>CM021100.1:891165171-891562811 GCA_007115665.2 Sequoiadendron giganteum
ATGGAGTTGAAGTTTACATCCGAAGGGAAGGTGGTTTTGAGAGGGATGTCAAATGGAGGCTCTCGTATAGTTTCATTCAAAACGATGGAAAGGCTGATTCAACGTGATATGGGAGAGTGGGCAGCAGAGTGTGCGATCATCTTCCAATCCTCCAAAAGATAAGAGACATTATGATCTTGATGTGCAAGCTTTGCTCTCCAAGCGAAGCAAGGTGTTTGGCAGCATTCCTCCTGGGAGACCTCCTGAAAGGGGGATTTAGCATGTGATTAAGCTTGAAGGAGCAAATCTAGTCATCACTACTACATATCGACATCCAAAAAGGCACAAGGGAGAAGGCCATCAAAGAACTCTCGGAGATGGGTCACATTCGCCCAAGCAAGAGTCCTTTTGCTTCTTCAATGGTTTTGGTGAAGAAGGATGGTACTATGCACATGTGCATAAACTACCGAGCCCTCAACAAGGAAAGAATCAAGAACCGATATCCTATTCTGAGTGATAAGCTCATTGATGAGCTACATGGAGCTGTTTATTTCTCTAAGATATATCTCAGATCAGGCTACCATTAGATCAGACTAAGAGAAGAAGACATAGAGAAGACTACCTTCTGATGCCACTTTGGGCATTATGAGTTCTTAGTCATGTTGATTGGGTTGACTAATCCTCCTACAACCTTTCAGTCTTGCATGAACAGGGTGTTCAATAAGTTGAGGAAGTTTCTGCTAATCTTCTTTGATGACATCCTGATTTACAACAAATCGTGGGAAGAGCACCTAAAACACTTGGAGGAGGTGCTTAGCATTTTGGAGTTTGAATCCTTATTTGCCAAAGCATCCAAATGTGAGTTTGGAATGACCGAGCTTCTCTATCTTGGTCACATGATCAACTCTAAGGGGGTCAGCGTAGATCAGGAGAAGAGTAAGGCTATTTTGGATTGGCCACCATCAGAGAACCTCACCCAGTTGAAGGGGTTTTTGGGTCTTTTTGGATTCTACAGAAGATTTGTGAAGGGTTATTCTCAGATTGTTGCCCCTCTCACAGATCTTACCAAAAAGGGGGTATTTACTTGGACAAAAAAAGCACATAAGGCCTTTGATTAGTTTGAGCACCTTATGAGTTCATGTCCCGTTTTGGCTATACCAGACTTCTCCAAGCCTTTTGAGTTCACTGTGATGCTTCAAGAGAAGGTATTGGTGTTGTCATAATGCAAGACAAGCATCCTATTGCCTTTGAGAGCAAAAAATTGAGGGGTGTTGAAAGGACATACTCCATTTATGACAAAGAGATGGTATCTGCACGCCTTAGCCAAATTCCAACAATATTTGGCTGGAGGCAAGTTCATTGTGAAGACCGATCATAACAATCTTAAGCCCTTCATGCATCTAAAGGATCTCAATGACAGACAATAGGAGTGGGTGAGTTAACTTCAAGCTTACGATTTTGACATCGAGTATGTCAAGGGGAAGAATAACATAGTGGCCGATGCCTTGTCAAGAAGACCACATTTGAGTTCATTGATGGAGATCACAGTTGATTGGAAGGAGCAAATCATTGTAGAGTACACTAAGAATTCTTTTGCTTCCAATATAGTTGATGGTACCTTGCATGATGAAAGGTACAAATTGGTGAATGATTTGATATTATACAAGGATAGAATCTTCTTGGTGCTAGAATCAAGGCTCAAAATGAAGGTGCTCCAATCATTGCATGACATTCCCTTGGCTGGTCACCAAGGTTATTTCAAAACATATAGGTAGATTCGGGAGAGATTTTCGTGGAAAGGGCTCAAGGATGAGGTCCTTCGCTATGTTAAGGAGTGTCAAATTTGCCAACAAAACAAAAATGAGCACACTTTTCTTGTTGGTTTGTTGCAGCCCTTGCCCATTTCCAATAAAAAATGGGAAAGTATCTCCATGGACTTGACGAAGTTCGCTCACTTTTTTGCCATTACTAGCACATTTACAATAGCTCAGGTTGCTGATTTGTTCTTTAGAGAGGTTTTAGGATGTATGGGTTGCCCAAGACTATTGCGAGTGATAGGGACAACAAGTTCCTAAGCATGTTTTGGCAGGAGATTTTCAGATTGGGTGGTACAATGCTCACTCCAAGCACTAGTTATCACCCATAGATGGATGGGCAAATCGAGATTGTGAACAAGTGGCTTGAAGGATATCTTAGAAATTATGTTTTTGGACAGCAAAAGGCTTGGGTGAGATGGCTCCGTTTGGGAGAGTATTGCTATAATTTTGCATACCACATGTCCATCAAAATGTCTCCATTCATGGCTCTGTATGGGTACAAAGCTCCTAGCTTCATTGATTTGGTCTTTGGTGATAGTAGAGCCCCTCAAGCGAGGGATATGTTGCAGCAGAGTCAAGACGTTTTGAAATCCTTGAAGGACAATCTTCATCATGCTGAAAATCAATAGAAGATGTATGTTGATCAACAACGTATTGAGCGTGCATTTGAAGTTGGGGATATGGTCTGTCTGAGACTTCAACCATATAGATAGTCCACTTTGAAGAAGAGTGGAACGAAAAAGCTTAAGCCATGTTTTTATGGGCCTTTTAGGATCACCAAGAGAGTTGGAGAGGTGGCTTATGAATTGGAGCTACTAGAGAGTAGCAAAGTTCACAAAGTCTTCCATGTGTCACGCCTCAAAAGGGCGCTTGGGCACAATGATGTTGCTTCTATTGAGTTACCTCCGTTGGATGAGGAAGGGCAGTTGGTTTTGGTGCTAGATGCAGTCATTGATTTCAAAGAGCGTTCTTTGAGGAGGAGGTCTATCAGAGAGTATGTGATGAAGTGGAAAAGTTTGCTAGTTGAGGATGTTACTTGGGAGGATGAGCAAATTTTGTAGCATCGAGACTTGCGATTGCTTCGGGACAAGCAATCTTGGGGAGGGAGGATTGTAATGTCCCCTTCTTAGTTCTAAGCATTTTAGTGACCGTTAGCCTATTTCCGGAGTCTTGTAGGCTATTCGAAGGTGTTTTAGGGATTCCAAGATTCTTGGAGGATTCTTGTCTGCTTTTTAGGAGGTTATTGTAGGGGTTTTCTAAAGAGTTTTTTGGATCTTTCTGGGTTTTTTGAGATCCTTGGTGGGCAGTCACTACTATTTTTAGCAGTGTCTATTTTTAGCACTTACTATTTTTAGTAAGTCATAGGTGCATCCCAAAATGGTCTTACTTTGAGTTTGGACACACTATTTTTAGCAGTATGCTATTTTTAGTAAGTTCTATTTTTGACAATGATCTTGGCAACATTTTAGTGTAGGGTTTCTATTTTTGGTGGTGGTGGCAATTTCAGTTGTTGGTATCTTGTTATTTTTGGTAGTTTGTGCTTCCACTAGTTCAAAAATGGAAATATTGCAACTTAAGTTATAAATTTTATGAAGTCAAAAACGGCCCCTTGGACCCCCACGCCTAGCATTTGATAACTTAAATTGTTTTTAAAAAGCAAAATTAAAGCGTGACTAAAGTGGATGCGAAGATGAAGGTTTAGTGGAATTGAAATTAAAATATTATTCTCCCCAAGTGTGGCATGCCTTTTTGGAGGGAAATGATATTCAAACTTTTGGGTCTCAAGTCTTATATATACTCCCTCATTTGCTCTCATTTGGTTATGCAAACTTATGATAACGAACTGCTGCCAAATTGCAGAGAGAATCCTTGGGCTTTGAGGACGAAAACCCTCAAGGTTGGCTTCAGTTTCGGAGTTGCAAGACACTCCCTAGCTGGACATTGGAGTAGCTCCATTGTAGGGGTTACCATTGAGCATACTTTGGTGATGACTTTCTTTACACTTTCAGTTTTTGTTTTTTCTATGATGTTTTCTAGGCATGTTTTGGTGTGGTGTGTGGGTTTGCAAAGTCTTTGGAGGCATTTTTGAAGAGATTTCTGGAGTTTTTAGTTTGCTGGTTCATATTTCCTACCCTAGCCATACCACTTAATTGTTCACACAGCTCGGAGGGTTGGATAACTTTTTGTGGGTGTTAATTTGTTGGTTTCTCCATCCTTGGGCGCCTCTCTAGGGAGGCCATACCACTTTGCTTGTGGGAGTTTTGGAGAGATGTTGCTGCTGTCCTAACTTTTTTGGGGCTGCTATCTAGCTTACCTTGGACACCTAGCCTAACACTTGTCTTTGCAAGTTGTTGGGAGTGATTCTATGGTGTGTTGGTGAAGTTATGCTCGTTGAATGGTTGCTGATTGGTGTTTTCAGATTGCTGTTATTTGTATCAGACCTGCAACAACAGCTTATTTGACCTTCTACCCACCTTCGAAGGCCTTGTCATTGAGGTATTATTGTTATATTTTGAGGGGGTGTTTTCATATTATCATTGTAGCATCTTTGGGGGGGTTTATGCTTAATATTTCTATCATTTTCCTAGTGGAGCAGCAGCATATGATGAACTGAAATATTCCATGATGAGCTTATTGTAACACCATTGTTAGTACATGTTGGATAAGTGGTTGAGCTTTCTTTATATTACATGCTGCTCTCGTTGAATAAGTGGTTGAGCTTTCTCTATGTTACATGCTACTCCCATTGAATAAGTGGTTAAGTTTAGTTTGCTTTCATGTTATGCCTGCTGAACAAGCGGAGGACTTTGCTTTGATTGTTAGGCTTGTCACCAAGTGTTTATTCACTTGTTGTAATTCTCGCTGAATAAGCGGATGATTTCCCTTAATGCACTTGGTTTGCTTACCCTATTGAAGAAGTGGTTGCTTAGAAATTTAGTTATTGTAAGCCTTACCATCGTATGCTCTCACCTTGCCCACATCGTGATTTGGGTGATCAAAAAGTGGAAGGTGTTTACTTTTCAGTTAGCTTGATTTCCAGCTAATGCAAAGGTCCCCTTCTCATCATATGCTCTCACCTTGCCCTCATTTGGATTTGGGTGATTAGAATGTGGAGGGTTGCTTATTCAGTTGTTTATCATTTCTATTTGGCTGACGCTAACGGGTGAAGTTTTTTGAAAAATTTGGGGTGGATATTACAATTTGTGACTTCACAAATCCCTTGTGGTTGTGAAGTCTCCTTTAGAAAATGGTTTTTAGAGTTCTTTTGGTGCTTGGGGCTAGTTATTCCTCTAATGGACAACCCTATAGAAACTCTTGATGTTTGGACCGTGGTGTAAAGTAAAAAGATGACTCTCCATTCTCATGTAAAAAAGGGTATTGCTTTTGAGAGTAATCTTTTTTGATATTTTAAATATATAAAAACAGGAGAAGGTACTTGTCCCTCAATTGATAAAAGAGGCATGCAAACAACAAGCAAATTTTGAAGAAACAATCCCCAAAGGGAAAGTATCACACTAGCATATGAGCATGCATTAGAGTAACATACATGCATCAGAAAAATGGCTAAGAGAATTAGCCAAGAAAACCACTAACAAGAGCAAAGCACTAAAGAGTGCTAGTGAAAGCAGTAGGATTGGAAAGAGTGTAAAAGGATCATTTAGCAAACACTTGATGGATTTATGGGCTCCAAGAACAATCTGATTTTGCAATGTGGCAAGTTGGATTAATAAACTTGAAGAGAGCAAACAATTTCAATCCATGAGAAATGTTGAGGAAAAAGATTTTCATTTGAGAAGGTGGAAGGTAAATCCATATCTTTTCATTTATGAGGCTTTTGGGGACCAAACTCCTTTGGATCAGGGAGGTGTGACCTGATCCTATAAATCATCATAATTCAGTTGATTGATTTGATCAGTTGTATGCTTAGTTTATGAGACTAAAGAAGATATTAGGAGATGCTTTTAACGTCATTACTATAACATTGAGCAAGCCATTTAAAATGGGAAATGGGCACACTGGGCATGAGAGTTGATTCAAACACCTTGCGGTCACATTGGTTGATACAAGTCCTAGTTACAATTTCAGGTTGGTACGAAACATAATATAGGGGATAAGGTAAAGAAAGAATTTGATAGGTTATTCATTGGTGGATTGATATAATAACCAGCAGGAGTTGGTGAACTGGTTAGTCCTATTGTGATACAAAACAAACAAATAGGAGAAACAAGGATTTACATGGAGTCTAGAGAGCTAAATAAAACTTCCATTTTTGACCCATTTCCGACATGTCCCATAGTTAGTTATGTAGACAATAGATTGAAGGAAGTTTATTTATTTATTGTTGGTTTTTCTGGGTATCATTAAGTAAATAGTGAAATACTGAAGAGTATATATTTGCTAGTGAACCAGTATCTTTCATGTATAATGCTATGTTCTTTGGATTGAAAATGAAATGTGCCAACCAATATTTTCTTTAAACTTTCACAAAAGAAACCAGCACTACGTCAATTGATAAGCGTTAGCCTCAAAAGAGAATCAACTGAAAAACACTCAACGCCAAGAATGTGCACACAAGACCCGATGTGGGTGAGGTGCTAACATATGGCGGAGGAACTGAATTATAACTGGAAGTAAATACAACTGAATATAGAAAGAGACGGTGAACCAACAATGAGAGATTTCCACGCTACCACTTATCAGTGGGGGGAAAAACATTACAATTCAAAACTAATTCATCCGTTGCGGCGGGCATCCACTCAACAGTGGGAATTCTCCACTTAACAGTGGGTGATAAATGAAAATACAAGTAATTTCCTCCACACCGGCGGTAAACCATCCAGGGGTTACAATGTGTGCATTAAAATCACAAAGTAAATGTAGAACCACTTATCAGTGGGGGGAAAAACATTACAATTCAAAACTAATTCATCCGCTGCGGCGGGCATCCACTCAACAGTGGGAATTCTCCACTTAACAGTGGGTGATAAATAAAAATACAAGTAATTTCCTCTACACTGGCGGTAAACCATCCAGGGTTTACAATGTGTGCATTAAAATCACAAAGTAAATGCAGAACATGATTGATTGGAATAGTACTACTAATTCTTAGCCTTACAATACATATTGTCTGCAAATTACAAGTGTTTATTACAATGATTTATCATGGGAATCTGTTCCAAACTTATTGCAAAGTTCACACTATATCTCCAATTACAAGCATGAATAGAATTGCTAAAGAAACGTAGCATGAAAGGGAATAACCAGACCTGATTAGCTGAACCAACAAATTAAATGTTCAGATCAGCAAGAATACTTTCACCAATTTGCTCCTATCTTCATCCAAAATGCTCCAGTCACCTCCAAATCGAGTGCACATGAAACTAGAAGCACAAACACCCATGAAATATTGCATAACTTGGAAAGTGCTAAGTCTGATATACATTTCCAGTGAACCAAAGTACAGACCAGCAAGCATTACAACCACCAATATGCTTACTTCTCTCACAAACTCCCACAAAACTCTCCAAAACTGAAACACAATGCTTCCTAAAGGCAAGGCGACCAAACAACATGAATTAAGCAATGCAAAGCAGCCACAAATGAAAGAGCTTGAATCCCAATATAGCTATGGAGATGGTACGGCCTTAGGAAGAGGGCGACCTCTCTTAAAAATTGGAGACTCAAGTATAAAAACTGAAACTTCACCCAAAGGGTCGCCACAAGCATAGAAAATGTTTAGTCAAATACCCACAACCAAATTAAAATCACTTCAAAAGCTGTAAATGAAAACTTGTTTCAGCCATGTTTGAACCAGCAAGTACAAAACTGAAAATTATTACCAAAATCTTCAAAATCTTCCAATGATGAAGCTCAATATGCACTTCTGAATGAAGCACACTCCCAATTGACCATCTAGGGGACCATAGTTTCAAGCCCGAAGAATGGTGTAGAAAAACTAAGCTCCCCCTTAGCCGGGTTTTGAAATCAAATCAGCAGCATTTCGATATAATTTTCCAAACATCCAAATGAGAGAGCAAAGGCCTTCTTTTATAGAATTGAAGATGACTGTTGGCTTTCCATCTTCCTCCAAAAAGGACGCCCATTTTACTTTTGCAATAATTTAATTTTTAAAACATTTAATTCATTTTTTCTCCTTTTCATTTTGGCGTCCAAGTTTCCTTAGGGAAATATTAAACATTTAAATGTTTAATTTGTTTAATTCCTCATGAGGCGTCCTCCCTTAATGGCCCCTTTTTAAAACAACATTAAGTCATTAATCTAGGCCATGGGGCCTAAAATGAATTTTAAAACACGACTTAATATAAATCATTTCACCAAAATGAGCCTCAAAATGCTGAAAGCCAATTATGCTACAAACTGCACTGCTTGAAATGGAAACTGAGCTGATTGCTGATGCTACTGCCCAAGATGGCATTGCCAGAAATAGAACTTACTAAAAATAGTAAATTCGGAAAAGTTGCCCAATGAATCTACATGTCATATCACTATGAAGCTTTCTGAAAACCCATAAAGAATCCGCAATCCAAATTTCGAAACTCCAACGTACAGGCTAAAAATATCAAGTTTCGGAAAATGTTGTCAGATGGAGATGCATGTTACGCCATTCTGAAGCTCTCCAAAAACCCAAAAAACTCCACCAGACATGCATCAGAAACTCATACATGCAAACCTTCAAAAATGCCTCAGAACCCCAATAAGATAGGAAACCCTAATTTTACCTTTGACAAGCCTACGGGCTTTCGGAAATAGGCTATCAGTCACCGAAGAGCGAATGGCTAAAATGGGGACATTACAAAAAAGTATTCAAACAATATTTAGTATAGTAAATGCTTTTAGAAAATTTGTGTATAATTTCCCAGATGTATGTTTTGGTGATTGGAGAGTATATTGGCTTCTTAAATATGATGTAAAAGATTTCTTATTGATGTTTCAAGGGTTTAGGCTGCTAGGGATATCTTTGAATTCGAAGAAATTCATATTCACTACACCTTTTGGCACATTGTTAGGACATCATGTTTAGAGAGGGGTTGATGGTGGACATGTTCAAGATTGCAGTGATGCTAAACTTAGCACTAACCTAGACATAGAAGGATGTAAACATTTTCTTAAGATATGTTCCCTACTTTGGGAGGATTTATTAACCTTATTGGAATACTTCATTTAGCCATGTAGACTTTCTACTTCTATTATGAGGTAGAGGAGCCTGAACTAAAATCTCCTTTCTGTTTGGAATATTTAAAACTCTTGGAACTGCAGCAGTATTTTCTTCAAGAATAACAGGATATCTCGTCTTCTCTTGAGACCACCATTCTTCATCGACTACCATATCTTGACATAGCAAGGTAATTTTTTAACATGATACAAGATCTTGTAACTCTTTGATTCTTCAGTCTAACCAACAAAATCTCCCCATGCTTGAAAGTCTCACCTTAGTCTATTCAATGGGGCTACGATCGATCCCATCTCGAGATGCTACGATCTGGGTCGGGCAGGCGGGAAGGCACATGCAAAAATACATGTCCACGAAAATGCATTAACGTCTGAAAAATCTGACTCACCCCACTTGTAAATGAATCATGTTGAGTCTCGCCCTTGAGAACTCTATGCAAACAGCTTTTCAACAAAGACACAAAAGTGTTACACACTTCAGCCCACAAAGTGATAGGCAGATCCATATCATACATCA
The DNA here is from genome assembly GCA_007115665.2 of Sequoiadendron giganteum. Lineage (NCBI taxonomy): Eukaryota > Viridiplantae > Streptophyta > Pinopsida > Cupressales > Cupressaceae > Sequoiadendron > Sequoiadendron giganteum. The sequence goes on from CM021100.1 coordinate 891,174,676, forward strand.
TTAATGTTGTGGGATCATAATTGATCTAGTCTTCCAGTCAGCAACTACATTATATTGCAATATAAAGGGAACTCTGTTTTCCCTTGTTATACCTGCAGTTTTTGTGGCTGGCTTAACTCTTTGGAGATGCATTCTCTGCCACATCCAAGTGGAGGATGATAATCCACATCTTGTCTAGTTTTTTTCTATGTTATTGAATCATGGGTTCTTTCCGCTGATTCTGAGTACGAAACATACCGGAATTGGAATTGAAAACTTTGTGGGTAAATCTAGGGTTTGATATTTTAAATGCTGAAATGTTTTTCTCGACATAGTTTGTCCTCATGAGATTCCAAGCCTGATGCGGTGATTTCAGATCTTTTCAAACCTAAAAACAAAATTAAGTTTAGAACATACCAATGCATATGCCAAACAAAACCATGACAAATTTCAAGTTTTGTAACATAATATACTAATTTAAATTCAATTTTCAATATCAAAAGGATCAAAATTGAATGTCATGATAGATAATTATTGTTTAACATTAAATTAATAAATTAGTAATCAATTCACTAATCAGCATCATATGGGTCATCATCAAGACTAAGATCATCAACATTAACATTAGATGATGGAACCCCACTGCCACTTGCACTAAAGTTTTTGAGGAGTCAAGTAGTCAACATACTTTTAGTGCAACTGGCAATGGGGTTCCATCGTCTAATGTTAATATTTTTGATGATCTTGGTTGTGATGATGACCCATATGATGCTGATTAGTGAATTGATTATTAATTGTATTATTTTAATGTTCAACAATGATTATCTATCTTGACATTCAAGTTTGATCCTTTTGATATTGAAAATTGAATTTAAATTAGTATATTATGTCTCAAAACTTGGAAGTCGTGGTTTTGTTTAGCATACGCATTGGTATTTGACATTTTAAACTTAATTTTGTTTTTAGGCTGCATATATATCAGTGCTACAAGACTCAGACTCGCCTCAAATTCAGAGATTTTTAAGGATTTAATACTTGTTTTATGCACCCTTTAATAATACGCCTTAAAGACACAATAACATCATCAAATAGAAGCTACTTTGATCACATACACAAACATATATTGATCACAATAGTATAAACCCAAATTTTAGCTGAAGGAAATAACACAATTAGATATATAAATATTGCCAAATGTATACAAATTCATGGAATATGAAATCCATGGCATCAAAAGTTCCAAACAAATATCAAAACAAAAGCAAGAAGTCTATGGCTTAGAGAAGCCTGCATCACTCGATCTTCTTGTGTGGGTGTCTAAGATAGGTCCTAGATGATGTTGCAACCATGATCTTTGCTTGTGTCTTAGTGACACCCACACCAACATCCAAGGTGTTTGCTCATGCTCTATCCTCCTCTTCCATGGCTACTCCTTCTACCTCTCTATCCACTTGGTCAACCCAATCAAGTTCCTCATCACTAAAGATAGGATCCTCAACCTTTGTGATCCAATATGATTGTGGATCAACCTTTTCTAGTGTGATGGTGTAATGTCCCTTCTACAAGCCAGTTAAGGAAAATCAAATAAAAAATAATATTTTATTATTTTGTTTTTTGGCGTCCAAAAGGAGGAAAAGATAATACTTAATCTTTGAATATTTGTGCCAAAATATTTTATATATTTTTATATTGCTTGGGTGGCCCCTTTTTGGAGGAATATGGGTGATAAATAATAAAAAATAAAATAAAAAGCAAGTCATTTTGGGAGCCCAAAAGGAGGGAAATTGAATTAGAAAACAATTTTTAAATGCAAGTTTGGTGCCTAGAGCTAGGTCGGTCAGATCGGGAGGCATAAGGAGGTTTGTATTTATACAAGGTCAGTTTGGAGTCATTGATCATCAACCGATATTTCACATTTGCTATTTTGCTCTGCACTTTGGCGAATTCTCTAAGGGCAAAAACCCTTGGGAATTAAGGAGAAGTTGGACAAAACCCTAGCTTCTTCAAGGGAGGACTTCATGACAGAGGTTCATATGTGCTTCAATGGAGATTGTTGATAGTTTTCATGTTCAGTTTTGCATCAGCATTTAGGCATCTAAGTGAAGGGGTGAATTGTGCAAGTGGGAGGTTACACTGTAGATTTCTAGGGTGGCAAAACTCTTAACAACAGTCTAGCAAGCCAGCACACCCCTTGTTAGGGTTTTAGTGTTGTTTCTTCATCATATAGTTGCATGTTTGTGGTTGGAGCAACTTCGCCTAGCTAAGGATAGTTTTTGCATTGCATCATTGGGGTTTCTTCATGTTGTGGTGCATGTTTGAGGCCTATTTCCTTATGTAAATTGCATTTAAATTATAGCAGCAGATTGGAGGTTGAATGTCATAAATATTGGCTCATAATGATGGATTTTTGTTAAATTATGTTGATGGTGTTGATGTTATTAGCAGCATCGGGCTGCTTTTTCCAGCGATCACATTAAGTTCTAATAAATTAAATGATAACCTATGGCTATTTAATTTATGCTCATTTGATTTAAATGGATGAGGCCGACCTTCCTTGATATTATTTTGTAATTTATTATTTTCAAGAGAGGCGGACCTCCTTGAAGAGTCACTTTATTTTGTATAAATACAAGGTGATGTTTGTTCATTTCCTCAATCAAGTTCATTCAGCATAATTCGCATTCCAAGCAGAAGTTCGCATTTGAGCAGCAGCAGGCTAATTTCAAGGAGAAGCATATTCGATTGTATCTTTGCATTTAGGAGAGGTGTTATAATTCATTGTATCAAATTCGGCCATGAGCTGGGCCTGAGTTGTAAGCAGATTTCTGCTCTTATTCCTTCATTATGTAAGAGACATATTTATTGGGTTTTTCTCCCTCAAGAGGAGGGTTTTCCCAGGGTATCTTGCTGTGTTTATTGTCTTATGTGTTGCATTTTCTGAGTGCTTTCAGTTGTATTATTTGATCATTAAAACACTAACATGGTATTAGAGCGGGTTTGAAGAAGATCATGATCAGATCTGTTTTGCAGCATTCTCCCTAATCTCTTTTGTTGTCTATCTCTATTTAGTCAAGATGGTAAATGGTCTGAAAATTGAGGATAGACTCGAGGGAGTTTCCAACTACTCATCATGGAGGTTTAGAATCATGCTCACCTTGAAAGAGAATGATTTGGCTGAGTTTGTGGAAACCAAAGTTCCCGAATCAGAGGAAGAAGAAGAGAAGTTGCAGTGGAGGAAGAAAGACATCAAGGCAAAGAAGATGTTGGTTGATTCCATTAAAGATCATATTGTTTCAATTGTCCTAAGCTGAAGACGGCAAGGGACATGTTCAAAACATTGGAAGAGATGTACGAAATCAGCAACACCAGCCGAGCACTTGCACTGAAGCAACAACTACACCATGTGAAGATGGCGAAAGGAGAAATAGTGATTGCTTATTTCATGAGGATTTCAGAATTGAGAGACCAACTCTCTACAATTGGTCACATAATTGATGACAAAGACTTGACCATGCTTGCCCTCAATGGTCTTTCGTTATCATGGGAATCCTATATTTAGGGAATCAATGCAAGATCTAAACTTACCAAGTTTGATCAGTTGAGGGCCGATTGCATTCAAGAGGAGTTAACGTTGGCGGCTAGAGGCGTAGGTCAAAGTTCAACTAATGAAGATATTCATGTTCTCACCTCTCACTTAACGAAGAAGAAAGGATTCTTCAAGAGGAATCGAGATAATGGAAATGATGGTGCTCTCGCATTCAACAAGAAGAGAGACTTATCCAAAGTCCAATGTTTCCGATGTGACAAGTATGGTCACTTTAGAAAGGAATGTCCTTCCAGGCCTAAGCAGCAGGTTGTCATTGCAAATGAAGAAATCTCTCCGCAAAAGGACTCAAGTGAATATCTGTTCTATTCAGCCTTGTCAAGCAATGTAACCATTGACACCAACACTTGACTGATAGATAGTGATGCCTCTCACCACATCACTGGATTTAGGGAGCATCTATATCTAATTTGATTAAGACAGATTCTAGTGAACAAGTCATTTTTGGAGATGATGCTTGTTACTCTGTGAAAGGAGTTGGGAACTCCTCTCTTCACTTAGATTTCGACATTTCTTTAGAGTTAAATGATGTGCTATTTGTTCCAGGCATAAAGAGAAACCTTGTTTCTATCTCAGCCTTGGAAGACAAGGGTTATCAAGTTGTCTTTTCAGAAGGCAAAGTTCTTATATGGGCAAAGAACTCCAACATCAAGTCTGCTCGGGTAATTGGAGTTAGACATGAGTGTCTCTACAGGCTATGCACTCGCCCCCTTCAGGCTCTAGTGCATGATTCTTCTAATGTGTATGACTTTTGCCATCGAAGATTGGCTCACATTCACTTTCGAGCGTTACCTATCATGGAGAAGATGGTCACCGGCCTTCCGAAATTCAACCGGGAACATGAAGGTACATGCAAAGGCTGCGCCTTAGGTAAGAATACAAAAGGTACATTTCATAGTAGAGAAAGTAGATCTAAATGTATTCTTGATCTCGTTCATTCTGATTTATGTGGTCCAATGTTTGTTGCATCTTCTAGTGGTTTCTTGTATTACATTATTTTTATTGATGACTACTCTAGAAAGACTTGGATTTATTTCTTGAGATCTAAAGAGAATTTGAGGAGGTATTAGAAAGATTCAAAGAATTCAAAGCACAGGTGAAAAATTTGTTCGGGAAAAAGATCAAGGTTTTGAGATCCAATAACGGAGGAGAGTACACTTCCGGTATCTTCCGTGATTTCTGTATTGAAGCAGGGATTAAGAGGGAGTTTAGTGTTCTTTATAATCCTCAACAGAACGGTGTTGCTGAAAGAAAAAACAGGTCTATTGTGGAAGCAGTCAAAGCAATGATACATGATCAAGACCTGCAAACCTCACTTTGGGCTGAGGCATCTAGGACAACCGTCTATGGTCAGAACAAAAGTCCCCACAAAATCTTGGAGAATATAACTCCTGAAGAAGCATTCTCAGGGGTGAAGCTTGAAGTTAGTCATTTGAGAATCTTTGGGTGTCCAATGTATGTTCATATTCCAAAGGAAAAGAGAACAAAGTTGGGATCTTCTGGGAAGAAGGAAATTCTGGTGGGCTACAGTGAGACATCAAAAGCCTACAAAATCTACATTTGGGGTCAGAAGTCTATTGAGATCAGTCGAGATGTCCCATTTGAGGAAGATGTTGCATTTAGAAGATCCAAGGGCACTCATATGGAGATCGATGAAGAAGAGCTTCCTCAAGATATGGAAGTCGACCATATTCCTAAGAATTAGAGGTTGGTTCCAGAACCTAAAGAAGATGATGATCCAGTTAAACCCTTGGAGCCTACTGATGGGCCTACAGATATTGTGATTGGAAAAGGAAGAGACCTCTTTGGGCCAAGAAAATAATGCAGGATGCAAAAAGTTTTGCAGCCCCAAGAGGAACCTTCAGAGAAAGTAAGAGACCTAATAAGTTCTCCGGTTATGTAGCGCTGATGAGTTAGATTATTGAGTCAGAGCCTTCCAGTGTTGAGGAAATTTCTAGTCAACAAGTATGGAAAGATGCTATGATTGAGGAGTATCAATCCATACTTAAGAATGATGTTTGGGATATCATTCCTAAACCCGAAGGCAAATCTGTGGTGTCTTCTAAATGGCTCTTCAAGATCAAGCATGCGGCTGATGGGAGCATTGAGAAGTACAAGGCAAGATTTGTGGCAAGAGGGTTCTCACAAAAAGAGGGAGTTGACTATGAAGAAACCTTTGCTCTTGTGGCTCGTTATACTTCTGTCAGAACCATTATTGCTATTGCTGCATCTAGAGGATGGAAGATTCACCAAATGGATGTAAAGACAACCTTTCTGAATGGTGTAATAGAAGAAGAGGTTTACATTTAGCAACCCGATGGATTTGAGGTACATGGGAAGGAGTCTCATGTTTGCAAGTTGAAGAAGGCCTTGTATGTTCTTAAGTAGGCTCCTCGTGCTTGGTACGAAAGGATTGATCGTTACCTGTTGAGTCTGGGTTTCTCAAAGAATGGTGCAGATTCTAACCTCTACTTCAAGGTAATTAATGGTGAAGCATTGATTTTGGTTTTGTATGTTGATGATCTAATTATTACTGGAGAAGAGCACCTCATTCTCAAATGCAAGGAGTTGGCTTTTGAATTTGAAATGAAGAATCTTGGTCTCATGCATTACTTTCTTGGCTTAGAAGTTTGGCAAAAGCCAGATGAGATGATTCTAAGTCAAGGGAAGTATACCATTGACATTCTAAAAAGGTTTGGTATGATTGATTGCAAAACCATGTCTACACCTATGGAGACAAACTTACATAAGTTGAAGGAGGCTGCAACTAGTTCAAAATTGGTGGATTCTTCGATGTATATGCAGTGAGTGCACTTAGCCAGTTTTATGTTTGAACCAAGGCAGATACATCTTGTTGCAGCTAAACATATCTTGAGATACTTGCGTAGCACAGTTGGATATGGGTTGAGATATTCTACAAGTGTGGATTTGGAGCTGCATGGTTTTACTGATTCTGATATGGCAGGGTGTGTCACAGATCGAAAGAGTACCTTTGGTTGTTGCTTTAGTTTGGGATCTACCATGATATCCTGGTGCAACAAGAAGTAGTCTTTAGTAGCATTGAGTACAACCAAGGCAGAGTATATTGCAGCTTGTGTGGCAGCTCGTGAAGCAGTGTGGCTTCGTAAGCTCCTTGCAGGATTGTTTGGACAATCAATAGAGCCTACTATCATTCATTGTGATAACCGGAGTTGTGTGAAGCTTTCTGTCAATCCTGTGTTTCATGACAAAACAAAGCATGTTGAGATCACGTACCATTATATCAGAGATATGGTATTGAGGAAAGCTATACAGTTGAGGTATATCAACACTGATGAGCAGACAACAAACATTCTCACCAAGCCCCTCTCCGGGATAAAGTTTGTGTACTTTCGAGAAAAGCTTGGTATGGTGGACAATGCAACCTTGATTGAGAAGGAGTCTCAGTATCAATGATCCTCTTTAATGAGTTCTTCTTTGTGAGAGAAGTTCGAGGTGAAATCCCTTGGTAATGAGTTCTTCTCTGAGAGAAGTTCGAGGTGAAATCCCTTGGTAATGAGTTCTTCTCTGAGAGAAGTTCGAGGTGAAATCCCTTGTTTCCACCCTCTGGGAGAGCCATGGTGGATGTCATGTGTGTGACTGCATGACAGCATCACGTGAGAGAGTCCGTGATGATTTTCTTGTACTTGTGTTTCACCCTCTGGGAGAGCCATGGTGAAAGTCACGGTGAGGTGACATCACATTGAGTGATGAGCACTTATACATACCATCTATGGAGGTAGCCATGATGGTTGATATCACGATGAGGTGACAAGCGTTCTTCACATAGGATGTGACTACATTGATCGACATCATGATGAGGTGATATGTTTTGTGCAGCTGGAAGTATCATCACTAGCTGAGAGAGAGTGTTGATGTTATTAGTAGAGCATCGGGCTGCTTCTTCTAGTGATCACATTAAGTTGTAATAAATTAAATGATAGCCTATGGCTATTTAATTTATACTCATTTGATTTAAATGGATGAGGCCGACCTTCCTTGATATTATTTTGTAATTTATTATTTTCAAGAGAGGCCGACCTCCTTGAAGAGTCACCTTATTTTGTATAAATACAAGGTGATGTTTGTTCATTTCCTCAATCAAGTTCATTTAGCATAATTCACATCCCAAGCAGAAGTTCGCACTTGAGCAGCAACGCTTCATCTTGCAGCAGCATGCCAATTTCAAGGAGAAGCATATTCAATTGTATCTTTGCATCTAGGAGAGGTGCTATTATTCATTGTATCAAATTCGGCCATGAGCTGGGTCTGAGTTGTAAGCAGATTTCTGCTCTTATTCCTTCATTATATAAGAGACATATTTGCTAGATTTTTCTCCCTCAAGAGGAGGGTTTTCCCAAGGTATCTTGCTGTGTTTATTGTCTTATGTGTTGCATTTTCTGAGTGCTTTCAGTTGTATTATCTGATCATTAAAACACTAACATATGGATTTATGCTGTTATGCTCTGCTATAAGTTTGCCTATGTTTGCATGAAAATATACTGCTGTTCGTGCATAAATAAACTCAGAAAATTACATCAGCAAATTAGGGCTTGTGTAGAAGTAAAAAATCAGAAAACTAGGGCATCATTTTATGTTTCAAAAATCAGTATATTTGCACATATATTGTTTGGGATATTTCAGTGGTATCAGAGCCTCAATCTTGCCAGCCTATGGGTTCAATTGTGCAATCTGAGTGAGGAAGAGGACGATGAAATTGCGGTCTCCAAAATTGCTAGATGGTATGAAAGGTATCAAAAGTATAAGGGTCTTCTAACATACCAATAATATGTAATTCCAAGAAAGGTCACACGGTAATTCCAATGTTTCGTAAATTGGGGTGTGGATAAGCTCTGTGGTCATTGTGATTTGCCGGTAACACAAAGGGACTTATGCTAGGCTTGTTCAATTAACAATGAAGGTCTAGACAATAAAGCTCTATTGTTTGGGTCTTGGATCAAACAAACTAAAAAAGGAGATAAGGGTTTAGAATTTCTAAGCTACTTCCTAAGAATCCAAGAGACAGTACTAACTTGGTGAAACCAATAACCACACTTTGCTTCACCACGCTCAACGACAACTATACAAAGTGGGTGCAATCTTCAAGGGAGTGTGCTTAAGATTTCTTTACTACGAACAACACCATCAATAGAACAACATTATTCAAAGTAAACATTGAAGCATACACATCAAAAGCTCAGTCTAACTTTACGCATTCAATGAAAAGCATCCATCCAAAGAAAGTATGAGCCAAGTTTACACCATAAATCAATACATGAAATGAAATCTAAACTATGATGAGGGATAAGAACCATGCCAACTCCAAAATAAGAGAAATAATCACCATCAATTTGAACAATGCACTACTTATTACTTTGGTAGTCATATACAACAATTTACTTATCTCAACATGTTTTGCAACATGCTCCCATCCTTTACAAATGAGGAGTGAGCTCAATTTATAGGCTCCTCAATTACAATTCAATGGCCAAGATTGATTTAGAATCAACGGTCGAGATTACAAAATAAAACCCTAATTAGGGCTTGTCATAACTAACTTCTTCTTGACCAATGAGAAAATTACATTTGAGGACACTTGTCCCTTTTTGCTAAATATGAAGCAACAATAAAATAGAAAGTTGTTGCATGGTGGAGTGTCAGGTTCATCGAATCTAGACATGTTGACTTGGAACAATTTGATTGGTTGAGGCGCCACTTCAGTAGGTTGGATGTCCTCCTTGGTCACTTTGTTGGTTTTTCCATTTTCTTGCCTTAGAATATTTGCCATGCTGATGACTCTGTCCTTTGTGCTTGTTTCTTCCTAGCTTTGATCTTGGATTCCTTTTGAAACTTTGATTTCTTCTTCTCACTTGTATTGGAATTCTCGCCTTGGAGCACATGCTTAGACTTGAAGTCATTAAGGTTTTTTTTCTTGATTGCTTTGAAATTCCTACAAGCACCTTGAATTTGGAGAAAAACTCCCCTGTGCTTTCGCCATAATGGAGGAAATTGGAACTTTCTCTGCGAAGTATTTCCCATACTTAGCCAAATTTTTGCTATTCAATTTCATTTTGTAACACCTTCATGTGGACCACTCAATAGTTAGCTCAGATTTTGGCCATCTCTATGCTTGAATGAACTTTGCGTGTAGATTTGCCTTCAATTCTGAGTTTGGCTTGTGCTATGCAAGGCAGATTCCATCCTTGGACAAGGATTTTATTCACTTCCTCTTTATTTTCAAGGTATCAACACTTAGCCAATTTTCTGAGTTTTTTCTTGGCGGACTTCATATTTGTTGTGCCACTTTGCTAAGGCGGAGTTGGTGATTGTTATGCCAAATTTTCCTGTTGGGCGGACTTCATGCTTGGCCGGACATAATTGATTGGAATTTAGGCTTGGTCGGACATACTTCTTTGAGTGGACTTTGGAACTTTCTTGCCATGTTGCCTTTATGCCTGGGCGGACTTTGGAACTTTCTTGCCATGTTGCCTTTATGCCTGGACAGACTTGGAAGCTAGCCGGTCATTCTTCTTTGGTGGGCGAACTTCATATTGTCTTAGACATTTTCCCATCATGCCAAGGGCGGACTCTGGAGTTGCTTGGACGTTGCTCCATACTTAGTCAAATCTTGAGTTTTCCTTTCCTCTTCTTAGCTGGGCGGACTTTGCTTGTGCTTTGCCATTTCATTTGGTGGACTTCCTGTTTTTCATGCTTTAGAAAATTTTCTTGCCTCCAAGGTAGGGCGGATTTTGAAGTCTTTTGGACATTTTCCATGGCGGACTTTATTTTTGGCTAGATCATGTGCACTTGCCTATTTCCTCTTGCCAACTTCACCTTTGGGCGGACCTGGCACATTCTCAAGCCATCTTCTATAGGCGGACTTGCTAAATGTTTTGGCCATGTATTTGAAGCCTTGGGCGGACTTGGCTTGTGTTTATGCCATTCACTTCTTCATAAGGTGGACCTCTTCAAACTTCATGCCATTTCTTTATGGGCGGACTTCCCTATGGCTTGTGCCATCCTTGACTTAGGCTGGGCGGACTTGACTTGCTTCCAAGCCATCAAACTTGCTCCTTGGGCGGACTTAGCCAATGATCAAGCCATCCTTTAAGGCGGACTTGCCAATGGCTTGTGCCATTTTAAACTTTGGCTGGGCGGACTTGACTTGCTTCGATGCCATCGCCTTGGGGCGGACTTGCCTTGTCTCCAAGCCATTTCTTTAAGTGCTGGGTGGACTTGGCTAATGTTCATGCCATCAAACTCTTCATGCTTGGACGAATCTGCCATTAACTCTTGCCATGTTCAACACTTAAGCAAATTTTTAGATTTTTCAAAGTTTTCACCTATTTCTATTTTGGACCTTCTGAAGTTGATGTTGATGAAACCATGACCTGCACACTTTCCAAAGATGGAAACCTTGCCAAAAATAGAAACTTTTCCAAAAATAGCAACTTTCTAAAAATAGTCTCTAAAAAATAGGGAATCTAGAATAGGCCAAAAATGCCAAAAATAAAGTCCCTAAAAAATAGGGGGTCGGAGTGAAAAACCCTGAAATTTAGGAGGTGTCAGAATTGACTGAAATGACAGTCGATCTTCGTCCTCAAGGCCTCCCAAGCATTGTGATGACAATTGTGCATTGATTCGGGCTCAAAATTCTTCTTGACTCGGGTGACCCTTAAAAAACTCAAATTCCTCATTGTAAAAGAAACATGGTAATTAGCAGTTGCGATGCCAAGGCAAAAAAACCCAAAAAGCAAAAGAAAACAAGAGGGTCCCCATTTGCAATGGGGCGATGTGTGAAAAGGTCACAACAAGTACCTTAGCACCAAATCTTTCCCACAATGCATGTTTGATGAGAAAAAGAAAAAAAAAATCTCATTGTCCAACTTTAAGTTTCAATGTATAATAATAATATAAAAAGAGAAAGTTTTAATTTTTAAACTTAAATTATGCCTCAAATAAATTTTTACTTGGCTGCAATGTCAACCGAGTTGCATTGCATTTATCTCATGCAAAAAGATTTTGTGCAAGTTTAAAAATCTCAATCTCGGTGACTATTTGTACAACAACACTAGAATTAGGCATCATCTGGTCTATGATTGTGTAGAGCCCACTGAGAACCTCCTTATTTCAAGGCGGAATTGGAATGCCAGCTTGAAGAAATATGCAACTGCATGTAGGGGCTTGTGAAGTTGGAGTTGCCGTCGTCTATCAATGATTTCCCAAATCGGATGATACTTATCGTCAATTCCCCTATAAATGGATCTAATAGCCTCCTTGGCCCTATCCATGCCCTCATATATGTAGCCCATTATGAGATTTTGCCCATCAACAACTTCTAGAACCACTAAAGGCTCTATGAACTGCAATTATTGTGCAACATTAGCATAAGTGTCAACAAAAATAAGAAAATAAAACAAAAATAGGAATAAAAATATAATGTAGAATTACATTTACTTGTACGCTAAGTTATCAGGTTTGGCCCTGGGGGGCCTAGGTTTGATCCGGGTTCGAAATTCGGGTCCGGTTCGCCCAAATTCGCCCAGGGTCCGAAAATTTGACTGTGGGTTCGAACCGGGTTCGGACCCTGAACTGTGGGTTCGACCAGGGTTCAAATTTTTCGAACTCGGGTAGAATTTCGTGCCCAGGCGGACGTAAAAGCACATTTTTGCATTTTTTTAATAATTTTTTTAGTCTTTGTTGACTTTTTAATATTTTTTTATTCTTTCTAACCCTAATATGTGACTCTAAAACATGAAATAGGTAAAGTGAGTCATTTACCAATTTGTGAATGAAAAAAAAGGATTTTTTGCCTCCATTGCTGAACTTTCTCTTTTGCTTGCACAAGCTTGAACAGACTTGAAGGTTGATTGTAGATTGTTCGAAGTTGGTTGTTGTGCTATTCCTAAGCACTTGCAAGTGCCTATTCGTTGCCAAGAAGATCATAGAGCAAGATTTCTTCAAAAGAGGTAGGTTTTTTGATTATTTTTTTTACATTTTTTTTTAACAAATGGACTTCAACTCTTTTGTTTTGTTTTACTTTTCATTCCTCTAAATGTCTATAACACATGTTCAATTTTTTCATTTTTGAAATTAATTAAGTGAGTCTTTTATTAGTTTCAAATTCAATCAATCAATACCAAAGTTTCAATATGTTGTGCCTTAGGTATTCCATATTACAATGGCAACCGGTACCTCCTCAGGCTCAAGCCAATCTCGTTTCAAAACAAACCCAAACTCTCCCCTTTGGAAATATGTAGAAATGGTTCAACAACTTCCAGGTGGTGGAGGATATGTTTGGATTTGTAATCATTGCCATGTTCAATGTTTGAGCTCATACAGTCGAGTGAAAGGGCACTTGTGCGAGATCCCTGAAACAGGCTTAAAAAATTGTCCAGGTGAAAACGAGGAAGGCATTCCAAAACATATAGTGTTGAAATATATTGCTGAGCAAGAAAAGGCAGACCAAAAAACAGGCAGTGGTAAAACAAGCCATCCTTTGAAGAAAGGATCTTGATCCATGAAACCCCCTACACCGCCTTCTTATTTTCCACCTACAGAAAGCCATCCATTTATGGACATCCCTCAAGAGCAAACCACACCCTCTTCAAATAAAAGATCTAAGGGACCGTTGCAAGCTTCATTTTAGAATGAGGCAAGAGAGATTGCTGAGCAAGACATAGCAAGATGTATCTATGCCAATGGATTGGCATTCAATGTTGTTCGTTCACCATATTGGCAAAAAATGGTGAAATCTATTAATGAGGCTCCAAAGGGGTTTAAGGGCCCAGGTTTTGAGAAGGTGCGTTGCACCTTATTGGAGAAAGAGGTGAAACATGTAGCAGACTCTTTGAGGCCCATAAGGGATTCGTGGATCGAAACAGGGGTGACCATCGTTTCTAATGGATGGAAAGATGCAAAAAATCGCCCATTGATCAATGTTATTGCTGTGTTCCCTAAAGGGGCAATGTTTTTGAGATTGTGAAGGACAGGTGAAGGATGGTCCATTTATTGCTAACATCATTTGTCAAGCTATTGAAGAAGTGGGCCATCAAAATGTTGTGCAAGTTGTAATTGACAATGCCAAAAATTGTAGGGCTGTTGGGTTATTGGTTGAGGAGAAGTATTGACACATTTTTTGGACACCTTGTGCTGTCCACTCCCTTAATCTAATGCTACAAAAATTTGGATCCAAAATTGAATAGATCAAACAGGTGTATACTGAGGGCAAAGACATCCAAATGTTTGTCACCAACCACCATATGACACAAGGAATATTTAGACAATTCTCAAAATTGGAGTTGTTGAAGGTAAGTTAATTCTCAATATTTTTTATTTTTTAATTTTTTGTTAATTTTAAATTTTGTTTTTGTAAATTTAAACTGTATTTTAGTTTTAATTTTGATTTTCAAATAGGTTGCCGAGACTCGTTTTGCCTCCAACACAATTGTGTTGAGACGACTAATAAAGGTTCGTGAGGCACTCTCTGCCATGGTAATCAGCCCTAATTGGGCCATATGGAGGCAATCTGGCAGCGAAAGGGCAAATAGGATCAAGCAAAGGATCCTAGATGATAGTTGGTGACCTTGTTGAGTATCTCGTCAGTTTCACTGAGCCCATATTGAGTATGATCCGTTACATTGACATGGATAGACCTTGTTTGGGTGAAGTATATGATGGTATCGACTCAATGATTGAGAAGATGAAAACCATCATCAATGCAAAAGAGGAAATCATTGTTGATAGATGGAACAAAATGACCACTCCGTTGCATCTTCTCGCTTTTGCATTGAGTCCCAAATATTATAGTCCAGAGATTTTCTCTGCTTCACCAAGATTTGCTCCATATAGGGATGTTGAAGTGGCTCAAGGGTACAAGGCAGCAATTCGTAGACTCTTCACTGATCGTGACCAACGTGATCGAGTGATGGTTGAGTTCATGGCTTTTGCATGCTTTGGTACTATTGATCAGAATCTTGATGCTTTTCGAGACAAGGTTAGGGTGGATGCTCATAGTTGGTGGTACTTCCATGGGCAAGAATACAGGCACCTCCAACCTATTGCAATAACTTTTTTATCCCAAGTAAGTTTTAAATTTTGTAATTTTAATTTTATATTAATTAATATTTTTGTTTAGTTAAATTTTGTAACTCTTACCTATTTAATTTGGTCTTAATAGGTTGCTAGTTCATCTTCTTCTGAGAGGAATTGGAGCACATACTCCTTCATCCACTCAATAAAACACAATAGGCTACTTTCGAAAAGGCAGAGGACTTGGTGTATGTGCATTCAAACTTGCGCCTCCTTACACACAAGCAAAGTTCCTACAAAGAAGGAGACACAAGGAGGTGGGATATTAAGCCAAAGCAGCTTGACTTGGATGCTTCCACAAGTCACTTAGCTGCACTTGATATTGATGATGACTATGAGCCTGAAGCAACCGTTGAGCATGAGAGTGGTAGTGTCAGTGCTTGTGCGAGTGCCACTAATGCTATTTGTGGTTCTACACATAATGTAGCATCTAATGATGCTAATGATGCTGCTTTTTTTGATGACCCATATGATTCAGATTGATCAATGATTAATAATTATTAATGGCTGATTTTAAACACTTTACATTTTTATGTTTCAACTTTGATGATTTGAGTATAAAGTGGTGGTGTATTTTTCATTTTTGCTATGTTATTTGACTATTAATATGGTGGTGTATTCTAAACTTAATTACTGCTGCAAATATGTATATATTTCTGATTTTTATATGTTTTTGTATTACCGAACCCAAAACGAACCCAAATAATTAAAAAAAAAAATCTCGAACCGGTGAACTGGGTTCTCGAACCCGAACCCAAACCCAAAACCGAACCGGTAACTTAGCTTGTATGATTTTCGCAATTGATACCTAGAAGCCTTGCTTGTCAAAAATCCAATTTGCCACGTCTTCCCTTGCATTGGTCTTAGCATATGATGAGGAAGTCCACTTCTCACTAACTAACATGAGCCTCAAAGCTCCCTTTGACTACAACAAGGATTGTAATGTGATGAAATTGGTTGCAAACCGGGTTATTTTAGGAGGACCCAACTCCTCTTGCCTTGTGAATTGCCTCATTAGGTTGAGGAGTGGACCTATGTGTGATTGTATATGAAATCGCAAATATTTTTTGCTATCTCCACACACGCTTTGATCCATGCAATGTTGCCAAAATCCTCCACTATGACGTCAAGGCAATGAGCAACACAAGGAGTCCAAAATAATGATGGGTGCTTATCAATCAATAGTCTACCTACAACAACATAATTTGTTGCATTTTTTGTAGCTACTTGCACCACATTCTCCTCACCCACATCAACCAAGACTTCCTCCAAAGCTTCACAAAGGAATTCAACATTTTTGGTGTTTCCCAATGCATCAATAGATTTGATGAACACTGCGCCACCCGAGAAAGAAACAAAATCAATGATTCAATAAAGCATAAATTAAAAATCTTAATCATGAAACCAATGCATTTCAAGAAGTAAAATCACCCGAGGAGAAACAAGAAAATTGAGCAATGTTTTATTTTTTCTATCCGTCCAACCATTAGTCATGATGTTGCAACCCTTTTTCTCCATATTTGTCAGCTACTCCTCTATTATGGCTTTCACATCAGCCACCTTTTGTGACAAAATGGGGCCCTTTATCTCCTCATCATTAGGGTGAGATGTCCCAGCCCCGATCTGAGTTTGACTTACAAAATTGCTTGAGTAATTTCAGTTTGTCAGATAGGACATTTTGTCAAACAATTTGTATGAAAGCTGAATTGATTATCTCAAAGGTTTGATATTCATATTCTTCAAATGATAAACTCAAAGAAACTTACATTTCACTTCCTTTGCTTCTGGCTAATAGATAATCATTTCACTCAATGAGACACTCATAAGTGTTGCAAACATGCACAGATTTTTACTCCTTCACTTGAGGAACAGGGTAACATACAATCATAGACACTGGAATTAAACTTCAAGGTATGAATTTTCAGTTCTGAGCAATATTAAGTGCTAATGCTCACATGTACAGAAGTTTATAACACACAACAGTAATTCTGAACTTGCATCAGACATACACACACATAAAAGCCAAAAGGAGAATACCTGTTTAGGCCCCCATTAGTGGTTCTGTGTCTTCAGCAGTGGTCTGAGATGACTGCAGCAACATATGAATGCCTGTAGCAGTAAAACAATACACCCAGCATCAAGAGAAAGACCTAGAAGCCTCACGCCTAGAATGGAAGGGTGACTTAAATTGCTGCTGAGTGATAGCAGAAGTTTAGCCGCCCCACACAATGATGAAAGATTGCTAAAGCCCAAGTCGTTTCAGCCTTGAAGCAACACGTCCAGTCTAGGGCTTGTATGGCTCAACAAAAAATTGTACAGCTGGTTCAATGTCTCCCATGTGGCTCCCAAATTGAGCGCAAACAGCAATACAAACATTCAACAATGCTTGACCTTCTAGATTCTGATCTGCACTTGAATCCCTTACAATTCTATTGATGATTATATAAATTCCTCTTAAATGCACTGGATGATTCCCTTGTGCCAAAGAAGAGTAAGCACAGCCAATAATAAAATGGTTCAATAATGATAATATTCAATACTGCTCATTTTCTGAGAATAAACCCTTGCAAAACTTCTTCAATTCTTCTCCCATAAAGCACAATCTGGACCTCTGTATGAAGCCCATAGATAGGCAAACCTTCAGAAGTTCTTTCACAACCTTAGGTATGCAAAATCAATGAGAGATTTCGTTCTCAATGACCAGATTTGCAGAAATCGCAGAAACCCTAGGTTTCTTCTTCTCCACAGCGAAACTCTTCAAAAGCTAAATGTCAAAATCATGAATGGATCCCTTTTGGGCTATTGATGAGCCATTATATATTTTTTCCCAAGTAGGTTGATCCCCTCTAGAAGTCTCTTTTAAATCATTTAAAATGATATTTAATATATTTCATGTGCACTTTATAACATTAGAATAAATCCCTCATAAATGGGCACCCCTTTTAATGAATCATTAATTGTACTTTAAGTGACTTAATTGAGGGTCATGGCCCCATTGGTCATAAAGTGAATTTAAAAACTTTATAATATGCCTTTATAATATTTTACTATCATTAAAGTCACTTTAATGATAATAACTCCATAAATACTCATTAACTTGCCAAACCAATTGAACTTCGGGATCAACCCTGCATCCATGATACGTTCAGGTGCCTTACTGTAAATAGTAACACTGGATTCCATTGACAAATTGACTTACTATAAATAGTAAGTGTGTGAAATTGAGTCTTGAATCACCAAACGAAGGCCAATCCTGAACCAAACTGAGCTCTAGAGAAGAAAACACTCTGATAACTACCAAATAGGACACTCTAACCATGAGCATTAGCCTACGAGGGTCAAATAATAGGCTAATCAACGAGATGCTAAGGCAAGCAAAAATGGGGACATTACAAGCTTTGAACCCCAACCCTCAAATAGTAATGGCATCAACCATGTTTTGCCAATAAGGAGATCTAACACAAATAAATAAAATAAAATAAGTATTGTAAAATGTAGAGTTTAAATTTGAATTCGACATACCTCCAATTGCACTTTTAGTTGCATCAACCCATGCTCTCAAGTGACGGTTGGGAACCCGGAGTAGTGCGTGGCAAAATATATGAATCCAACCTAGATGCACGAACTCTAGGCCCAATGCTAACACATCCACTACCATTGCCACTACCACTAGCACTAGCACTACCAACACCCAAAGATGAAGGAAATGGAGAAATGGAAGACAAAGAGTCTCCAGTTCCACCAATGGCTGCCATCTCCTCTCTTTGCCTCTTTTTTAATTCTTTTTGCTGCTCAAAGGTTTCTAATTGAACTTGCACTTCATGCATAACCTCAATAGGCACATTTGGGCATGGATTAACATCTCAACCTGTTATATATGCAAGATGGTATTTTAATTTGTTAATGCCTCCCCCAAGTGTAATTGTTTTGCGATGGAAACAAATTACCTCTCATTTCTTTTGCTCAAGGGTAACAATGGCATGTTTCCAACAAGGTTCCCTTCTAATTGGAGTTTGAGACATTGTGATAAAGACAATTTATAAATCTAAAGAATGCTGAAATAACACATAAAAAAATAAAAAAATATTTATGGTTTATAATTAAAGTAATATAAAAAAACCTAGGGTTTGTAATTATAAAACTAATTTTTTCTTACAAAAACACCTAGGGTTTGTTCAACAAAAAGATTAAATACACCTTAAGTTTGTTCTTTGGTTCACTAAAACAAAATAGAAAAAGGAAAGAAGAAATGTTGAAGAGAAATTAAATTTTGGTTAGAAAAAAAAACCTTCAAAATACAAGCTTACTTCTTAAATCTTGCTTGAAATCAATGGTGAGCTCTTTCCAATCCTTTGTAGACTCCTCTAGATGCACCAAAAGTAGCTACAAACCTGCCCAAATGTGATTCAACCACCAATTTTTGCCCAATCTCCTTGCTGGTTTCCCTTCAGTGCAGTTCAATTTTGGCTAAAAACTCTCTTTGTTCCCTCTTCTTTGGCTTGAAAATGAAATGAAGTGGCTTTTAGGGGGGAGACAAATATAAAACATAAAAGTTTAAGTTAATTGCCTTATTTATGTATTTCTTTTTGCTTTTTCATTGACAAGGCCGTTGAGTCTTCTGGTCGGGACTCGCCTAAACTCGACGAGTTTGGCGAGTACTCGGTTGCCGAGTCTTCTAGACTCGTGGAGGGTGGCTTGCCTTGGGACTTGCCGAGTCTAGGTGAGTCTTGTAACTCTGATATATCTATATTAATATTTTATTATATTTTTGTACAGATGTACCCAAACCCCCTATGCCAAAAAAAAAATTGTAATACTGGCGTATCGTACCCATGCACTCATATCCATACACATACTTGATTTGGCAACTTAGGTTTTTTCCCAATACTTAAATTCTTAAAAGTTGTAAAACAATTCATATTTAGTCATGAAATATATCTATGCTTTTTGTGTAATTTCATCAATAAAAGTTACAAAACAAGAACTTCCATGCACAAACTAGATGACGTAGGTCCATATACATCGAAATTCTCCAGATCTATAATTTCTCTAGATTTATACTAGTTTGGGGGAGAAAAAATGTTGTGGCCCTTACGTGCATCAACATTTTGAACTTTGAGGCTAGGTAGTCCTTCCACCATATTCTATAGTAACTACAACACACTGTAGTGTATTTGGAAAATTCTCTCTTGTCAAACTTAACTTATTTTGTGTCTGCAGGTACCAAAGTATCATATATCACCATATGTGCTATTACTCCATATAATTCTCCTCTTCATCTCTTTAATCTGTATAACTTACCTCATCTTCCCATCTTTCCAATTACCTTTGCCTTTGGGGCCCTCTAGCTGAAATTCATAGTACAATGCTGCTTATCAAACGAACTCTTGCAGTTCTGATCTGTTATGTCTGAAGCAGGAACTAATTCTCAGTTGAATAACCACTATTAACTTGCTAAACATCATTTGAAGATATATTGGACAAAATAGAAAATGAAGTTTCTACCTTATAAGCCAATTCGTCTAATCTTATCAACTAAGCAAGAAGGGGTATTATTTTAAATGCACTAATACAAATTATATGCCACCTTCACTTGGCTTAAAATGAAGTCACATAAAGTCTTGCTTCTTTAGATTTCATTTCAAGGACAACACCTTTATTGGGCTCATACATACATACATACATACATGCACACATATACATACATATTGACACACACATAAAGACAAACACATGGACACATACAAACACACATACAAACACACAAACAAACACATAGGTACACACATAAACACACAAACATAGACATGCACACAAACACACACATAGGCACATACATACACCCTCATGTGTACCCCATAAAGCATTGAAAACAATTTTTTTAAATCATAGGTAAAGAAGAGAACCTTTGAGGAATTGCAACCACTTGGAACAATAGACTCTTGCTTTGCAAGCACTCCTAATAGCACCACTTGTATACAAAACCACATCAACAAAAATAGGACCTATAGCTTGAGCTACATTTCTAGGCATTGGGGGAGTAGTTGTAGAGACAACCAACGTACGCCACCACTAGGATGTAGGGGAACCAATGAAAGCGAGTTTAACATCTTCTGAACAAAACTTTGTGAACCATCATGAGAAGCACATTAGGGTTAATAGAAGCCAAAGTAGTGGGATCCATTGCATGATTGTGTGCTATGTTTATTAAGGGCACCTTGCAATGGTTAATTGGTGATGTTTTAATGACTACCCAAGTTCAAATCTTGTTGATGTGCTTGTGGACTTTGTGCCCTTGTTGGGCTGCAATGTTTGTAAAATCAATAATTTAATAATATTAAGTATAAACTACAATATACATATATAGTAAATTAACAACGAATAAATAAATTATAATTTACATTTTAAAAATATTTGTTTAATATTTGTCGTTTTGTTATATTTATTACTTTATAACATTGTATATATTTATTTAATTTTACTATTTTTAATAATCCTTAGTTTGTAGTCCCACCCTACCTCAAAACCTGAACTTGGGCTATGGTCAATATAAATATAGCAAAGCTTCTCCAAGGAATTAAGTGTAAATATAAAATGAAAATAAGAATATGCGTAGATTTGATAACATCACTGCTTGTAGGCTTACACATAAATCTAAACAAGTGACTAATGATGGATAGATAAACAGTGTGCTCGTAGGGATGCGCATAAATAAATCTTAAAAATGGTGTTACACTCCTGCAGTTTTTTATCAATAAATGCATTTAGGCTTAATCAGGAATCAATTATCAGTAAATGGCAGAGGCTTGCCCAAATTTCTTAACAATTGGTAGAATAAGCAAAGTATGTGCAGTCTTTATTTTAAGATAGAAGGCATATTCTCTAACTATAATTCAGCATGAATATCATCAGTCTACTAAAACCATAGATTGCATACTCTTCGATTACTCTGCGAGTAGCCGAGTAATCTCCAAAAAACTTGCATGCTGAGTAATTTCTGCTTTTACTCTTGGGCAGTATGCAGATGGATTTTCTCCCGTCAAATTATCGAGTAATCACCAGTAGCTTGTAAAAAGTGTATAAATATGTTTGTGTGTGTATATGCATGCAAACTTGGCATCCTGTGTATGTTTATAGATATGTATGTGTGCATGGTGCAGTCCTGAGTATACACATAAATAAATATCCACACAAATTTGCCGAGTATTTCCTTAGTATTTACTGAGTATTTCCCGAGTTTCCCCGAGTCAAAATTTTTGGGCTTGCTGAGTACTCTCCGATTCCGAGTATGTAAACTATGACTAAAACCACAAATAAAAGTGATTTTATTATACAAGAGCATTGATGTCTATTTTAGTCAATTCACCATATTACCATAATGATATTAAAGACAAGATGGTGATGACAATACCATTTCTCTTGTACTTGGCAAAATCTGAATAGATTATTCACTGATGTTGGCAGCAGGAACAGACACAAATCCTTTATATTATTCTTGTTTGGTTAAGTAACTAATTGATGAGAACAATATTGGCTGACTTGGAGAATGCACCAAATAATTTCTATTTATTCATTTTTATAAAATATTTAATAAAAGGGCAAGTTGCCCAGTTACCTGTTAAAATATTATTGTGTTGATCGAGGGTGAGTTAACCAATAACCTTTGAGGATTTTATTCTGACCTATAATATAGTTACATGACTGGCCTAGGGAAATGTGCATGTATCCAACTTTTTTTGTTTTTGTGTTTTTATATTAATTTGTGAGGGATTTTAATGGAGCCCACACCCCATACACTACAACACATTGTCCATTTAAGGACCAACATGGTCAACAACCGATGTCCACCATGGGACTTGAGCATGGGATCAGTTGCTTAACAATGAACAAGCTAACTGCTGCACCACATGCTCATATGCCATGTATCCAAGGTTTGTTAAGATGCAGCTTGCAAGTTCTGAATATTTTAAATGGATTCTGTTTTAATAAATATGGCATTTTTATTTGAATGGAATTTTTTGTAGAGTATGTTAGTTGCTTTTTGTTGTTAGGTGTACAATTATGCTGACATTGTGACTTCTGTAAAGTTCAATTTTACTTTTCTATTTTATAGCAGTAGTTTTTGAACACCAAGCTTCCAATTGAAGGCTTGGACTAACTGCAAAAGGAACATTTGCAACCATAGGCCTCAACTCTCTTTTGCAAGAGGGATCAGTAAAATATCCATGTAGGTGTTTGTGCCTTTTCTGCAGATGAAAAATGACTACTATAGGCAGGGAAGTGAATTCTCTGAGAAGTAGCTCTTTTAACAGTGTTAATAACGAAGCATATTGATTGAGCTTGTACATGATTCCTCCTGAAATTAATTCACTCCAGGAAATGTTCCTAATTGACAGCAATTTTTTCTTTAAATGCTAAGGATGATAGGGTGATGCTGTGTTTCGAAAGGATACAAGCCCTTTTACAGTATTTGTACATCTGACATTGATGGTAATGATACACACTAGTTTATGAGGATGATTAGGGAAGCCTGCCACTTTATTTGTTTACCCTTTTTTCATTTTCACCAAGCTGTTGTAAAGAGGACACTCCTTGATGTGGCAATCTTACTCAATTTTTGGGCCAGGATTTTGTAGTATCCCAATGGGATCTGCCCTAAAACTCTGATTTTTTTCTGGTCAAACCCTAATTCTGATTTCTGATTTTTTAATTTTCTGAAAACAAAATATCACAGCGAACATACAAGTGCCTAAACATGACAAATAAAAATGCCAAATGATGCTACCAATTGATATTTTTATCAAACACAAGATAGGGCATCCAAATGCCACATACAAATCTGATTTCTGTAGGTAACTTATGCTGTTACAAAACTGAATATTCTCGACTGATTTTTCAATGAATTCATGGGCTCAAACATGCCAAACATATGCTCAGATTTCTGCTCTATAAATCAGATCTAAAACTAAGATTGCACATACCACAAATATGCAAATTAGTCTTCAAACATCAAACCCTAGATGGGCAAATACTTCCTTGGCAAGCGCTTAGGGTTTGCTACTCCAGAAATGCAAAATCGCCCTCCAAAAATGGGCGCTCAAGTCTGCTCCAAAGTGGTGCTCCAAATTAGGAAAAAACCTAATGCAATATGCACACAAAATGCCACAACAATGCTGCTCCAAATTTGATCTGCAAATCTGATAATGCAATGATGCTCCAAACCTCCAAATGTCTCCAATGAAGTGTAATTAGAACTCTTATGTGTCCTCCACAAGATGAGCTAGGTTTTCTTCCAACTCACTGTATTCACAAGGGTTTTCGTCCTTGGAATAAAGCCGAACCAAAGTTGCAGCCGAAGAGAAGAATCTCCAAATGAAAATATGATATGAATCGATGCCCAAAAGACCTCAAATGTTCTTATATTTATAGCCACCTTTCCCCTCTAAATCCGGCCGACCTCAATAAAGTATTCTTATTTTATTTTATATTTATTCTTTTTCTTATTTTTTATTGTCTTCTCCAAGGGAGTGAACCTCTTTATGACCCCTGGTATTATATTTTTAGGCCCTTGCCTAGGTCATCCACCCTCAATGCCATTTTATTTAATTTATTTCATTTTCCAAATGGCTTACAAAATAAGGTCATTTTCCATCCTTTATTTTTCTCCTTCTCGGGTCACTCACCTCCTTAGCCATTTTATTTAATTATTTCTCCTTCACCAAATGGCTCATAAAAATATAGGAAGTCATTTCATATCTTCAATTTGCCTAATAAAATTGATTACGGCTTAGCCTACAAGAATAGGATAGGCTAACTGATCCCATTAGGTGACCACTCAAAAAATGGGAGCATTACAGATTTGACAAATTATGGTAGTTGGCAATAAGAATGGAAGATCATTTCTTTTGCTTGGAGGAAATTTCTACTAATCTATGGGGACATGCATATAGCTCTTTGTCAGAGGCACTTTAATTTAAATTTTCCTGAGATGTAAGTTTCAAAATAATAGGGCTACTAAATGCCATCTTTACTTATTGCTTATTGAGAGACGTCTATCTCTGCTTGAAAAGATCTTTCCAAGTTGGGTATTGTTAGTATTTGTGCCAAGCAAAATGCTTTCTTGAGGTGTCAAGGCGTTTTCTTGTCTAGGACACCATTTTATTGTTAAGCTGGGTGGTTTCTCAACATGACTACAAAAAGGAAGTTACACATGCTATCGCATTTTCCTGCATGTCATTTTTTAATGACTTGTCTTTCTCAACATGTCTCTGAATCGTGTGTAAGACAGTTACATGAAATTTTTTTGTAGACTCCTGGTCAAAGAAACACTAATGGACTTAAGCTTTGTGTCTTGGTAGTGCCCTTCCTAGGAGGAATTGAGCACAATGAGTCCCTCTCATATACCCAAACCCCTGGACGGTGATCGGGGCACTTGAACAACCAGAAATAGAAATTTGCAGCTGAATTGTGATCATGAATATCTAGAGGACAGAATGAGAAGACAAATAGCGGAATATAGTGGTCCTATCTCATGAAGTCCTATGTAAGAACATTACCCCTTATATATATCGATGGGAAACTTGTTCAATAAGCTTCTTTCTCAAACACTGAGGAATGACTGTTATTATGTTTTGAGATTCTGGAAATCTTAATTTCCTCAAAGGCAGCAGCTATGACTAACCTTTTAACTTTAATAGTGAATTAGGGCACAATTAGAATGGGTGAAGATATATTTTTGCAACTAGTATTTATGGAGGTCATATTTTATATTTATTTGATTGTAATTTTTTTTTATTTTCTCGTCCTATTGATTATGTTTATTGGCTGGTTGGTTTTACTGAATGCCGTTAGCATTCTAAATAGAGAATCCTAGCTTGAAGTTGTTTGAAAGAAAGCAAGTTCAAAACAAGACTAGAGATTGTCATGCTTTGATGACAACTAAATCAAACACTGGGGCTTCTGCCACTTACGTAAATGAGATAAGCTGAAGCTGTCAAAACATACAATTTTCACCTTTGGTAAAGAGTGGAGTGTTAAGTCTGACATTCTGCTTTGCTATGGTAGCTTTGAAGCATCAGTAAGTTCAATTTAAAACACTCCTACATTTAGTCGTCGAAAACTAGAAGCTCTCACTAATGTGTGTGCCTTGCATATATTTACAGAAAGGTATTAATTTGTAAACTCAGAGGTCCGAAAGTCTTGCAGTTGCAGTAAGTTCTTTGCAATTTATAAATCTCTGATCTTTGCTTGCTCCTTTGGTTCTGGTAGGAATCAGAGAAATTCCTTTACTTTTATGCAGACTTTCCTGACCATATGTATGCCAATATTTGCTCAGTAGGGTTTTTCATACTGGGGAATCAACCTGCAATAATTTAGGGAATTTGTAAGAAATTCTGTTTCTAAAATTGAGTTACCTTTGAAGATGGAAAATTTTACCGTGCCAATCTACTGTATCATAAATATAATAATATTGCATTTAGAGAAAAGTAAGTAAATTGCAGCTTGTCCATATTGTCATCTTTCTTATAAGACATTTTGTCTGGATTTTTCTTTTTTGTCAATTTGCATCATGCCCCAAAGACTATTCTTTTTTGTTTTTTTGGCTATTGATTATTTTCAGATTTCCATGATAAAATTAGGAAATTTATTTATATTCTTTAATTGGTCCTTGCTTTGCTTGCTTATGATGTAGTGCTCAAGTGATTCTCGGGCTGAAAGTCACCAACTCGTGGAGCAACAGCAAGTACATGCTCTTCAAAATGAGTCGAGAGCACCATCTCAGTCTGCAAAATATCAAATTGGTGAGGTACAAAATCAAGTGTTTTCAAATGAAAATGAATCAGCAGTATGTAATGTACAATCTGCGAGTGAATATGAGAGAAAAGATCTCAAAGATACTACTGACAAGAGCATTTTAAGCATGGAACGAGTGTCTTCCCCAAAAATACTTGGTCAAGGCACAGTTAATAGTCATAAAGAAGAGGCAAACCATTATTTATCGTCTTTGGACAGCCCAATCAAGGTTGGTTCATCTCCTTACAAGGCGGATTCAAAAAAGAACGTGGAAGAGTTAAGTGTTATTGAAGCTAGGAATTTCTGTAAGAGCAGTGTGAAAATTAGTAAGGAATCAAATTTAGTGGCAGGAAATGATATTAGAGCAGGGGCTGTTAGATTTGAAGCTGCAGCAGCTGAGGCTGAGCTAGATGCTCTTCTTGATGCACTGGACGAACCCTCTAATGTTGGTATGTTGGAAGTGCATGGAACAATATCAGATCCAACCTTTACAGAAAAGTCACTATATAAGGATAAGCAACCTTTTCAGGATCAATTACAAGGCCCTAGTATTATTTCGAGGAATAGCCATAGCTTGACTTTGGATGACACACTCTTTGAAAAAGTCAATAGAGCGCATCAAGTGGACACATCAAAGAATAAATCAGGTTCAAATTCCACAGTTACAACTCCACTGGCTCCAAAGTCAAGCACGTATAAGGATGCTCCAAAGGTTGTAGAGGATGACTTTGATGCATGGCTGGATACGATTTGAACTTCCAGCAAGTTAACCTTATGGTTGACTGTAAAATATTTAACATGTTTTTACTCTCCTAATTAGCAACGAAGTCGAGATTACAGGCATATATTTGAGATTTTTAGAAATCAGTTCTAAAATTTGCTTCGACTTCTTGCATAGTATATTTTTCTGGTTTTTTGAACTGCATAAACTAAACTTTAGGAATGAGTCCCATTTAGCTCTTTGTACATGCATATAACATCCCTACAATTTCATTCGTGTTCCTTCTCATTCAAGGATAGAAACACGATGTTAATGCCTTATAACTCTGCATGATACTCGACAGATTTCTTTTGCACCCAGTTATTTTATTGTTTATTTCTTTGCGTGGAACATAAGTTGAAGAGTCGGTTATGATCATAATTTGCTGGGTATGTACTCTGTCCAATTAAATTTCATTGCTCCAATTTGGTTGGTGATTGTGTTGTCCTTTAGGTAAAGGGTGCATCGTTTGAACATGACATTTGTGTTCTGTTTGATCTTGGGAGCCATACGTTAGTGTTTCCTTGAAGACTAGGGTTGGCTTTGAACTAAAGCAATGCTTATGTTGTAAAAAGGCAATTTAAAAAGCACTGGATCACAAGTATTTGTTGCTGACATTATATTAGGTTCAGTTATGTTAAAATCACAAATGTTTCATTTGTCATTTACATTGGGTTTTTTAACAAGCAATCTGAGTTTTTCTTTTAACATGAGTTTAGCGCAGCAACATTAAAGTTGGGACTAAGTTTCTACCCAATGATTAGTCCATGCAGCTTATCCAGCAGTGCAACAAGGTTTCTAATACGTCCTTACTTGCCTATTTTTCTTCGATATAGTTTTTGAAAAGATAAGCAGCATTTACAGGGTGCTGTACCCTTTACACAGAAAGTCCAAAAGGCCGAAGGAATGCATAGTTCAAAACAAAATTTTGAACTAGAAGAAATTTTCTTCGATATAGTTGACATGAAGGTTGGTAATCAATAATGTGAAATGTGCAAGAATATCTGCAGCCCATGTTTAAACCATTTTTTGGAAGAATATCTGCAAGAATATTTTTTTATGTTTGTAATGAGAGTTCGAGAATAAGTCGAGTTGTTAATGTCATGACAATTAATATGTTTGTAATGAGAGTTCGAGAATAAATCGAATTGTTAATGTCATGACAATTAATATTCCAAGTAATTATATAGTCTTAATTAATTAGTAAGATATAATTAAATATTAAATAATGATAAATAACAATACTAACTAATTGAATAAATAATAATTAATTGATAATAAAAAATGATAATAAAATGATGACAATTAAATATTATCTTCAATACTTTATATTA
Source organism: Sequoiadendron giganteum (assembly GCA_007115665.2). NCBI lineage: Eukaryota > Viridiplantae > Streptophyta > Pinopsida > Cupressales > Cupressaceae > Sequoiadendron > Sequoiadendron giganteum. Next base: position 891,203,255 of record CM021100.1, read on the forward strand.
AAAAATAAATTAAAACAAAAGATTTAAGATTATTTTTTTTATGGATATTTTAATTGAATTTAAGCTTTATTCTTAGATTTTATTTAATTGAATAATATTAAAAAGATATATGAATAAAAAATAAACAAAGCAAGATTTAAGATAAAGATTTTATAAAACTAATAGTAGGTGTATTATTTTATATTAATTACTTTTTAGGAGGATAATATTAAAAATATTTTGTCTTGTCATTTATATGAAAAGAATTTTTAAAATTATCTTGATTTACTTTCTAAACATAAAATATTATTTTATAATGTTAACATTATCTTGATTATTTAAAATAAATAAATAAAATGAATTAATGAATCTATACAAAATAGAATAAAAATAAAGCAAGATAAAATATATTATTTAATAAATTAATATTAGATGGATTATTTTATGGGGAAGAAATTTAATTATTTTTCTAGCTTTATTTTCATATTAAAAATATTATTTTTTATTTTTAAAAGTTTTTAAATTCTCATGATTTAAATTTGTATTATAATTGGTATTCTTATTTTATTTATATTATTTTAAAATAAAATATTAAAAAATAACAATAATATTTAATTAATTTTTTTACTATTTATTTATTTATTTTATTGAAGTAGTCAATAAAAGAAAAATCACTAAAGGAGAACATCAATATCAAGGAAACAATGAAAAGATAAGGAAAATTTCTAGGTTAGTTGGGGAAATATCACTTGGGAAAGGGGCTTGGTCGGTTAATCGATAATGTGAACTATTTGACTATACACACACTTCACCGTAGAGTGAGTATCTGAGTCAGTTGAATTAGATAAATCATCCATAGTCATAGACTCGCATTAGGAGTCGTGTCTTTTTTTTTATCTTTTCATTTTATTAATAATTATACGTTATAAATTAATATTTAATTAAAACATATTGTATATGAGATTTTTATTATAATAAATAGAAGTAGATATAATTATAAGAGATAATAAAATTTAAATAATGTAGTTTATTAACTATAAGGATTGAGTTATGATAAAAAATAGAAATCTTGTAAATAAATTAAAATTAGAAACTAAAGATTTTATATGTTTACATAGTTTTTTTTTTGCTTTTTATATAAAATGGGTATAAAATAATATTTAAATTTAATGACTTAATTAGTTTTTTGGTTTTATTTATATTATTTATATAAATATTATTATTTTAATATTAGTCATTTTTTAATATTTTCATTATGCAAATAATTTTCAGCTTTAAGATAAATATGTAATTTTATTGGATAGTTAATTTATTCTTTAATTCATTATGTAATTATTTGTTAGTATTTTTATTTTATTATCATTATAGTTTAGTAAAATCTAAAACAACTCACAATGTTGAATATTAATAGTGTCTTTGGTTCATATTTATGGATAAGGTTATCGTGCTTTGAATTATTATATCTACCGCCTAATATAGATGTAACAACAATGTTTGTGGCGAGGGAGTAATAAATAATCATCTTGATAATAAATTTGAAGAATTAGAATTATTTCTTAATGCTAGTCTCATTAAAAAAATTATTATCAGTTTTATATTTAATTTTAAAAATATAAGAAAAACGTTACTCATAGGTAGTGCATTTGATAGATTAGTATATTCGTCTACATTAATTTTTTTTAAATATTTAATTAAAAATAAATTAACCTTAATCAAAATGATCAAGTACTCAATTAGGATTAGGATTATAATTCAATAGTAGTTTTGGTCAATTGACCAATTATTTAATTAATAATGTAATCATTTGTGAATAGCAATTGCAATGGACGTGGAGGAGGAAAATGGCTCTACAAAAGGTTGTGTATCCACTTCAAAAATTCAATTACATATATATTACACCTTAATTTTATTCAAAAGCATATATGTAGGTAGTCTGAGTAGCGAAAGATGTTCTCAGTATGCATATTTACAAAACGAGATTGAAAATATTTCAAGAATTGAGTATACCAACCTATGCTTAACATTTTAACCAAATATTGAGGTGGAACTCAACCTCTCTCTCTCTCTCTATATATATATTTGAATGACAACAATCTTGATCAACTTTCAGACAGTGGATGTTAGTGGATGTCATGTGAGTGTAAGTGTTTGGTCAGAGTATTATACTTGTTTCGTAAAGATGGATGTCTATGCCATTTGGATGGATGCCTATTCTATATGAATGGATGCTTGTCACATATGAACATATTATTATCCAAGTATACGACAAAATAAATTCAGAAAAAAATGGATGAAATTTTGACGTACAACAAAGGGTTGTTATTGAATAGGTGAAGCAATGCGCCCTGAGTATGTATCCCTAGGATTTTTATCTTCTTGAAATGCAAAACTCCAATAGATTTCTTCTGCATCCACCAGCTTAGCTACACATAAGGAATGCAACTGTCTTCTTCACAAAGATTTTTCGTTCTTTCTCAACCTAGTTATTGATGGCGACGAGAAAGAGTACAACTACTCTAATTGATGAGCAACAACCAGCAAATTCTCCAAGTCACAGTGCTTCAACCCAATTGATGTGGTAATGCAACCCAAAGTGTCTTCCAAGCCTTTGAGGATTACCGTGTTGATAAACGCTTTTGCCAATTGCTCACATATCTTCAATGTCTTCCTCCAAATCCAGCATGACGAGCCAAATTAGAATTCACCCTATAACTATGTGTTGTGCATAAAAATTCTTTGCCCATCACCATCTTAATTGCATACAAGACAACCATTGCTTTGCTTTTGAAAACTTAACTACTTTATATTAGATATCTCACCTAAAAACGCTATCTGTTGTTTCTAGGAGATTAGAGGCACTTTTGAATCCGCTTGTCTTGCTCTAAACAACTGCCACCATTTGAAGGAACGGTGAGAGAATCCACTAAAAGCGTGCCTCTTAAAATGCACATTCTTTAATGCCACCCTATTCCCTGTGTCATATCCGGCAAGTTGTGCTTGTGCTCTAATTAGTAGTAGATATTTTGACATGATATAGGGTAGCTGCGAGTATGAGCAATCATTACCCGTCAAGTTCTTGAAATTTGACAATAGTTCATCGATGGGGAGGGAGAAAAAATAATGGCCTCTAGTCACCTCAAGCCTAGGAGTGCGTAGAATTCATTCAAAGAAAAAATCGGTGACCAATCATCTACGTTGTTATCAATTATGCATTCCATCTCATTGTCTAAAGTACAGTTTGCTAGGAAATCGATTTCCTTGTTAATTTCACGATAGCCATGCTGAATAGAGAAGGAAACAAATGAGTCTAGTAAGGGCCAAATATTTTGAAGAACACTCGCCATTTAAGAATTCTGGGTATGCCTTTTCCTTACCACATTGTTAATTAATAATTAGCATTGAATTTTCCTCAATGCAAATTGAAGAAAAGCCATATTACTTACATTCCTGAAGGCCAAGAAGTAATGTGTTCAAGCCTTGTTTTTGGCACCCACTTCTAATATTTTGAAGGCTGCACAAACCGATCGTCTCTTCACATCTCAAACCACACACCTGACACCTGACAGTCCCAGATTCTCTCTTGCAGCACTGTCAAAATTCAACTTTCATGCAGTCGGCTTGCGAAGGAGACAACTTGATTCCAATTTGTGGGTTGGCAGTAGAATTAGCTCCACCAACCCCTTGAGAATGGGTGTGGGTTTTAAACCCTTATAGTTTTCCAACATATCAGTGTCCCATGAAGAAATAACTTTGTTTTCTCCAGATTGGTTCTGGACTCTTGAATTCATCACTTCTTCTATTGCTGTCTCAAGTTTTGCCTGAAAAGTTCATTCATAGATTTGTTCTAAAACATTTTTTGTTTCTTTCTAGATTTCCCAAATGATCATTGAGGAACATATTATCTAGAGGCAAGGAAAGATAAGTGTACTTCTAGATGATTGGTCATGAGGTGAAAAGAGCAAGTAGGTGCTCTAACAAAGCACCGGACCGGCTCAATCTTGCAGCCACTGCCAGTATTTGGTTGTGTAGATGCATCCAACCGGCAAATGATTGACAGACCCCCACAACAGTGTAGTAGAGGACACATCATGAAGATATTGCATATCCAAGCAGGGAGAGTCTATCAACCGTTAAAATTTCTTTCTAGATGGCCAATGCCTTCTTATAAGAGTGAGATTCGCCACTTTGTACCCAAGCTCAACTGTGTAGATACCACTCTTTGAGCAGCTCTATTTGATTGAATCCAACTCTTCTTTGATGAGAACTTTTCTTTCAAATAATTTTGGATTCAGTTCATTGATTTGATTTTCAAGAATACCAAGGTCCCTTGTCTCCTTCCAAGTACATCCATCAATTCCATTACAGTTGCTAAGAGTCATATAATCTTGAACTTACATTCCTCCGATGAAGGATAGTGTCTCGCAAGCCTCTACTAGATCCATCCTATCAGCCAACCAAGGATAACCATTCCATGAGTCTTCCTAGAAGTTTGTAGAGCATCCATTCTGGATATCCCATGTTAAATTACTTGGTATTATTGCTCTGCAAGAAAGCATAAAATTCCTTAAGTGTGAACCTCCAAGGGTTATCCAAAACTGTGAGTATTCATAAGGAATTTGGGGAATCCAAATATTTGTGCCACAATATTTAAACCCACTTCAGATTAGGCTTGAAGAACATTATCCACATTGGTTTCGGTCCCAGTGCCTCATATCGTAAGGAACAGTGGTGTAAACTATGACCTAGGCCACGAGGGGGATTTTCTTTTTTTTCTCTGCATTTCCCTGCCATAAAAAGGTTCTCACGATTTGTTAAGGGTTTTGCTTGTTTTGCTGGGAATCTTGAGACTGACATCAAGTATATTGGGATTGCAGAAATAACTAGTATATTTGTTACATAGCAAAAAAGGTTGGAAGTCTGCGAAGGAAATGATCAAGGCAATAAAGGTATTATTCACTTGATTTCCACTTATGTGAAAGGCGCCATTAGCATTTTATTCCAAGCCTTAGGAACAAGCCCCAGAATATGGTTCAAAAGGTCCTTTTGATTTTGAAAGTCCAAATCTTCGGAGTTGCTTAACAAATCTTCAAAAATACCTGCTGCATTGGATCTTATATTTTTATCTATTAATGCATCTTCTAACTTTGGTGACATTGTGAAAAAAATTGTGTTTTAGCTATAGAATCTCTGCATATTTGAGCCATGAGAGGCTTCTCCAAGTGGTATTCATTTTGGTCCATACCGTGAATAAGGATCACCACATTTAATTGCTTGAAAAGAGTGTACATCTGGTATCCCTTGATTCTTGAGGCTGTGTTCATCCACCAGTCATGAACCGGCTCCAAGAAATCAGGGGTTCTGAAGCACACGTTTTCGAATTTGAAAGGACATCTAACTAGTGGGTCTTCTTCAATCATTGCAAGTTGTATCCGTTAATGATCAGATCCAGAAATAGGGAGAATCAAACATTCAGTTTGGAGGAGAATTTAGCTAGTTGTCGCCTGACAGGAATTTGTCCAATCTTTCAACTATATCGCTGAAATTAAGTCTTTTGTTAGTCTAGGTAAAATAATTATTCTTGGGAATTATGTCCATTAAATTCCATTGTTCACAAAATCTGAGAAATCATTTTGGGATCGAATGATTTTTTTTAGTTGTTCGTATATCTTGTGTTGGTATTAAATTAATGTTTTAAATAAGGGAATGACAATTATCCGTAATTGACATTTTAATATTTTATGCATTTGACACAAGGTGTTTAGTGTTATTTGTGTTTGATGTCTATTTGATTAAAGTTGAATTTTAATTTATTTGAACATTAAAACTTACTATATTATTTTAATAGCTGCCTCCCTGCCTGTCCCCAAATTCTGGATTTTTCTCTTCATCCCCCAAACCCTGTTCTTGTGTCCCCTCACTCCGAAATGAAGAAACCCTATTTAAAGTCAATTCCTACTAGTTTTATAAAAGGCCATATCAAAGGTTGACAAATACAGTGTATCATGATTTTTTGATTGGAGTTTGTGAGTCTTGATGGCTCAAATGCCAGCCAGCCCTTCTTAAGATTCCGGAGTTTGAGTTTAGCTGTGGAATTGTCCGGCCAGCAGTATATGGAGCACAAGATGGAGATAGAAGATCTTGATAACGGAGTCAACTAATGTTGATCAAATAAGGCCTGTTCAGTGATCATCTGAGACAGGCAAAACTACTGAAAGACTCCGGTGAATGTTCGATGACAGGAAAACTTATAGAACTGACAAAGGACCACTTGGAGGGTGTTTATGATGGCAATGGGGATCATCATATTATATGATGCCCTTGAATGGGTATGGTACAGTATGACCAACAATTTGAACATGTGTTGAATAATAGAATATATGTATACCAATTCAAGAAAAAAATTCTCATTTAAATATTACAAAATTATGTTATGGTTTATGGTACTTCTGAATTAAGCTGTTTCTAGTAGCAGCTTAGTCTTTATGGTATTATAAAAAAAATAAGAGATATTTATGGTGATATTTATTGTATATTAAAAGTACTATTGTCAAAACACTTCTTACAGGTAGAGAACTATGGTAAGTATTTGAAGTTTCCAGAAGATACGGTCTCAACTTCATCATTTGCCATATTCAATGTACTAGATATCTTGTCATCAGCAATGTTCACTCCAACCTATTTCTCTGTCCAAAATTTATGATCTTGTGAAAGTTTATGCATGTTAGCTAGCATTACTGAAACTCTGATGAACGTGTGTATAATTACAGCAAGACATTGTTCAGTACTGTGAAAGTGAGGACTCATTTGACTCATTTTTAATTGATTGCTAACATGCCATTGCTTGAGTTTGTTTCTTCAAGGGAGGTTAAGGCTTTAAAAAATATTCTCTATGGGTACCTGAAAGTTGTAGGGTTGACAATTCATGTGGTTAAAATAGAAAACTATATTTTCAATGTAGAATAAAAATTTAGTCTCGATTGTCATGGGCCTTCCTTGATAGACTTTATCTGCACATTTTAATTTGATTATAATAAGAATTTGATTATAGTTTATATGATATTGTTAATTGCGTTGGTAACATTTTGTGTACATGGATTTGTATATTGGTTTGGGTTGATCCTCATCATGTAGGAAAAATGAGACTCTTTGAACGAAATAATATTTATCACGTAACATATGAGTTTTGTTCAAATGGTTGTTGGCATTCAACAAGCAATTTGTTATTTTTCATCTTATGTGGTTGATTGTCGTTTGATCATTGATGGAATTGTTTATTGCGAATAGCTGTCCAAATTTGTGTTACATTACATTTTGCTATGTAATTTATTTCTAAAAAATATATATATATATATTGAATTGTTGTAAATATTTACTATATATATTATTTTAAAAAATGATTTTATTATTAAAAGTTTTGACGGGTGTAAATAATAAATATTATACATGTAATATATATGATAACATAATAATAATTAAATAATAATCTACGTGTATATTATGCATTGATGGTTAAGATTGTATTATATGTGAAATAATGTGTCAAATGCAAAGCATATTGCATATTGTGATCTCTTAATGTCTTGCAGGCTATGAGTTTAAATTCATTAAAATCAATTCTATGAAAAGGTGAGCTTGACTCCTACGTGAACTTAAACATAAAATCTAATAAAATTGGTAGCGATTGGTACTTTGTAAATTGATTGTTACTTTTCTCTTGAGCTCTTATCCAACGATATAACTATCTTGTTCGACAATCTTTAGATTGATTCATTGATTACTTTTACATGCATTAACAAAGATAATTCATCTCTAAGTCTTCTTAAATTTTAAAAGTCGTTTGAATGATTGTTTTTCATTTTCAAAAAGTTGCATTTTCATGAAAATTTACTTATTGTAAACCTTGTGAGGTCTGCATATTCTTTATCATGCATTCTCCACTATTTATGATGGTCAAGTTCTTTAAAAGGGTCATTGAGGAAGCTATTTGGTGCATGGGTTATTCTATACCCAAAGATAGTTCATTTTGTACCATTGTCTTTTGTGTTGTTTCAAATCCTAGTGGAGTATAATGTTGGTAGCAAAACTCCTAATCTTAGAGAAAGTTAGAACGCCACTTGGAGGCTATGGTAAGAATTGTGAAGACAAGTTATAACTTGAATTGCTTGATGATTGTGATATCTACACTTGCCTATTTTAAAAATTGTGTTCCTTGTATTATCTCATAGGTCTCGATAGTAATCTCCACACCATGGTCTATTGTATGAGGCATGGTAGTTTATAGTTATCTATTTTTTATTTTTCTATATTGTTTAGTTTGTTTATTATTTGTTTATGGACTTGTCTTTCGTGGGGATAGTGATTACCTTTCTTTTGGGAATCAACGAGTTTTAAAATATTTGCAACAAATATTTAGGTTGAAGGTTTTGTTTATGTTCTAGTGAAGGATTTAGTAACTTGTGTTTGAAGTTATAGGCTTTAGGCTATATGATTATAAATTATCTTATTTTGTGGAGTTGCTAAATTCTTATTAAGGATTTAATGAAGTCTTATAATCATATTTTGAGTTAAATAAAAAATATTGCAATGATTATTCATGTTGATTTTATGAGTTACATTGTCAAGCAAAGTTAAATTTGTGGTAAAACAATTTGTGAAACTATAAGAGTTCACTCCTAATTATGGGTGCTAGTCTAGAGATATTAATACTTGGAAGATATGTTTCTATGAGCATGGATAAATCTTTATAATCGGTTGTTATTATTGCTTTGTTGTTGCGAATCATCATTTGAACCTCATCTCCTGTTTGGAAAGGGGTTGGGTTGGACTTGGTAGCCTGTGGTTGAGATTCTTTGATGAATATTATCTCTTGCAAATTCATTGATTATAAAATTCATGAAAGATGAAAACTTTATAATTTCTTTATTATTTATGTAAGATAGCAAGTTAGTAGTTTGGACATAATTAGCTGATAGGCTATTTTGGGTGGGAAACTCCATCGATTTCGTCTAATGTTGGATGCTGGAAAATTTAACAATCCTGAGAGTACGAGAGCCATCCCTCGCACCTGCCTGTAGAGGAAGTCGTAGCTAACGTCACCAAGTATGGTTCAAGCCCACCCGCGTCATTCTACACCATTCTCGGGAGTCTCCATGCATAGATTGCCATTTAATAGCGCACCAAATCTGCACTGCAGGCAATAAATTCAACCGACCTTATAATGGCTTCCCCCTTCGTTGTTCTTCTGGGCGCAATTACGAACAAACGTTTTTGTTGTGTGAAGCAAGTTCTGTGGATTCCTAGGTCGACCTTCTCTGCGTTAAGCTTGTTAGCAGAAATCAAAAGTTAAGTAAGGGCATTTTTTCGTTATTCTCAGCCTTCAGTTGGGTATTCTCAGCCTTTAGCATTTTCGTCATTCTCTGCTTGTTATATTCGCTGTTTGTCTGAAGTAGTTCTTCTTATATTGGTTGTTTGCCTTGATCATTTTCATCATTCTCTGCTTGTTATATTCCTTGTTTGTCTGAGGTATGAGATAGAGTGTGAGCTTGTTAGCGTGTTCTTGATTTTAAGCAGTAGTTTCCCCACAATGAATGAGAAATGCCACTCAAATTATAGGTCACGGGGAATTTTGGATGATAATATCTCATCATATTTTGCATATGGAAGCATAAAACATTGCTGAATAGTAATTACAGGACAAAAATATGACATTAGATGATATACAGTGTAAATAGAATTTGAAAATTTGACAGGATTGTCCAAACAAAACATGCTCTGAATAAGACTTAGAATCTATATAAAACACTTTTACAGTCATAAAGCAATGAACATGTAGAACAAAAATTCCAAACCTCACAAAAACTGCACTGCTTTCATAAAAATCAGAAAGCCAGTTATGGCGGCATTCTTGTACCCATTCTCATATTTTGCCTTTGAATTTGCCAAATTTTGAAATGAAAATAGTGATGGTCATATATACTAGGAATGAAGAAAAACATAAGAGATTTAGGAGTGTTTTAATACAATCAATATAAACTCTGACAATGTCAAACAGGTAGACTGCTTACTTGAAAATAATCATCACATTCTAATCCAATGCTTAGAGAGGGGTGTGCATATGATGTTCTAGATGTAATAATTACTCAAAGATTTCATTTGCAGACTCCATAGTTGCATCTCATTATAATCCTCGGAAAGCACAATTCCAGAATTTTCAGTCATAATTGCACCATCATCGGTTCAGGTAAATCATATTATTGTAATTTATGAAAATTTGTTTGAATTCTCCTACCCATGTGTAAGAGACCATCACCTACAAAAAGGCCTCGATAAAAACAAACAATAAGTAAATCGAGTCTTTTTGGGCTCAACATATGAGTTGCATTTTTTTCTCTACAATTGTTTCAGTTTATAGTATTCAAATTTTAAGAAAAATGATTATACAAAATAACCGTTTTTGAGTTTTGTTTGAAGATACCATTCTATACAATAAACTTCCTAGATTGATAATAAGAATAAATGATTTCATTTCCACTGTGTAGTAGTGTTAATGGAAAAGCTTTAGCATCATTAATATTTAGTTATCATGAGTGCATTATTAATTTATTTGCTATTTTAATGTTTCTTAATTTCACTATCAAATTTAGTTACTGGATTCTTATTTGCAGATATCCTTCCTATAAAGTTTATCTTATGCAGCAGTAATGGAAAAAGTTTTCAATTTACTACTAAATATGTCATTATTAACAAATTTTCTTAAAACAAATCTTAAATTGTTTGCAAATCCTTTTTATTAATTATAAATTGGCTTGTTGTCGGGGATGGGCATAAATGGATCCCTTAGTAATATCTGTTATATGAAATTTTCTTTTTAAGTAAGTTCACCTTGACTATTTAATTGCTTCTATGATACGAATATTTAGTTGGAGAGAATAAAGCACTGAGGATTTTTGCATGAAATTATGCTATAATTAAATTTACATGTTCATATTGTCATTTAGTGTTTAAATATTAACTTGTGAGTGGGGAAGATGATCCTTTCTTAACAGTAATTGACTTGTTTTCTTGCCATATGCTGAACACATGCACACACTGGGCAAGTGGCAGTGGCCCACAAAGTGTTATTGACCTGTAATTTCCTGAGAGGTAAAGCTGAAGGTAATCTAACAATTAGGCAGTAGTGTCATGGAGGGGTGCTTCCTTCATTTTGTTAGCAAGTGCTGTTGAGAAAATGTATGTGTATTTACATAAACCTGTTTCTCTTCCAACTGACAATTTACACTTTCTTGTAAAATATATCTTGCTATCGATGTAACCATTACACCTTGAATGCAAGCACTAGTTATTGTAAATTTAAAAACTGTCCCTTCTGCAAATGTCCCTGCTCCTGGTGTGGTCTTTACGGGACGTTCAGGGTCTACGGATAGCGATTTGGGGCCTGAAAATGACCGTCCTGCTAATTGAATTCTCGTGTTCTCCTCCTGCGACCGACTCTACGCCACTCCATGGGAACGATACTGCTTTGCTCGTCCTTTGCGCGCCTTCTGCGACGGTTTCTCTGCCATCCTCGGCCCCTGCCGTTGTTGGCGTCGATCCTTGTTTGGCCGACCTTTGTGCAAATGCTGGTGTTTTAGTTCCTGAAGTAGGGGATTTTCCTAGGCGTAGTGCTGTTGGTGGTTTGGGATTGGATCGCCAACGGTCCTATGCAACCATAACTGGCTCCGAGGGTTCTGCCCGCCGTTTGCTGTGTGACAAAATTTACCCCCTTCTCTGTTCACAATCCTGCCTTGTGGTGGTTTTTGATAGGACGTGCTTGAAAGTAAATGTATATTTTATCTCTGAAGGGGACTGGTTTGCAGATGCAACAACTTGTGGCTCTTTCTTCTTGACCTTCACAATTTAATTTCAGAATTATGGAAGTGTTTTTAAGATGGTTAGATTGAGTTATTCTCTTTATCTAGAGGATTTTTCATCGTGATTTTGCCTCTTCAAAGGAAAGAGATATGGTGCTCAATTATAGGTTGTGGAGGTTGGGAGAAAACTTTCTTTTGGTCAAGTTTTGTCATTTCCTTCAATCCACTCTCTGAACTTCTGAATGTTAGACCCGTTTGGGATCAATTTTTGAATCTTCCTCTCTAGTTTCGAGAAGATTCTTCCTTTGAGGTAATTGATAATGCTATTGGTTATTTTTTTTAAGTGATTCTACTACCTCCTTCATGGGGCACTCAATGTTTGCTTGTATTCTAGTGGACATTGATATCTCCAAGGCTCTTCATGGGGATATTGTTTTGATAGTGGGGGACAAGCCACAAACTCAATTGTTTGACTATGTGTGTCTCTCCTTTAGATGTAGATGTTTTTCCACCAACCACTTGGTTTTTGCTTGTCCACTCTCTCAACATATGGGGATGGCTATGTGGTGGAGGAATGATTGTGAAGAACACTTCACTATTAATGCTTTTGACCCGTATGTTGTTGACTCTTCTTAGGATATGAGTCTTCTTAGGATGTTGGGTTCTCTCTTCTTGCTCCCCATATGGCAAGTCATGTTTTCAAAAGGGTTTCTCTTGTGGTTGACACGACTTTGGAGAGTCCCACTCCTTTGGCTCCTATTGGTGAGTCCTATCCATTGTTTGATTTGGTCACTCGATATCTTGTTTCTTTTGCTCTAATTTTTCTCTTATTTTTTATGCAACATCCACCTACTCTTGAGATAGTTGATTAATGATTGGATACATTGGCTAGAAGTTTCACTATTTCTATTGTGCCCATGGCTCTCTGAAGAGGAATCCCCCCTTCTCCTAGGACTGAGGATTTGGTTGGTAATGTTTCTAGGATAATTATATAAAGGTGGAAGAAAGGTCTTCCCAAACCTTTCTCTCAATTTCACACTAGAGTGAAGGGTGTGAGATTGAATAGGGTAGGGTCTAGCATTGTTTACGTTAGATCCCTAGTTCTCATTTTGTACTTAACAACTCGTTTGCTATTGTCTTGATTCTTGTTTGGCAACTTAGTTGCAGTTTTGTTTTCATCCCTTTGAGAATTGTTGTGTATGCTTTTGAACTGTTCTATTTATCGTACAATGTTTTTGGTCCCTTCAAATAAAAAATTATTAATTATTTTTTGATTATTGACTTTACACAATGAACTAGAATATGATAATGATACACAATTTTTTTTTATACACAGTTTCAATAATTTGTAAAATTTAAATTATAATAAACTACTATGCCAATACTAAAAAAGTCATCCTTAGGTAATAACATTTAAGATGATATGACTAATGATAATTAGATTCTCAATGATTAATCAATTAAATAAAGAACAAAGATGTTTTAAGCTAGTAGATTTTTTAATAACTATGTACAACTAATTATAAACAAATAGTGACTTTATGAATATGATTCTTAAATTGACTATTGTCTTAGTAATTTAAATTATCTTTATGCCTTATCAATATAATAGATTAAATAACCAGTTATTGAATTCTTATGGAGTATTAAGGTATGAATAATGAAGGGTTATGGGATTGAGTTAAAAGTTCAATTTTGATAATTAATCTTTCAACATTGTACTATTGAGTTTCAGTTGTCCTTCACTCATATTAAAAGAGAATGTATATCTATTTAGATCAAAGAATTTAATCCTACTTAAATTGTCTAATAGTTATGTATACAAGTGTGTGCTTAATTGATGAGTTGAATAAATAAATAAAAAATATCAATGTTTAAGATATTAATGATGTAGCATCATCATAAAACAACACATTTTTAATTATATTGTACCTTAATTCCTAATTTTTTTTTTCAACCTTATTTCAAATACACAACACAAACTAACTAATAATTTAAAATTCAAGATTAAAATTTTCCCTAATAAATTACTTAAGGGCTTATTCAATGGAGAAAAAAAAGCCTCTATAGAGATTTGTTAGATTGGTTTAAAACAAAAATCTAGTAGAGAGCTTGTGGTCTTTCACTATGAACATGATTAATTTGTTGAAATGATGTCTTTGTTCTCTCCTAGTCTATTTTTTCTTTGAGTTCTAAGTTTTGTTAATTTTCCACAAAGTTCTAAGTTGTCTTGTTAAGAAAGCCACTAGAATAATGAACTTCTTGAGGCATAATGTGGTAAAGGAATATAAAACACCTCTTTTAAAATGGTGTAATATGTACAATTGAAAGATTCTTTGTATCAAATATATTTTTGTTCACAATAGAACATTAAGTTATAGATTTATTCACATAATGTTTGAGGTAAAAATTGTCTACAATTAATATAGACATTTTAAATATATTTACTTAAAGAATATCCAAAAATATTAATCTTAACGTATTTATATTAAATTTATGACATAAATTAGATAGACATCTCTAAATTTTTAAAATTATTTTATTTTATCTACATTACATATTTTATTTTTATCTGTAACTTTTCATTTTTATCATATATTTTTATTTTTATGTGTCTTATGATGCTGTTGGTATGGGTTGTGCAGTGGGATAGGGACAGGGATCCAGTCAGGATATTCATTCATCTCAGGGTATGTAGGAACATATGGTAACTCTGAATGATCATATGCAAGATGATGACGATGATATTGTTTTGGCAGATTTGGCAAAGGAGGGGCTAGTTTTTGGCAAGAGCAAGGGATCTTCTCTAGTCTTGGGGGTGCAACAATGCACGATTATGTAGGGCATGCCTGAGCACTTTTCTAAAAGTGGTCGTAAGAAGGATCTTGAGAAGATTAAGCGCACTAGAGATTTGTTGGTGGAATATGGGTCCGTTAAACCCATTGATGCTCACTTTTCACCATCTCCTCCATGATTGTTCTCTCATGGAATGTAAGGGGGTTGAATAGCACCCCCCGTCAAAAGGCTATTCATGATCTAGTTGCTATCCATTCTCCAAACATTTTTTGTGTTCAGGAGACTAAACTTTCTGTTGATTTTATGCTTCAATGTGCTTCTCGTATCTGGTATTTTGGTTAGTGTCAGTGTATTGGTTCTCAAGGGAGTTTTGGGGGTTTGGCTCTTTTTTGGGATCCTAGAAAGATTGCTCCCCTTTGGTGGATTTCCAGTCATTCTACTATTTCAATGGCCACCTCTTATTTGGAGACAGGTGAGACCATTCTGGTTACTAATGTTTATGCCCCAATTGATATTCGTGGAAAAATTCGACTTTGGGCTCATATAAGGTATGTTAGATCATGTGCTCCATATCTTCCTTGGATCTTAGCTGGTGATTTTAATTCTGTGTTGAGCTTGGAGGAGAAAAGAGGTGGGTTGCCTCGACTTAGGCTTGTTGCTGCTCTTTTTCGGGAGAATGTGGATTTGCTTGCTTTAAATGATGTTAAGCCTTCTAATGAGATTTTCACTTGGAATAATCGACAGAGTGATCAGGAAGCGATCTCAGAAAGGTTGGATAGATTTATTGTCTCCTGCTTTTGGGTGGGAGGTAGATTGGTTACTAGTTCTAAGATTCTTGATTAGAGGGGGTTTGATCATTAGCCAATTAAACTTCCAGTTTCCCATTTTACTATTCCCAAGAATCCTCCTTTTAATTTTCAGCTCATGTGGCTTCATGAGTCTTCTTTGCATGATAATATGGCCCAGTGGTGGTGTGATGGTAGCCTTGCTTATGGTACAACTATGTACACTTTTGTTAAGAAACTTCAGTATGTTAAATTTCACCTTAAGAGATGGAGTTGGACAAGTTTTGGAAATTTTAAGGTTATGAAGAAGAGTGCCCAGGCAAGCCTTGATGCACTAAATTCAGGATTTTGGTTTTTTGGATGCGTTAGGTCAAGCAGAAGCCCAAGCTACGAGAGTTGTGGAGGAATGGGAGCTTTAGGAGAAGATTTTCTGAAAGAAAAAGGATAGGATTGATTGGCTTCAGGAAGAGGACAATAATACTGCTTTCTTCCATCATTCTGTGTAGGTCCGCCATAATAGAAGCTGTATTTACTCTTTGGTTAATGCAAATGGGGTCTGCATTTCTTCTTTGCAGGCATTGTCTTGTGAGGCTATATAGTTTTATTTTGCTCTTTTTTCTGAGGATTCGCCCCTTGCTGAAGATGAGGAGAATTTGATCCTTTCTTGTGTCCCCTCCCTGATCTCCAAGGAGATTAAAGATTTCCTCATTCGCCCGATTTATTTGCCTGAATTGGAAGAGGTCATTTTTGGGATGAATAAAGGTAAAGCCCCTGGACCGGGTGGTTTTCCTGTTGATTTTTTTCAAGAATTTTTGGATATTATAAATTTGGATTTGCTGGAGGTTGCACGGGAATCTCTTCGCAGTAAGCAGATGCTTCATGCCTTGAACTCTACTTTTTTGGTTCTTATTCCTAAAAAGGAAGGTACTGATCGGCTAGAATTATTTCGACCTATTGCTCTCTGTAATGAGGTATATAAAATTATTACTAAATTGATTGCTGAGAGGCTCAAAGTTTGTCTTCCTTCTATTATCTCTGAGGAGCAAGGAGGTTTTGTTGTTGGTAGACAGATCCTGGATGGTGTAGTGGCTATCTTTGAGGTCATCCAATCTATGGCGACTGCCAAGGAGAAGTCAATGTTCATCAAGTTGGATATGGCCAAGGCTTATGATAGAGTTAAGTGGCATTTTTTGTAGAGAATTCTCTCTGGCTTTGGTTTTAGTCCGGATTGGGTTAGCTGGACTATGAGTTGTGTTACCTCTTCCTCATTTTTTTTCTTATGAATGGGGAATCTATTGAGCTTTTTGTGGCTTCCAGGGGTCTTCGTCAAGGAGATCCTCTTTCCCCTTATCTATTTATTATTATGGCTGAGGGTTTGGGTAGATTTCTGAAGTCGTGGGTTTCCCAGGGTAGGATTCAAGGCTGGTGTTGGGGCAATGGGCTTCTGCAAATTTCTCATCTTTAGTTTGTGGATGACACTTCTCTTATGGGGAGGGCTCGCCTTGAAGAGGATTTTTCTTTTAGGCAGGCTTTGGATATTTACCTTGTTGCTTCGGATCATAAAATCAATGAGAACAAGTCTTCTATCTTCTTTTTTAATACTCCTCAGGCTATTCAATGACGAATTGCTAATATTTTGAGGTTCCAAATTGGGTATCTTGCCTTTGTCTATCTGAGAATACCTCTTGTTGTTGGTAGGCAACCCAGGTCTTTTTGGAAAAATTTGCTTGATAGGTTGCATAATAAAGCCAATCATTGGACTCATTATTGGCTTTCTCTTACTGTGAGAGTGACTCTTCTGAAGTTTGTTATCCAGGCTCTTCCTATTTATAGGGGTTTTGTTTAGGTGGCTCCTTCGTATTTCTTGAGGGAATTTGATGCTCTCTCATGATAATTTCTTTGGAGTGGTAACTTGCAGTCAACCAAGTGGAGTCTTGTTAAGAGGGATACAGTGTGTAGGCCGCAGAAAGAGAGGGGCCTTGGATTGGATTTTTTTATTGTTGAATGGGCAAGCTCTTGCATCCAAGTTATATTGGCGTTGGTGTACTAGTCAGCATCAACTGTGGGCTCGTATTCTTACCCACAAGTATCTTAAGGATGTTAGCACTTTTGATGTTCCTCGTTTCCCTTTAGAAGGAAGGGGATCTATGATTTGGAATACCCTCAAATCGAGGGCTCAGTTGGTTAAGAAGGGGATTTTTTGGATATGTCATTCGGGTTCTCAAGCCTTATTTTGGTGGGATTCTTGGGATGGTCACCCTCCCATTCTTTCTACTTACCCTCACCTCTAGTCTCTTTGTGATCATTTTACTATTGTTGGCTGGAATACAGTTGAACATTATAAGTCAGTTCGGAATATTGGACTGGCTGCTAGCCTTAGATGGAAGAACTCCTCGAATTGGACACCAAGAGAGTCAGAGGAGGATAGGCAAGAGTTGGATTGGATTCTTGCATCACGGGAATGGAATTCCATGGTGGGGCGAGATGTTCTGGCTTGGAGCAACAATGATTTATCTGGTAAGTACTCTGTTTCAACAAGTTATGGTGAGTTTCTTAGGAAGGTGCTTGGGGACATTAAGGTTCTTTGGTGGAAACAAGTGTGGAATAAATTTTCTTGGCCCAAGTGCAATTTTTTTCTGTGGCTGGTGGTTCAGAATCAATGTTTTACTTGGGATAACTTGTGCAAGAGAGGGTTCCAGGGTCCCTCGATGTGTGTTCTATGTGGTAACAGTGAAGAGAGTGTTTCTCATCTCTTCTTCCAATGTTCCCTTTTTAGGAGGCTTTGACACCTTTAGTGGGATGTTTGGAACCAGGCTTGCTGGCATATCTCTTCTTTGGCAGAGTTCTTTGCTCGGTGGGGGAAGGCCCCTATTAAGATCTCTTTTCTTCAAGTTACTTGGGCTATGGGACCAACTTTTATTATCTGACATATATGGCTGGAGAGGAATCGTAGGATTTTCCAAGATGTGAAGCTGGTTGTCCAACATTTGTGGTGGAGGATTCTTCATTCGGTAAGAGAAACTACTGCAGCTAAGTGTGACTTGGCTGAGGGTGTGGATCCAGGAGAGGTTTCCTTTTGTACTCGTCTCAATTTTCCTCTTTAGAGGGGGCTGCTTAGAGTGCTGGTTAGATCAAGAGAAATATATGTCATCATCCCTTTCAGAAGATAAACAGGGAGGGGTATTGGTGTCCTCCTCCTCAGGGTGTGTTGAAAATCAACACAGATGTTTCTTCTTATGGAAATCCTAGCCATGCTGGTATTGGAGGTGTTGGGCGGACTAGTTTTGAGGTGATTGAGTTTATCTTTTCTGTTTATAAGGGTTGGTATGCTAACAATGTGATGGAGGCTCTTGCCATTTTGTGTGTTGTGGAGCGTGGTTGTGCTCTTGGGTGGAGACAAATCATTTGTGAATCAAATTCTTAGGCGGTTGTGACTTTGCTGAAGAGGTAACATTTAGAGGATGTTAGCTGGCAGTTGGTTGTTATTATAAAATAGATTCTTAATCTATGTGCTTCTTTGGATTATGTGTCTTTCTGTCATATTCCATGTGAATGGAATGGGGTTGCATATTGTTTGACTAAATGGGCTTTTGATCTTTTTCAAGATTGGAATATTGTAGAAAGGGGTCAATTACCTCCGGATTTGTCACAAAAATTGGACCAATTAGTGGAGATTGATAGGGATGTGTAATTCCCTTGCTTTGTACTGCTCTTTTTTGGATTGAATAAATTTTTACCTCTCTTTTAGTTTAAAAAATAAATCATATTTCTAACTTTTATTTATTTATGATATCATATGAGATGTTTCTTTCCTAATCCCATTATAAATCACACCTTTCCCAACATGACCAAACAAGCAATTCTTAGAGATTAACTAGCTTAACTGTAAGCTTTAACATATAATATAAATAATGCAATAAATTGAAAAGAGAAGGGAGATGGTGTGTATACTGTACTTCAAGAGGAAGGAAGCTTGTTCAACACAACGGCTTTGTAGGTGTAACAAGGATTTTCTAGCAAGAAGTGATGGTTACCTTGTGAACAGTCATAAAGCTAGTCCTTACAAAATTGTAGTAAACTCATGAATAAGACTACAACTGTAGGAATGTGAGAGAAGCCATTGAATTCCTCATCTAGAGAGATTAAATTCTTTCCCATTTATATTTAAGGAGACAAAGAACTACTTGCCCGATTTGTATTCCTAGTCTGTGATCACTTCCATTTCACCTCTTGGGTTAAAGAAATCTGCACATTGTTTGAGTAGAGCTAGGATATTCTTTTCTAACTTGGGATTCACTATGTTTATTTTATGATGGTTTTTATCTTCTTATCATGTCCAAATGATCTTTCCCTATCATTTCCAAACTCTTCCAACTTTTACTCTTGGATAGCTTTGATGGAGCGATGAGGGAGGCTCTAGGCATGTTCGCTTTATGTCATAATTAAATATCACATTATGGACATATATTTGTTCCTTGTTTTCTTTTGGTGGGTATGATGAGATGGGAGATGACATCATTGGTGGACTCCATAGACAATCTTATTTTAAGAAAGGCTTGGGGGTCATTTAAATCATATTGTAATGTTGCATCATGTATGACTGAGTTCTTGCATCCAAGTTTGATCTGGAGAATTAGATGCTTCCAAAAGATCATACCATGTGATAAAAATCCACCCATTCACCCTTTGGGTAGGTGCCCAACTCCATCAAACCCCAATCACGCGCTCAGAACCGACTTTCATAAGTTTATGATAGGTTAATCGAAGGATATTCTTTTCTAATTAGGCTATCAAGCCTGCCTTATAAACAATGGAATTTTACAATTGAGGATTGTGCTCTCAAAGATAGATTTTAGGTTCAATTTAAACAATATATTCTAAGATTTGATTTTTTTAAGTGGTTCATTTGAAATCACACTAATAGGCGGGTCTTAATGTCACATTTGGATTTTGCTTACATAAACTTTATTTGATAATAAATAGAATTGGATGAGATCGTTGGACAATATGTGCTTCAAACATAGATTAATGTGCTTTCATGGATAATAAATGCATGCTATTGTGATTAAAATAATGATGAATTGTTATGATGCGAATATTTTGATTATTGACTATGGTTTTATGAGTTAATCTGTTGACGAGATATTGAGTGCAAATGAGTGCAAGAATAAATTGTAGGTGAGAACATGGTTGAGGTGGAAATCCTATGCACATATTCACATAGTTATAAGCAAGAATAAATTGCACACGAGAACATGGTTGAGGTGGAAATCCTATGTGAAGATGATCTAGCCATCTGACAATAGTCGGTATGATGGAAATCCTATGCAGATATTCACATAGTTACATTCATCCTACATTGTGAATGATTATATTATGCATTGTGTTGCCATGAATACACTATTTCTTATTGTGTGTTGTGATTTAATTGAGAAAATAAAATATTTTATTTTCAAATGTTTGATAATGATAAATTTCACAATATATATTTTTATATATAATAATGTAATTATATATGTATATAAATATACAAATTTTATGTTCACAATTATTATAATTGTATATATAATAATGATATCAATATAAATAGCTTACTATTAAAAAGAAAAGAAAACAAAAATAAAATAAAATTTAAATTCAAATGATCGACATGCTAAATCATGTGATTCTGACATCAAGAGAAAGTTTAGTTCTAAAAATAAAGAGATACTCCAAATGGAGTTGAACATTTGCATGTAAATATGAAAACCATGAGAAGAGAGAATAAGAGGGAGAGAGACGTCTGTTTTGATATCATTACTGACAACCACTAAGGAGCATTGGCATCGCATTGGGTATGTGCAGGATCATCATGGAAAAAATAAGCCCTTAAGTGGCAATGAAAATTAAAAAAAATTAGAGTTAGAAAACTTGATGTAAAAATTTGAATAAGTTATCTATATTATTTCAAAAATATGTAAGAATAGAATATGTGGAAAATTGAATGTAGTTTCTAAACTAGTAGGTTTATTTTTCTAAAAATAAAATCTATCTGGTGAAAATTTGAAATTTCAATGCAGTAGTACTTAAATTTCAGGGAAAAAATAAGAAGTAGGTGTCTGTCTGACCACCCTAACCATAATAAAATGATAATATTTTTTTATAAGATTTTAGATATAAGTAGAGGACTCATGTTTGGATGTGATGCATATTTTTTTGTAATTTTTTTCCTAGAAAATAATTAATTATGATTTTCTTATTACAACTTTTTAAAAATATAAAAACTCATATGTCTGACCACCTTAACTTGGTCAAAACTTCATGAAATTCATTTTTTTTTAATCCTATAATATGCGAAGCATATAATGTGACACATGTTTTGGATTCAAAAAATGTGATACCATTTGAAAGCTATAGATGTTTTTCAATCAGGTTATCAATAAGGACTTTAGTCATAATTCTAATGGAAAATGAATAATAATAATTTATTAGATTCAAAATAAAGTATAATTTATATTGGTGGAAAGCTGAGAAGCTCCTTTACAAACCCTTTTCATTTCATCAATTTTGGGTAAAAAAAAGTCATTAGCCACATGGACGAAGTCTGGAAAAGCAAGGTAAGTTGTTAAACACATTTTTTTGTGTTGACTTCTTAGGATTGGCAGGTCTGAACCAAATACCAAAGCAAGCCTGAGGCTAATCCCTAGGCATTAATTTTTTTGTTAGACATATCGGATATCTGATTCAAATCACATATCCGATTTGAATATGATATCCGATATGTTTTAGATATGAGTTCAAAAAAAATTATACAATTTATAATATATGATTTAAAAAATCCAATAAAGTTTATAATTTAATATATAATATATAATATAGTTTATAATGTAATGTATAATATACAATTTATGATAATCTCTTACCGAATTATGTATTCAATATATAATATATTATATTATTATGTATAATATTTAAATATTATTTCAATATTTTAGCTAATTTATAAATATTTAAATATATATATATATATATATTACTAATATATAAATATATAAATATTATCTATTTCCCTCTCCCTCTCCCAAGTCTCTCACTCAATCACTCCTATCTCTCTCCCCTCTACCCTCTATCTCTCTTCCACTCCCTCCCTCTCTTTCATTGACTCCCTCTATCTCTCTCCCCTCTACCCTTAACCCTAAACCCTTAACCCTTAAACCCTCTACCCTTTACTCTCCCTCTCAAGTTTCTCTCTCCTAACCCCCTCTCCCTCTCCCAGGTCTCTCTCTCACTCACTCCCTCTATATCTCTCCCTCTACCCTTAACCGTAAACCCTAAACCCTTAACCTTTAAACCCTAAACCTTTAAACCCTCTACCCTCTACCATTAACCATATATACCCTCTATCTCTCTCCCACTCCCCTCTCTCTCTCAAGTCTCCCTCATACCCCCTCTCCCTCTCTCAGGTCTCTCTCTCAGAGTCTCTCCCTTTATCTCTTTCCCCTCTACCCTCTACTCTCTCTCTCTCTCTCAAGTTTCTCTCTCCTAACCCCCTCTCCCTCTCTCAGGTCTCTCTCTCACTCACTCCCTCTATATCTCTCCCTCTACCATAAACCCTAAACCCTTAACCCTTAAATCTTCTACCCTCTAGCATTCACCCTATATACCCTAGATATCTATATACCCTCTATCACTATCCCACTCCCTCTCTCTCTCAAGTCTCTCCATTCTACCCCCTCTCTGTCTCTCAGGTCTCTCTCTCAAAGTCACTCCCTCTATCTCTTTTCCCTCTACCCTAAACCCTTAAACCCCCACCTCTGCCACTCTCATGGTTTCTCTCTGTCTCTCTCCCTATGTGACCTTAACCTTTGTATAAACCTCTACCCTCTGCCTCTCTCTCTCTCTCTCACGTCTCTCACTCAAACACTCCTATTTCTCCCCCCTCTACCCTCTATCTCTCTCCCACTCCCTCCCTCCCCCTCTTTCACTGACTCCCTTTATCTCTCTCCCCTCTACCCTTAACCCTTAAACCCTCTACCCTCTACTCTCTCTCTCAGGTCTCTCCCTCCTATCCCCTCTCCCTCTCTCAAGTCTCTCTCTCTCTCTCTCTCTCTCACTCAATCTCTCTATATCTCTCCCTCTACCCTCTACCCTTAAACCTTGTACCCTCTATCTCTCTCCCACTCAAGTCTCTCCCTCATACCCCCTCTCCTTCTCTGGGATCTCTCTCCTCCTCCTTTCCTCTCTCCTCTCTCTCTCTCTCTCTCTCTCTCTCTCTCTCTCTCTCTCACTCGTCTGACTGTCTCCCCTCTGCCAACCCATGGGGCTTCAGCCCTTAGGCCCAAATTGTAGGCCCTCTGCCCTCTCCCTCCTCTCCCTCCCTCTCACTCTCCCTGCCCCTCTCTCCTCTCTTGGGATCTCTCTCTCAAGGGGTTCTCCCTTTGGGATCTCTCTACCCTCTACCTCTCTCTCTCTCTCCCCTCCTACCCCCTCTCCCCCCTCTCTCCTCTCTCGGTCTCTCTCTCTCTTCCCTCCCTTTATGTCTCCCTCTACCCGCCAACCTAGGCCTAAATCCATGGCCATGAGCTATAGGCCCTCTACCCCTCTACCATTGACCCTATGTGCCCACTCATCTCTCCCACTCTACTCTCTCTCTCTCAAGTCTCTCCCTCGTACCCCCTCTCCCTCTCTTAGGTCTCTCACTCACTCACTCACTCCATCTATTGATCTCTCCCCTATAACCATAACCCTTAAACCCTAAACCCTTATAACCCTCTACCCTAGGCCATGACCCATGGAGCCCTCACCATTAGCTCTCCTTCCTTGTCTCTCCCCACTCAATGTGTCCTCTCTTTCCTTTGGATTCACTCTGTCTCTCAGGTCTCTCAGGTCTCTTGTCTCTCTCTCCTCACTCCCTCTGTCTCTCTCCCCTCTGCCCTAGGCCCTAGGCCCTTAACCCATAGGCCCTCCTTCTTGCTCTCTCTCAGGTCTCCCCAGTGCCCTCTCCTCTCTCGGTCTCTCTCTCCTCTGCCTTAGGCCCTAGGCCAGCAGGCCCTCTGCCTCTACCCTCTGTCTCTCTCTCCTCAGGTCTCTCCCTCGTTGCCCTCTCCCTCTCGGTCTCTCTCTCTCACTCCTCCATCTATCTCTCCTTATGCCCTTAAGGCCCTAGACCCTTAACCCATAGGCCTAGAGCCATTATGACCAGCTGCCTAAACCCTAAATACATAGCCATGACCTTAACCCACATGGAGCCCTCACCCTATACCCTAGGCCCTTAGGCCCTAGAGCCCTAGGCCCTTAGAGCCTTAACCCTAGAGCCATAGCCATGGAGCCCTCTACCCTATACCCTAAACCCTTAAACCTAAACCCTAAACCCTTAACCCTTAACCCTTAACCCTAAACCCTTAACCCTTAACCCTAAACCCTAAACCCTTAAACCCTCTACCCTCTACCATTAACCCTTAGGTCTATGTGTGCACAAATCATATATTTGATTTGTAGCACTAAAATCCTACCGTTAAAAAAAATTTTAAAATGTTTTTCAAATCAAATATCAGATTTTATTGGATATCGGTTTTGTGGGCCATAGAAAAACCCCATGTGGGTCATTTTGTGCATTCCAACAGACCCTACATTTGGTTTGCAGGCTTTGTAGGTGAAAAACGTGTGGTTTCAAACAAGAAGAGACAAAGATCAACTTTTTGGAGCATCTTCTACTCAAATCAGTCATAAGCAATGATTTTTTAGCATCTTTTATGAGGTATAATCGAGAGTAGTAGTCGTTGGAAGAAAAAACGTAAGAGAAAGCTTACAAAAGAACAAATTGAAGCATATAAATAAACATATAGAGAAGGTCATAGGAAGATAAGACAAGGTATGTTAAATATTGGTGAAGTTGAGCCCTATGGTCTTTCAAGTGAAGAGGAAATTGAATATGTTCAAGGTGAAAATGTTGAACATGATATTGAAATTGGGAATGAAAATGTTCAAGGTGAAAATGTTGGGATTGAAGATGTTGAACATGATATTCAAATTGGGAATGAAAATATTGAAATTGATAATGAAAATGTTTAAGGTGAAAATGTTGGAATTGAAGATGTTGAACATGATATTGAAACTGGGAATGAAATTATTCAAATTGATATTGAAAATTTTCAAGGTGAAAATGTTGGAATTGAAGATGTTGAACATAATATTGAACCAAGTGTAAATTATGTTTCACTAGATTGCATAAGAAATGAATAAACTTGTGTGGAAGAAAGACATATTCAAAATTCAAGACCTTCAAGAACCCCTGAATGGTTACTTGAAATTGATGAGAACATTATAAACAATTTTGAAGGCAAGAGGTCAACATGAACTATTTGGTTGTGGGCTACAAGACTTTTCAACCAATATCTTAGCGATAAGACATTGACCGAGCAATGCCAAATTTTTGTACAATTGCTAAAGATGCAAAAGATGAGACCTTTGCTAGCCAAATTGAATATTCGTGTGAATAAGAAGACCAAAAAAAATTCTATTATTGTCAAAAATATTTTTAATGCTCTCAAGTCTATTGAAAAAAATAACAAGGAAAAAGATAAGTGAGTTGCTCGGAGAGTCATTACAACCTCCCTAGTAATCCATCAATTGAAAAAGGCTCGCTTTATGAGACAAACCTGTATTGATTTTGACATAAATCATAAAACTTTGGATAGAGCACTTGCAAGAAGAAAAATAATAGATGATCTTGTTCAAAATGATACATGGGATTTTGCTAGGAGGCTTCCACGTGTTGATAAGAAGGTAACTGATAATTTAAAATAGGTAATTCAACAATTTTGGCATGATAACTCTAGAGTATCACCCAATGCAAAGGATTTTTTAAAGTTAAGAATTGGCAATCGAGACCGTACACCGCATCCTAAACATTTCTTGGAATCAAGCCAAAAAATGTTGTTTAATTTTTTTATTGAAACATATCCAAATAATGAAATATCACAAAGGACTTTTGAAGGTTTGAATCCACTTTATTGTGTGCCTCTTAAGATTCGTAATACTTGTTGTTGCAAATACCATGTGGATTTTTCAATGTACCATGAACTATTATGCTATATCCGTTCTACTTTGCATACTAATGAAATGTTTCAGGAGTGTGGTGCAATGCATCTTTCAAAATCATCAAGGGACTTGCTAGATCTATTTTTATGTTCTAGAGATGATGGTTTCTTTTTCTATAGAAATGATTGTTTAAATGCGAAGTGCTCACAATGTGGTGGCTTGTCAAATTTTGTTCAATGTTTTCATGAGGGTGCCAAACATGAATTTGGAAAGAAGCTTGTTGAGAAAATGAGATATGAGATAGTCAAATATACTTTGTAGAGTGGAGGTGAAGGTTCTAGATGCGAGTTGGTTACAAAAAAATGCAATGTTGCTGATTTTATTTTAGATATTAAGGACAATATTGTCCACAAGTATGCAAGGCATAGTCATAGGTCTCAGTGGTTGGATCAACAATTTAGGATGTGTAAGGACTCTTTTCTGATTGGCACTATTATATTAGTGGTTGATTTTGCAAAAAAACTACACATTGTGACCACAAAATGAGGTACAATATTAGTGTTGCGCCTTTTGCACACACGCCCTGTTTGGAACGGGGACCCTCTTTTCCCTCTTCGCTTTTCAGGCCCTTTTTGGTTTTCCTCGTTTTGCGTGCCCATTTTTTGTGCATTAAAGGGTCAATGCATTTCCCAATGCCATATTTTAAGCTTGACCAAAGTCTCCCCCCTCAAAAATTGCTATGTCTCGGGTTAACTCGGGTTTTCCTTGTCAAGACGCCGTTTTGGCAGGTGTGGCAATTTTCGGGTTTCCCCTTCTGGATTTCCCTTTGGGTTTCGCTGTTTCATCGGCTATGGCAGGACGGATTCCCAGACCCCAGACTCTGGACCTCTCGCCGCCCCTGCTTTTTTCAAATCCACCAACTCCACCTGCCCCAATACGAAGGAATTTAATGTTGCATTAATGGCAGTTTTTGCTATAAAATGTATTTTTCGATCGTCATTATCAACTGCTTGAGTGATAAGAAAGGTTGGAGAACTCCCGGCGCCCAGGCATTTTTCCACCCCGGATTTTGAGTGCTTTTCCAACGTCCCCCGTGCATCTGACAACTTGTTCTTCGGGATTTCGAGGTAGGTTTGCCGTCCGCGCGCCCTCCTTTTTGTTTTGTGAATTTCTGAATTTTGGTGGAGGTAAAATGTAAAATTGAATTGAAATTAAATAAATTCACACCCTCTGCTCAAAACCCACCTTTTGGAAAATTGAAAATCAATTGTTGCATGGCTTAAAATCTGATTGGGAGCTTCACCGCGCCGCGACTATTCTTCGGAACAATGCCGACGTCTCTCCTGGGCCTAGGTCTTCCCGTGGCCGTCCATGACTCATCCTGTCAAAATTTCCCTCCGAACCCGCCTCGGATTAAGACCTTCGGAATTCCCATCTCGGGATTCCATTGCGTCCTCATCGTTCCAAACGACCCCGTCCGAGTGTCCTCCCAACCCTCAAACCCCAGACCCTCGAAGTTCCTCTAAAACTCAAATATCGCAATCTTGCTAATCTTCAAATCCTCCCTCGAGTTTCGGTCTTCGGAATTCCCTTCCGTCTTCGCCACTTCGATGGCCTTCCCCGAGCAGCTTTCCGAACCTCGCTTCCTGGCCGCAAAGTCTTCCATCTTTCGATTGAAACCGTCGACAAATTTCCCCCTTCGGACTTCAACCTTCAAAATTCCCTTCTCGAGATTCCGTTGTGTCATCGCCGTTCCAAACGGCCTCGTCCGAGAGTCTTCCCGGCTCCCGGACCCTAGTCCGCTGTCCGTCGAAACCCAAAATCTAGGTAAACTTCCTTTGAACTTCTTCTAGATTCTGAACGCTTCTAATCTCCCTTCCTGATTCCGGTTCACCTCATACTATTCTTAATCTACGAGTTCGATAGCTTCCCACCTCTGTATCCCGGTATTCATCTCACGCTTTTGATTGTCTCAACCTCTGACCGCCTGATAATCGGGCTTCCCCGAATTTCTCCTGAATTTCCGCTTTTCACTCATTCTGTATCTGATGACACGTAGTCGCTTTCCACTGACTTTAACTGACTGATTCCGACGCTTTGAATCCATGTCCTTCTATGCTTCGTATAGCTTCCTCAAGTAAATGATGCCCGAACTTCCAAATGAAGGATCAAATGACCTCCAAATCCAATATGGATTTCAACCCACTTACTGAAATTAGGTTTTCCTCCATATCCAACCTCGAATCCTCAAATCCAACCTCGGGAAATTCCTATGGGAATTCCATTCTCATTTAGCCCTTTCAAATGACATTCTGCCAAGGGAATTCCGACCTAGGAACTCCAGATTGTTTGCACTGCTTTCTAAAAATGAAGTATCTAGCTTCCATGGTTATTAAATATGAATTATGATTGCCAGACTAATCTTAACACGTAGGGATTTATCGGTGGGCGTTTTGTCAAGTTCATCATTACTAATTCACGTCTTTTGTGCAGGATTTATGGAATCCGGTGCAGAGACTTCCGGTGCTTCCAAGAAAGGAAAAGGAACAGCCAAGCCACGAAGGGGCAAAGAGGATAGGGACTTGATGAAATACAAATTCCAGGGAGTCCCCATTCAGTCTAGGATCACTACCGTTTGGAGGGATGTCTCAGATACCAACATCGGACAGGTCGATGTTGACGAATTCACACAGAGGGTTAGAATGAACCCAAAAATAGAAAACACAAGGCTAATAAAGAGCAGTGGACTTGCTAAGACTGTAGGTTTCCCGTTGGCCTTAGTGGCCCTGGAGCTGGTAATGGCATGCGTGGAGACATACCAATTTGATACTAGAACCATAGTGGACCATGACAGAAATATCCTTGTAGATATGTCTCCGTCAGGTATAACAGTGACCTTCCACATTCCTGCCTTTGAGAGCATGGAGGTCCCCACCATGGAAGACTACAAAGAGGTTTGGGAACAGGACCCGTTGGGATGAAAAATGCTTATCAACCAGTACTAGTTGAAAGACAACGAGGTAGTGCTGGGAAGCTTCCTCAGGAGCTATTCTGCAGCAACTTCTTCGAGGATTACCATGACCTTGTAACTCTACTCAGCCGAGTAATGGGCCTCCCCAACACAATTTTCTTCCAAGAATGGATGTTCTATTTCATAGAACAGATTCTCTGAGGTAAGGGCATCGCCTTCTATTGCGGTGAGATAATCAGCGATTACTTCCACGAGCAGTTTACCACCATGAAGAAAAACAACAAATTCTTCATGACCTCCTATTTGGTATATTCTCTCGCCAATTAGCGAAACTATTAGGGGTTGACAATGATGCCCAGTAATCCATCAACGCCAGAGCTCAAACCTTATGACAAGTACCCTCAGTTACAGTTCCGAAACTTGAAAATAGACTACTGCAGGGTGAACAACGCATTCATTGCTCACATCATCTGATCCTTAGGAGGGGATTTTCATAGGAGGACATCCCACAGTGCTAGGGTCCTCCTCAGGCAGTACGCCTTCTGGTACATTTAGTTCCCAAGGTTCACCTACATGCGCGCTCAAGGCTTCACCGAAAGACCGAACAAGCTGCCCCGGTACCCAAATGACCAGATCATTCTCTTGGAGCTGACTCGACAGTTGCGACACGTTCATAGCATCCTAAGCGAAAAAAATCTGGCAGGCCTCACCTATCTCATGAACCTTGGTCAGGGGATGTATAAGATCCACACCTCCTAGTGTGCAAGATATTTGGAAAAGGAACTGGCGGAATATAACTTTGAGCAATACACAATGCGGCCACGAATGGATCCTTATGGTCATGTCAGAAAGGAACTGGGATGTGAATACGCCCACCTCCACAACATCGAGGACTTTTAGGCCAATTGCAGGGATGATCTTGGGGTGCAGTTGCGGAATTACATGCGCATGACCGTCATCTATGTGCGAAGGGTGAACTTGTGTCCAGTCCCTAATCAGCTAGAGGAGGATGAAGACATAGTTGTGGACCCAGGATACGATGTAGTTTCCAACTTACCACTGCTTGCAATAGACTGGAATGTACCAGAGCTTAATGACATTAATATACTCACTAGGCCCATTGAAATCCGAACGAGGGAATGGATCGACAAGAAGGTGGCCCAGTTGAAACAACAAGGGGTCGTCCTAACATTCACCGAACTTACAAGTGAGCATGTAAGCAAACCAAGTGGCTCCGAAGGTGGGGTAGCCGCCGCTGCAACTAGGGAGACATCTAAGACCCCACCATCGGTGAAGACCAAGAAAAGAAATGAGGCTAGCAAACAGCTGCCCAAACCGAAGGTCTATGCCCATAAGGCTTTTGAGCCTGAACCTTCCAAAAAGAGGAGGAAAACAACTGGTAGCACGGAGATGGATATATTAACCAAGGGTCCATCCCTTGGGATCAGAGGACCAGGGTCTAGCTCACCAAGGTCCCTCCCTACCATTGTTATTGCTACTATTGTTGCTTCCCCTACCCCTCATACTTCGATTGCAGTCTCTGCTTCCTCCCTGCTTGCGGTGGATATCTCCATCCACCTTGCTCCTACTCCTCCAGTGTTGCAAGTTATTCCTGTAGAATCATCGTCTGCCACCACCTCACCAATGTGCTCTTCCTCCTTGTCTCCTTCCCTTCCCGCTGGTTTTGCTACTACAATGCCTGCCCTTAGCCTTTCAGAGTCTTTTGTGAAGTATATGTAGAATGTGTTGTCTGAGCTTTCGGGGATGCTCACCAATCTGATAGTCCAGGATGCGATAGCTCAGGCTATGGCCTCCGCTCCAATGGAATCCCCCTCTTCTGAATCACCAAAGATGAAAGCAACCATGCAGATATCAGACACGCGTGAATGATAGCAGCTAGAGGCTAAGAAGGTGCCAGAGTACGAAGAGTTTGAATATCACGAACACCCCTTGTTTGAGCGTCGGGAGATTGATGATGTGGCCTATGAATCTTCCAGTGAGGGTAGTGAGGATCTCGATGCAAAACTGATTCGAGAGTCAAATGATCCCGAGCTCAATGCTGAGTGGGGCAAGAAGCTCAAGGAAATTGAGAACAAGGAGGCCGAGGACTGGCTTGCACGGGAAGAGGAGATTTTTGCTCCAGAGATGGAAGGTAATAGGTCTCCAACCGAGGGACATGGCCAGACCCTAGAGCATGACAAGGAAATGTTCCTCCATGAGTACAAACAAGGGGAGAACCTCGAGGAATATCAGTATGTTCTAAATAAAGAGGAGGGGAATGCTGAAAAGAAATATTCACCCAAAGAGCAGTTGCACACCGAGTCCGCCGCTGAACATGAAACGATCAAACAAGACTCTGATCAAGAAAAGGAAAGTGTAGAAACCAACGAGAGAGCTCTTGTTGTCGGAACCGTCGAACTCGAGAAGGGAGACAGCAGGACTCAAAGTGAACCGCCAAGGGAAGAACCCCAAGCGCCTGATTGGTTGCAAAGACAACTCAAGCAAAAAACTCCCACATTAAAGGATCCCAAGGCAAGACTAGAAGCCATTATGGCTAGGGCACAAATAAGCACAAAGAAAGAAAAGAAGCTGAGGGTCAGATCAAAAGTCACCATGGATGCCTCGGGATCAAGGGCAGTGCAGATAGCAACATCGATGGTTGGGGAACAAGGTATAACTTATAACGTCTCCACCATCAACTTAGGAGTGGCCACAAGGGAACAAAAGGTTGAGCACCTCCAAGAGTCAGTCGCCACAGTAGTGCACCTTATCCAGTAGGATAAGGTCTCCAAAGAGGAACTAAAGGAGCGAGTGGCTGATCTAATAGCTTATATTCAGCAGTGGTCGTCTCCAGATGAGCAGCCTACAACATCATTGGCCCCGCCTCAGTTGCTATCTCGGGAATAGATTAACAAGCTTGAAAAGAGGTGAAACTTAGACAAGACTACGAAAAACTGGTTCCGGTAGGTCTTGGACATGGGAAACACGGGCATCAACTTGGCTGTCCGGGCAGCAAATAGGTTCCTAGAAGTTCAAAAAAATCTCGAGGACACAAGGCAGCTCTGTGAAAGGTTCCCAAGGAAGTACAAGGTGGCCTACCCAAAGATTGAGGTCATACTCACGTTGCCAAGCGATGTCTGGGAAAAGGACCTTGCCTTCAAGGATGAACACTGGCTAGTGGACACGTGGAAGCGAGATTTTAATCACAGGGAGAGGAGGCTTGAGTAGGTTTTGGAGCGAATGATGCCAGACATTGGATGGGCAAGAGATTCCAGAGAAGAGTGTGCTCGGTACCTCAAGCTGATGACGGGGTACGAGCTACTCATGGTCGAGATCAATCCTGAGAATATAAAGCCTTACTTCTTGAAGATTATGGAAGATGGGATGTTCACCGAGGTCACCACTGAATTCATGTGCTTCGCTGCCTGAGCCTTTGCACAGTTGGAACTTTTTAAAGACAATGCTACTAAATATGAGGATGACTGGAAGAAGCTTGGTAGCGATTCCCAGGAATGGTCCTACCAGCTTTTGCGCTCCGACATCATGGAGGTGGATAAGTTTCAGTCCCTGATCCTGAGTTTCATGGAGTATGCCGCGTTGAAAAAATGAGAGGGCAATCCCGTCATCGATGATAAGTTCCTTGAAGAATAGCTACAACAAAGGGCAAATGGCTAAAAGACAAATTTGCTACAGTGCTATCACTAGATGACGAAATAGGGAAGAAACAAGAAATTATTTATAAATGTAATATATTTGGGGGTAGGTGAAACCCTAATGTAAAGTGAATCTTGGCCACACAATAGAATCGAATCTTGGCACTCATTTTGTTTTTTGAAAACTATAAATAGGGCTCTCCTCCTCTCATTTTAAGAGAGTTGAGTTGTTGTAAAGACATGCTGCTGAGAATATAATAGAAAATATAGTCATTTTTTGGTGTATTTCTGGTTTTCTCCACATGTTTCATGATTCCTCTCCCTTTTAATTATAGCTTTGCTTTAAGTTACTTTGTTGTTTTAATATCCTCATATTAGACTTGGTAGATTTAGTATGTTGTCTCTGGTTTTGAAGATTGCTGCTGTGTGTATGCTTTTCTTGTCCATACTTTTGGTCATTTGCTGAAGTTAGATGACTGTGCAAAGTTAGTCTAGACTTTGATTTCGTTGTTGCTTATTAAATCTCATCTTTATTCACCCTCCCATAGCGAACAAATGATGAATATCTGCAGTCCTTAGGAGATAGCACAAATTTCATGATATTGTGAGAATTTTGATTAAGTGAAATTTTGTTTAAGGAATCTGTCCACAGTAGGAACCTCCATGATCACTGTTCATCAATAGTTGCAGGTATAGGAAACATCTTTCTTTCTCACCCTTTTCTTTTTTCCCCTTTTTTAGAAATAACTTGTGCTAAGGTTCGTTGTACATTGTAAAGCCAAATCTGATGAAATAATGGAGTCTAAGACTACTGCCTGAGCCTACAACAAAGCATAGTAATTCCAGACCGATATAACTCCATTCATTGACTCAATTCTCCTACAGCTTCGACTATGTAAGACCGCCCTGTGATTCCAGCAAATCACATAAATCAACTAAAATATTCCAAGCCTCGTCATGACCTGACACCCGAGAGACCTTGGGATAGTGTTCTGCAATCTGATTGTGGAAGATTGTCTTTCAAGAGAGGTAATGCATCTATGCATTACCTATGTTGTGAAGTGCATAAAAACACCATGAACAGAATTGGCGCAAGAAGGAGGGCACTAAAGGGGTAAAGCTAGATTGAATTGAGTCATCTCCCCTAAGAGATTCCATCGAGTATTGAGGTCTACACCAAACAAGAGAGAGTTGTAGGAATTACAACCCCCTATCTGAGTGAAGAGAGCTAAACAAAGGGGATCATCCATCATCGATTCCATGGAACAGTTCACTGCTCTTTCACCTCAACCTTCTTCATCCTCATTGACAGGTTCATCTTCCGCTCATCCCACCGTTGAGACCCTCCAAGTTGCCACTTCATCTGGGTTGAACGCCGCCTCTCAGCTAAATGTGGTCCCCAACCTTGTTGCTACCTCACCAGCCGTTGCAGCCCCGTTACCAACACAAACCAATCTGACGCAGCCGCCTCCACTGCCTTTTCCAATGGCGTGGCTAGGGAATAACCCATCTCCGCTCGCCTTCAACCTCTATCATGATATGCCAAAGAATCCAGAGAATTTATGCATGAAGTTCAACTCCCGGGATCCACAGAGGACAGCCGAGGAGCATGTCAATATTTTTGAAATCACCTTGAAGACTATGCAGATCATATATGAAGATGTGGCATGTAGGCTCTTTCCCTACTCCTTAGGGGAAGAGGCCTTTTACTGGTATGTTAATTTACTAGTTGGAACTATCAGCACGTGGGATCTCTTGAAGAATGCATTCCTACAAAAGTTCAAGACCCCTGTCAGCCCTGCAGATTCGTATCGACATTTCATGTCGGTTCAAAAGGAGATCAATGAACCAATCAGATTGCTCAATGATCGCTTCCATAGAGCGTACACCCGACTGCAAGCCCCATATGTTTTCAACGATGCTGCTGTCCTACTCGTTTACTATGCAGCACTAGACAACCTCACTTCAGCCTTGGTAGAAAGGATGAGACCACCACCAGCCAGGTTGGTAGATGCATATGCTGAAGCCATCATTGCCAGTACAGATTTGGGGTAGAACATATCAGGTCCGTTGCCTTCCCTTGGGCAAACCGCACACCTGACGCAGATACAGGGACTCACGCAAGCTTTACAACATCAAACGCCCTTGTTGAATCCAGTACCTCAGCTGCCTATGGTTCCACATGCTGGACAACTAATGAATCATGTGTACCCGATGCCTCATTACTTGCTCCCCCCAGTAGCAACAGTCGCATCCGCAATAACCCCAGATGCTTGTATACCTCCAAGCGGCCGAGTTTCCATCTGCTCATCAGAATCAACCGATAGCACAGCCTGTGTTCCTTCAGAATACTGTGCTGCAACCAAGTAGCACAGAAAGGGATAGGATTGACGAGCTTACGGAGATGGTCAAGAAAATGTCAATTGAAATGACACATTTAAGGAATTAAAATAACCAGCTGCAGACGTCACAAAAGAGCATCTAGGCCAACCTCAATAGGGAAAATCGAGATTACCGCAAAAATTGGGATAATCGAGAGGCTGGCATATCGTCAAGGCAGAATTATGACAGAAATCAGAACTCGGGCTAGAACTTTGATAGGAGGCCCTTCCAAAGGCAAAATCGGATGTGGAATACACGCCCCAACAATGGCGGCATTCCCACGCCCCTTGATCAGCCCAATAGCAACAATAATGAAAACCCCGCTAGCGGAGTTTATTTGGCCGAGGCTGCTTTATCCGGTTGGTGCCGCATACACAAAGACGAGCCATCATTCTGAATTGGATTGTCCGAAATTCCAAACTGCGACTGAGATTTTCCAAGTAGAAGTTTAGAATGCGGTCGATAGCTTGAGATGTAGGGATATTGTCCCGTCGAATCCATACGATGCCTCCATATTGGTGCTAAATCAGACCCCTTTCCCAAAGGCGGAATGCAACACCCCCGAATTGGAGAGTGCTGATTCAAACCATCATGAGGCAACGAAAGAAGTAAGTTCCGAAAGTCCTTTGGCTTTGCTTTTTAATTCAATAGATAATGGTCCTAAGGATGAAGAAGAGGAGCTTAGGGAGGACGAAGTCCAAATGTTTCACCAATGGACTACCCCTTACAACCTTAGAAATAGACATGCAGGAGGTCATGCTGGAGGCCCTTTCACGACCTCCACCCCGCCAAATAATTTCAATACCCCTCCCGATCCGAGTGGAAATAATAATCCTTGTTTTCCACTTACACCCACATGATACCTTAGCAAAAATAAACAACAAAGTAGTGGCCAAGGCCAAAATGCTAACCCCTCCCAGAACGCTTCCCATGACCAAGAGATTGAGCAAATGGGGGAGTATATTGTTGAGGAATTCAAGAAGGTAAAGCTGAGCGTGTTCGCCTTCGAACTTCTAAAGGTGTCTGCTATTAGGAACCTTTTTCCAAATGATAAATGGGACCCTGTCACAGGGGTCAGCTCAGGAACAAGTTTCGGTAAAGAAGGTTTTTTTTAGTGATCAATCGAATGAACCACTTATTAGGAAGATTTTTAGTAGTAAAGCTAACCCACCAACAGGTCAGCAGGCAAACAGGTAATCCGACAAGGCAACTAATCTGACACCAACCCAAAATAGGGGAAATGAGAAGGAAAAGGCCCAGGTCACTCAGGTGGACGTTTCTGGAGGATTTTTTTAAGGGAAATTTGAGACCCCTCCCTTTTTGACCACTGTCCGTGTGTTTGGAAAGAACCTCCATAATTGCTTGTTGGATTCAAGAGCATCGGCTAATGTCATGCCCTTGAGTGTGTGCAAGGCACTCAGAGTCACGCCCACCCCTTCCCGATGAAAGGTGACGCAGCTTGATAAAACCGAAATCAACATAATAGGGGAGATCAACAGGATAACCATGCAAATTGTTGTTGATCCCTGGATCCAACAAACCATTGATATACAAGTGTCCGATATCCCGGACACCTACGACATGATCCTGGGAAGGGATTTCATGAGGGCATTGAATAGATACGTTGCCACTGATTACTCTCACATATGGCTTCCATGGAAAGGAATGCCTAATCAGATCCGAATTGACAGAGAACCCCAGATGAAATTTATGATTACCAAGTACAACAACACGAATGAGGTGTTGTATGCCGAAACAAGTCTGAGAAATTATTCTCCAGTGGCATATAGGAATGAGCCGGAGTACCCTGAAGATGAAGGAACGAGCGAGGTTTTCCTCGTACTATGTAGCCTGCCTGCTAATTTGGCCATTGTCTCTCAGAGCTTTAAAATGCTCATAGAACCCGATGACAAAGAATTAGAAGAGAGGGATGGCCTTGGGATTTTTTGTGGTTTCCAAGATTTCATGGAGAAATGTGTGCATGACCAGCTTAGTTTGGGAACCCGAATGAACTTCTGCTCCCTAATTGGTGTAGGATGCATAATGTTGCTCACTCAGAGTTTGACTGCTAGTTGTGCCAAGCGACAATTGAACAAGTTAAAAAATGGGCTATTCCGAAGGAGAAAACTAGGTCATCATTGCATGAGCAAACATGTTCCACCCTTGTGACCCCGAAAGTAGCCACCGAGGCGACAGTCCCTTCTCAGACAAGGGTCAGATCGGTCAGCCTTGCACCTAGGGATCCTCCCGGATTATGGATGTTGCGCTTTGATGGTTCTAAATCCAAGCTCGGAGCTGGGGCGGGTTTCGAATTGATTAGTCCCAAAGGTAAATCATACTTTTCCGCTCATAGACTACAGTTTTATTGTACTAATAACATGGCAGAATATGAGGCTTTGGTATTGGGCCTCTTGATTGCACTAAGAAAGGACGTCAAGATGCTCCAGGTGTACAGAGATTCAGAGTTAGTCATAAAGCAGGTCAGAAAGCTTTATTCCTGTTATGATCAAAGACTTACTAACTACCGGCACCGCGTTTGGGATCTGCTGGAAGGGTTGGATGTGTTCAATATTCAACTAATCCCTCGAGCACAAAATTATACCGCCAACGCCCTAGCATAGGCGACAAGCACACTGCAACCCTTGTCCCTATCTAGCCTAAAAAGTTCACGGTGGAACTCACTTCCTTCCCACCAGTGCCAGATAATGTGGCCAACTTCCAAGTATTCAATGATGACATGCACATTCTGGAATTCCTCACCAGTTTCGATGTGTTTTCTATGTAGATAATCAATGAGGTCGAGCCTCAAGAGGCGGAATTGGATATAGAAGGGGTCATCAACTTAAAAACTAACACCATCCCTAGAGGAATGGTTCAATTGGAGTGAATCTTTGACCTTGATCAGATCAGAGAGCAAGATCAACGAGCCAAAGAAGATACTATCAACGGTTAGTGTGATACCTGCAACCTAGGAACAACTGGAAATGCCAAGAACGTGTTCATAAGAAATGTATGTACTCCTGAAGAAAGAAAAGGGATTATTGAAACGTTGTGCAAATATCACGACATCATCGCCTGGAGCTATGACGACCTCAAAATATATGACAGGTCGATTATCACGTACACTATCCCTCTCAAACTAGATATAAAGCCATTCCAACAATGACAGCGCCCTGTCAATGCTCTATTGGAGCCAATCATTTATAAGGAAGTACAGAAGTTGTTGTCAGCCAGGATCATCTTTTCGATCAGACACTCTAGTTGGGCAGCGAACTTGGTCCCCATTAGAAAAAAAAATAGAGAAATTAGGTTGTGTGTGGACTTCCGCAATCTGAATTGAGCATCAGAGAAGGATAAGTATCTTGTATCTTCATTGGATGAGGTGCTACAGGTAGTAAACAAATCCCAAATGATGTCCTTCCTGGATGGCTATTCAGGATACAACCAGGTCATGGTGCAGTAAGAGGATCGACATAAGACAACATTCACCACCAAGTGGGGAATGTTCACGTATAGAAGAATTCCGTTTGGACTCATCAACACTGGCGCCACTTTCCAACGAGCCATGGACATCACATTCAAAGACTTGATAGGCAAGTGCATAATCATCTACATGGATGATTTGATAGTGTTTTCAAAGCAGCGAGGTGATCATGTCACTGACCTATGCAAGGTCTTTGAAAGATGCCGCACATTTGGGGTGTCCCTTAACCCAATGAAGTGCATCTTCGAGGTCACTGAGGGAAAGCTCCTTGGACACGTCTTATCAGAGTGGGGAATCTCTATTGACTCCAAATGGATCCAGTCCATTATGAAAATCCAGCTGCCAGGCAATAAGAAAGAACTAAAATCTTTCTTTGAGAAGATTAACTTTGTCCGCAAATTCATCACTGGCTTCGCAGAAATCGTCAAACCGCTCAATGCCATGCTGAAGCAAGACGCCAAGGTTGAGTGGACTCTCGAAGCAAAACATGCTTTTGGAGAGATCAAGAGGGAAATCATTGACGCCCCGGTGTTGGTCAGCCCCAATTACCTGAAACCTTTTTATATATACTCCTTTGCTTCAGATCACTCTTGTGCCAGTATTTTGATGCAAAAGGACGATGAGGGGAGCGAGCATCTGATCGCCTTCATGAGTGCTCCTCTGAAGGACGCCGAACTTCGCTATCATAATGTAGAGAAACAAGCTTATGCCCTTGTTAAAGGAGTCAAGAAGTTTTGACACTACATCTTGCGCAACAAGGTTTTTGCCATAGTTCCCGACCCCACAGTGAAAACATTGCTTATGCAGAATGAGTTGGGTGAACGAAGGGCAAAGTGGATCACGTTGCTACAGGAATATGATATGGAGATCCATCTGATGAAGCTGGTAAGAGGATAGACACTCGCCCAAACAATGGTAGAGGTAGTTATTGATGCTATACCTAAACTCACGGTACAACAGTACCAGCTAGAGGATGTTTTCCCAGGAGAATGGTATGATGACCTAGTGTACTACTTGCTAAATCACAAGTGCCCGTCTCACCTGCAAGGAGTCCAAAGATGAGCTCTGAGGTTGAAAAGCAATAGCTACATGTTGCGGGGCTCTATATTGTACAAAAAAAACCATGAAGGTATCTATCTGCGATGCCTAGGAAAGGAGGAAGCTGATCGCGTTCTTAAGGAATTCCATGACAAGTTTGGAATTGGCCATGGCTTAGGTCTATCAACCGCGCATCAAATCTTGAGAGCTGGGTACTATTGGCCCACCATTTTCAAGGATGATCACGGTCACATCCGTACCTGCCATGTGTGCTAGATTGTTGCTGCCAGGGAAAGGAATGTTGTTGTCCCATTAAAACCTGTGCTGGAGGTAAGGCCTTTTGCACAGTGGGGTCTTGACTTCATTGGTCCGGTAAGTCCTCCATCATCTGTGGGACATAGGTACATTCTAACCGCTTCTGATTACTACACTAGATGGATAGAAGCAATAACTTGTAGGCAATGTACAACTGAAGTCGTAAAAAATTTCTTAAAAAGTTTCATTTTAAATCGTTTTGGTTGCCCATATACTCTAGTATGTGATAACAACCCTGCATTTACCTCACTGAAGTTCACAAGTTGGGCCTTTGATTATGGCATCACCTTAAAATTCTCCTCTAACTATTATCCTCAAGGTAATGGCCTTACTGAGTCCACGAATAAAAACCTGATCACGGTGATTAAGAAGCTGCTAGATAGGAACCCTAAGGATTGGCATACCCAACTTCATTTCGCCTTATGGGAAAATCGCACCCGCCACAAGGCTGACCTTGGAGATTCACCATACCATCTAGTCTATGGCTTAGAACCCATCTTTCCCATACATTTGAAAATCCCAACCCTTCAGTCCATCAACAATTGTTATGAAGGAGGAGACCACAGGGAAGCTCACCTCGCCGAGCTGCTGCACCTTGAAGAAGTACGAGACCGTGCAATAGAGAATTTTGCCAAGCA
The DNA here is from genome assembly GCA_007115665.2 of Sequoiadendron giganteum. Taxonomy (NCBI): domain Eukaryota; kingdom Viridiplantae; phylum Streptophyta; class Pinopsida; order Cupressales; family Cupressaceae; genus Sequoiadendron; species Sequoiadendron giganteum. Next base: position 891,244,164 of record CM021100.1, read on the forward strand.
TCAGAGCATAGTCAAAAGATGGTTTGATCATCGAGCCAAAGTTAAGGTCTTCCGCATTTCTGATCTAGTCCTCTACCGGGACAAGGCCCATGAAAAGAAATGGGGACACAAAAAATTCGACAAGCTTTTGCTTGGCCCCTTTCAGATTGCTGAAATCCTTGGAGATAATGCTTTCCGCCTAAAGACTCTCATTGGTGAAGATGTCCCATTGCCTATCAACGAGCAACACCTCAAGCATTACTTCTAGGCCTGAGCTCCCGCGAGTTGTCAGTGTAAATACTTGTACATAGGTTAGGATAGATTTCTTGTTTTGTCCTTTGGTTTCATTTGCCTTCCTAGCCATTTTGTCATGATTTTGGGAAGTGTCTCCCTATTCTGTTGTGGTGGCCGTGCTTGGCCCAACGAACGGTTTGCCCCACTATCCACTTTCGCTTTTGCGCAGTTCTCTAGACAAGCCTTCATTCCCTACTGCTACCCCCCCTGAAAGCTCCTAAGTATTGGTTTTCAAATTTTGAACTTTGCACTAACCTAGGATGGCTATCTGCTTGAATCCTTGCTCTTGTCATGGAACGCACAAAAAAAACTTAAAATATCTCCAAGGAATAGTATGGTGATCGTTGGGAAGCAGAGATAAGTGAAAAATCTAAAGTCTGTTCCAGTGACCACTGCGATTCTCAAGCCCATTGTGAACTTCGCTGTTCGCACGGTTGACACACAAAAAAAAAAGTGCTAAAGGAAATACCCAGCACAAGCATAAATAAATTATAAATAACAACCACATAGGTGTGCGAATATCTCTACTGGGGCTATGGACGCCTGACTGGCAGTAGAGCTATGTTCGTGAGGTCGTAGCGACAACTCCGTCGGGGCTATGGACACCTAACTAGTAGCAGAGCAATGTCCAGGTTACTTTTGGGATTGGATAAATTACGTAGCTTATCTCCTTCGACCAATGGTTATTCGTACTCTATCTGAGGAAAGGGAAATGGACTCACTATGCACACACTTCCATGATAAAATTGCAGTTTGATTCGACCCCGCCGTCTTTGAACTGTTCTTAGTTCAGCTTTGAAAATTGTCTTAGGTTTGCGAAAGATCATAGATCATGGGTTTAGAATGAATATTTATCTCTAGAACGTCGGGAGCGTTCTCCCAACGGGGTCACCATTTGTTGTGCCTTTTGCACACACACCCCGTTCGGAACAGGGACCCTCTTTTCGCTCTTTGCTTTTCGGGACCTTTTTGGTTTTCCTCGTTTTGCATGCCCATTTTTTGTGCATTAAAGGATCAATACATTTCCCAATGCCATATTTTAAGCTTGACTGAAGTCCCCCCCTTCAAAAATTGCTAAGTCTTGGGTTAACTCGGGTTTTCCTTGTTAAGACGCCATTCTGGCAGCTGTGGCAATTTCCGGGTTTCCCCTTCCGGATTTCTCGTTGGGTTTCATTGTTGCATCCGACAACTTGTTCTTCGAGATTTCGTGGTAGGTTTGCCGTCCGTGCGACCTCCTTTTTGTTTTGTGAATTTCAGGATTTTGGTGGAGGTAAAATGTAAAATTGAACTGAAATTAAATAGATCCACACCCTCCGCTCAAAACCCACCTTTTAGAAAATTAAAAATCAATCGTTGCATGGCTTAAAATCTGATCTGGAGCTTCACCATGCCACGGCTGTTCTTCAGAACTGCGCCGACGTCTCCCGGGCTTGGGTCTTTCCGTGGCCATCCGTGACTCATCTTGTCAAAATTTCCCTTCGAACTCGCCTCAGATTCCGACCTTCAGAATTCCCATCTCGGGATTCCGTTGCATCCTCACCACTCCAAATGGCCCTGTCCGAGTGTCCTCACGACCCTCAGACCTCGGACCCTCAAAGTCCATCTAAAACTCGAATATCACAATCTTTCCAATCTTCAAATCCTCCCTCGGGTTTCGGTCTTCGGAATTCCCTTCCCGGAATTCCATCCCGTCTTCACCGCTTCGATGGCCTTCCTTGAGCGGATTTTCGAACCTCGCTTCCTAGTCGCAAAGTCTTCCATCTTTCGATTGAAACCCTCGATAAATTTCCCCCTTCGGACTTCAACCTTTGGAATTCCCTTCTCGGGATTCCGTTGTGTCATCGCCGTTCCAAACGGCCTCGTTCGAGTGTCTTCCCGGCTCCTGGACCTCGGTCTGCTATCTGCCGAAACCCGAAATCTAGGTAAACTTCCTCCGAACTTCTTCCAGATTTTGTACGCTGGAATTCCCCTCTCGGGATTCCATTCCACCTGCGCTGTTCTAATGACGAGTTCGGGACAGCTTCCCTACCTCTGGGTCCCGGTGCTCCGTCCGCCGCCCGATTGTCTCGAACCCTCTGATCGCTTCCGGAAATTGCCTCCCAGATTTCCTCCCCTGGATTTTCGCTCTCTTTTCACCATTTTTAACGGACGGCCTGTAGCTGCTTCCCGGCGACGGCAATCCGAGACCCGGATTCCGACACCCGGAATTCCAAATCCTTTGCGCCATTTCAGACGGCTTTCCTGCAGATGATGCCCGAACTTCCAAATGAAGGATCAAATGACCTCCAAATCCAATATGGATTTCAACCCACTTACTGAAATTAGGTTTTCCTCCATATCCAACCTCGAATCCTCAAATCCAACCTCGGGAAATTCCTATGGGAATTCCATTCTCATTTAGCCCTTTCAAATGACATTCTGCCAAGGGAATTCCGACCTAGGAACTCCAGATTGTTTGCACTGCTTTCTAAAAATGAAGTATCTAGCTTCCATGGTTATTAAATATGAATTATGATTGCCAGACTAATCTTAACACGTAGGGATTTATCGGTGGGCGTTTTGTCAAGTTCATCATTACTAATTCACGTCTTTTGTGCAGGATTTATGGAATCCGGTGCAGAGACTTCCGGTGCTTCCAAGAAAGGAAAAGGAACAGCCAAGCCACGAAGGGGCAAAGAGGATAGGGACTTGATGAAATACAAATTCCAGGGAGTCCCCATTCAGTCTAGGATCACTACCGTTTGGAGGGATGTCTCAGATACCAACATCGGACAGGTCGATGTTGACGAATTCACACAGAGGGTTAGAATGAACCCAAAAATAGAAAACACAAGGCTAATAAAGAGCAGTGGACTTGCTAAGACTGTAGGTTTCCCGTTGGCCTTAGTGGCCCTGGAGCTGGTAATGGCATGCGTGGAGACATACCAATTTGATACTAGAACCATAGTGGACCATGACAGAAATATCCTTGTAGATATGTCTCCGTCAGGTATAACAGTGACCTTCCACATTCCTGCCTTTGAGAGCATGGAGGTCCCCACCATGGAAGACTACAAAGAGGTTTGGGAACAGGACCCGTTGGGATGAAAAATGCTTATCAACCAGTACTAGTTGAAAGACAACGAGGTAGTGCTGGGAAGCTTCCTCAGGAGCTATTCTGCAGCAACTTCTTCGAGGATTACCATGACCTTGTAACTCTACTCAGCCGAGTAATGGGCCTCCCCAACACAATTTTCTTCCAAGAATGGATGTTCTATTTCATAGAACAGATTCTCTGAGGTAAGGGCATCGCCTTCTATTGCGGTGAGATAATCAGCGATTACTTCCACGAGCAGTTTACCACCATGAAGAAAAACAACAAATTCTTCATGACCTCCTATTTGGTATATTCTCTCGCCAATTAGCGAAACTATTAGGGGTTGACAATGATGCCCAGTAATCCATCAACGCCAGAGCTCAAACCTTATGACAAGTACCCTCAGTTACAGTTCCGAAACTTGAAAATAGACTACTGCAGGGTGAACAACGCATTCATTGCTCACATCATCTGATCCTTAGGAGGGGATTTTCATAGGAGGACATCCCACAGTGCTAGGGTCCTCCTCAGGCAGTACGCCTTCTGGTACATTTAGTTCCCAAGGTTCACCTACATGCGCGCTCAAGGCTTCACCGAAAGACCGAACAAGCTGCCCCGGTACCCAAATGACCAGATCATTCTCTTGGAGCTGACTCGACAGTTGCGACACGTTCATAGCATCCTAAGCGAAAAAAATCTGGCAGGCCTCACCTATCTCATGAACCTTGGTCAGGGGATGTATAAGATCCACACCTCCTAGTGTGCAAGATATTTGGAAAAGGAACTGGCGGAATATAACTTTGAGCAATACACAATGCGGCCACGAATGGATCCTTATGGTCATGTCAGAAAGGAACTGGGATGTGAATATGCTCACCTCCACAATATCGAGGACTTTTGGGCCAATTGCATGGATGATCTTGAGGTGCAGTTGCGGCATTACATGCGCATGACCATCATCTATGTGCGAAGGGTGAACTTTTGTCCAGTCCCTGATCAACTAGAGGAGGATGAAGACACAGTTGTGGACCCAAGATATGATGCATTTTCCAACTTGCTGCTGCCTGAAATTGACTGAAATGCAGCAGAGCTTAATGACATTAATATACTCACTAGGCTTGTTGAAATCTGAACGAGGGAATGGATCGACAAGAAGGTGGCCCAGTTGAAACAACAAGGGGTCGTCCTAACATTCACCGAACTTACAAGTGAGCATGTAAGCGAACCAAGTGGCTCTGAAGGTGGGGTAGCTGTTGCTGCAACTGGGGAGACATCTAAGACCCCACCATCAGTGAAGACCAAGAAAAGAAAGGAGGCTAGCGAATAGCTGCCCAAACTGAAGGTCTATGCTCGTAAGGCTTTTGAGCCCGAACCTTCCAAAAAGAGGAGGAAAACAACTAGTAGCGCGGAGATAACTATATTAACCGAGGGTCCATCCCTTGGGATCGGAGGACCAGGGTCTAGCTCGCCAAGGTCCCTCCCTACCATTGTTACTGCTACTACTACTACCTTCCCTACCCCTCATAGTTTGATTGCAGTATCCGCTTCCTCCCCGCCTGCGGTGGATATCTCCATCCACCTTGCTCCTACTCCTCCAGTATTGTAGGTTATTCCCATAGACTCATCGTCTGCCACCACCTCACCAATGTCCTCTTCCTCCATGTCTCCTTCCCTTCCCACCGTTTCTGCTACTACAATGCCTACCCTTAGCCTTCCAGAGTGTTTTGTGAAGTATATGTAGAACATGTCGTTTGAGCTTTCGGGGATGCTCACCAATCCGATAGTCCAGGCTACGATAGCTCAGGCTATGGCCTCCACTCCAATGGCATCCCCCTCTACTGAATCACCAAAGATGAAAGCAACCATGCAGATATCAAACGAGTGTGAACGACCTCAGCTAGAGGCTGAGAAGGCACCAGAGTATGAAGAGTTTGAATATCATGAACACCCCTTGTTCGAGCATCGGGAGATTGATGAAGTGGCCTATGAATCTTCTAGTGAGGGCAAGGATCTTGATGCAGAACTGATCCAAGAGTCAAATGATCCCGAGCTCAAGGAAATTGAGGACAAGGAGGCCGAGGACCGGCTTGCATGGGAAGAGGAGATTGCTGCTCCAGAGACGGAAGGTAATAGGTCTCCAATCGAGGGACATGGCTAGACGCTAGAGCATGACAAGGAAATGTTCCTCCATGAGGACAAACAAGGGGAGAACCTCGAGGAACATCAGTATGTTCTAAATAAAGAGGAGGGGGATGCTAAAAAGAAAGATTCACCCAAAGAGCAGTTGCACACTGAGTTCGTCGCTGAACATGAAACGATCAAACAAGACTCTAATCAAGAAAAGGGAAGTGCAGAAACCAAGGAGAGAGCTTTTGTTTTCGGAACTGTTGAACCCGAGAAGGGAGACAATAGGACTCAAAGTGAATCGCCAAGGGAAGAAACCCAAGCGCTCGATTGGTTGCAAAGACAACTCAAGCAAAAAATCCCACCTTAAAGGATCCCAAGGCGAGACTAGAAGCCATTATGGCCAGGGCACGTATAAGCACCAAGAAAGAAAAGAAGCCAAGGGTCAGATCAAAAGTCACCATGGATGCCTTGGGATCAAGGGCGGTGCAGATAGCAACACTGATTGTTGGGGAACAAGGTATAACTCACAACGTCTCCACCATCGACTTAGGAGTGGCCACAAGGGAACAAAAGGTTGAGCACCTCCAAGAGTCAGTTGCCACAGTAGTGCACCTTATCCAGCAGGATAAGGTCTCCAAAGAAGAACTAAAGGAGCAAGTGGCTGATCTAACAACTTATATTCAGCAGTGGTCATCTTCGGATGAGCAGCCTACAACATCATCGGCCCCGCCTCAGTTGTTGTCCCGAGAACAGATTAACAAGCTTGAAAAGAGGCGGAACTTAGACAAGACTATGAAAAATTGGTTCCAACAGGTCTTGGACATGGGAAACATGGGCATGAACTTGGCTATTCGAGTAGAAAATAGGTTCCTGGAAGTTCAGAAAACTCTCGAGGACACAAGGAAGAGCTGTGAAAGGTTCCCAAGGAAGTACAAGGCGACCTACCCAAAGATTGAGGCCATACTCGCATTGCCAAGCGATGTCTGGGAAAAGGACCTTGCCTTCAAGGATGATGATCACTGGCTAGTGGACACGTGGAAGCGAGATTTTAATCAGAGGAAGAGGAGGCTTGAACAGGTTCTGGAGCGAATGGCACCAGACATTGAATGGGCAAGAGATTCCAGAGAAGAGTGTGCTCGGTACCTCAAGTTGATGATGGGGTACGAGTTGCCCACGGTCGAGATCAATCCTAAGAATATAAAGCCCTACTTCTTGAAGATTATGGAAGATGGGATGTCCACCGAGGTCACCATTGAATTCATGTGCTTCGCTGCCCGAGCCTTTGCATAGTCAGAACTTTTTAAAGACAATGCTGCTAAATATGAGGATGACTGGAAGAAGCTTGGCAGCGATTCCCAGGAATGGTCCTACCAGCTTTTGCGTTTCGACATCATGGAGGTGGATAAGTTTCAGTCCCTGATCCTGAGTTTCATGGAGTATGCTGCATTGAAGAAATGAGAGGGAAATCCCATCATCGACGATGAGTTCCTTGAAGAATAGCTATAGCAAAGGGCAAATGGCTAAAAGAAAAATTTGCTATAGTGCTATCACTAGATGACGAAATAGGGAAGAAACAAGAAATTATTTATAAATGTAATATACTTGGGGGTAGGTGAAACCCTAATGTAAAGTGAATCTTGGCCACACAATAGAATCGAATCTTGGCCACTCATTTTTTTTTTTTGAAAACTATAAATAGGGCTCTCCTCCTCTCATTTTAAGAGAGTTGAGTTGTTGTAAAGACATGCTGTTGAGAATATAATAAAAAATACAATTATTTTCTGGTGTATTTCTGGTTTTCTCCACATGTTTCATGATTCCTCTCCCTTTTAATTATAGCTTTGCTTTAAGTTACTTTGTTGTTTTAATATCCTCAGATTAGACTTGGTAGATTTAGTATGTTGTCTCTAGTTTTGAAGATTGTTGTTGTGTGTATGCTTTTCTTGTCCATACTTTTGGTCATTTGCTGAAGGTAGATGACTGTGCAAAGTTAGTTTGGACTTTGATTTCATTGTTGCTCATTAAATCTCATCTTTATTCACCCTCCCATAGCGAATGAATGATGGATATCTGCAGTCCTTAGGAGATAGCACAAATTTCATGATATTGTGAGAATTTTGATTAAGTGAAATTTTGTTTAAGGAAACTGTCCACAGCAGGAACCTCCATGATCACTGTTCATCGGTAGTTGCAGGTCCAGGAAACATCTTTCTTCCTCACCCTTTTCTTTTTTCCCCTTTTTTAGAAACAACTTGTGTTAAGGTTCGTTGCACATTGTAAAGCCAAACCTAACAAAATAATGGAGTCTAAGACTGCTGCCTGAGCCTGCAGCAAAGCATAGTAATTCCAGACCCATATAACTCCATTCATTGACTCAATTCTCCTACAACTTTGACTACATAAGACTGCCCTGTGATTCTAGCAAATCACATAAATCAACTAAAATATTCCAAGCCTCGTCATGACCTGACACCCGAGAGACCTTGGGATAGTGTTCTGCAATCTGATTGTGGAAGATTATCTTTCAAGAGAGGTAATGCACCTACGCATTACCCGTGTTGTGAAGTGCATAAAAACACCATCAACACTTAGTATTACAATTCCATTCATATTGCTATTTTTGTCCACATAAAATTTAGACATGCACCTGATAGTACAGAGGAGGATGAAAATATAATCAGAGAGTATCATTTTTGTATGAGTGATGATAGATCTCACTCATCCGAGTATGTCCAACATTGTTTCGAGATTTTTTTTGAATTTTTGCAGGAGCATGATATAGCACTAGGCCGAAATCTCATTTGGTTAGATAACTACATAGGTCAATTCAAGAATGCTTGTATGTTTTATTGGTTGAGTAGAATCCATGTAGAGATGGGTGTACCTCATATTTGGATTTTTTTGAAGCTAGGCATGGGAAAGGGGACCATGATGGAGTAGGTGCATGTGTAAAGAGAGCTCTAGTTAAGGAGCAATTGAATATTTTAGGAGAAAAATTTAGTGATGCACGTTCTATTGTTGATTGGTGTAGTTCAACATTATCATAGGGAGGGACACTTGATTCAACAATGTGCAAATTCTTTCGATTGGCTGAGGAGGGTACAATGGGAGGCAGATTGGATTTCCATACAATCAATGATTCTTCAAAGATACATTTGTTTCAAAGCTCAGTTGCAAGCACATGGACCATTTGGACACAAGAGTTGTCTTGTTTTTGTCAGAGTTGTATTCAGTGCGAGTGGGATCAATGCAAGTCAAGTGAGTGGGTGGATACATGGGTTCCATAGTATCTAACTCCTTTATTGCAAACTATATCCATGACAAATAACACAATGGAAAGTTCAGTTGATTACGACTAGCTTTTAGATCTACTATAATCAGGACACGTTTTTGCAGTTGTTGCACCGCAGGGGAATGAAGAGAGATCAGACTATTGGTTGGTTTGATTTGTACGGGTAAATCACAAGCTAACACAATCGATGGAAGATGATGATGGGTTCGTGTATCCTACAAGTTCAGTTGTAGTTGCAGGAACTTGGTTGCGAACATACATGATTAGAAAGAATGGCATACCTACATTTGAAGACTATGAGAAACACAAAACCATTCTCATGTATTCACACCTTGTTATAGCAAAAAATGTTAAGTTGTTGAAGCATTATACCAAACCAAAGACAAAACAACTATGGACACTTAGTAATATTGATCATAAAGCAACATTGGATACTCTTAAGCAAAGAGATGACCCTTCAGGCACACTTGAATAACATATTCAAGAATGGAAGGTACAATTCTTAGGTTCATTATGCTTAAGTTCATTAGTGTTCTTTATTTAATACTGATATTTTGTATACTATTGCAATGCAGGTGTCTTTAATAGTGATATTTTGTATGTACTTTTCGATATTTTTGGCACAATTGATCATGGACCTATTGCAACAATAGCCAACTTTGATCCTTTCAGAGAGGTATGCAACATATTATAATAATATAGATTGGTTATTCAAAGTGTTTTTTATAGTTTGCATTACCATCTCATCATCAATTAGTTCATTTAGAATAATGTAGATTGGTTATTCTAAGCATCTTTTATAGTTTGCATCACCAATTCATCACCATTCAAGTTGTTTAGATTAATATAGATTTGTTAGTCTAAGCATCTTTTCTATTGTGACAATATAGATTTCTCATTTGATAACTTTTGTGATATTTTTAGTATGATTGATCATGGACCTACTGCAACAATAGCCAACTCTGATCCTTTTAGAGAGGTATACGACATATTACAATAATATAGATTGGTTATTCATAACGTCTTTTATAGTTTGCATTACCATCTCATCATCAATTAGGTCATTTAGAATAATATAGATTGGTTATTCTAAGAATATTTTATAGTTTGCATTACCAATTCAATCTCATTCAGGTTGTTTAGATTGATATAGATTTGATAGTCTAAGCATCTTTTCTATTGTGACAATATAGATTTCTCATTTGACAACTTTTGCAATATTTTTGGAATGATTGATCATGGATTTGCTGCAACAATAGCCAACGCTGATCCTTTCGGAGAGGTATGCGACATATTACAATAATATATATTGGTTATTCAAAGTGTCTTTTATAGTTTTTATTACCATCTCATCACCAATTAGGTCATTTAGAATAATATAGATTGGTTATTCTAAGCTCATCTTTTATAGTTTGCATTACCAATTCATCATCATTCAGGTTGTTTAAATTAATATAGATTTGTTAGTCTAAGCATCTTTTCTATTGTGACAATATAGATTTCTCATTTGACAACTTTTGCAATATTCCTGGCATGATTGATCATGGACCTATTGCAACGATAGGAAACTCTGATCCTTTCAGAGAGGTATGCGACATATTGCAATAATATAGATTGGTTATTCTAAACATATTTTATATTGTATGTAGTTTAACTGCTACCTTGATGGTTTGTATAGGTGCTTGTCACTCCAAAACATCAACATACTACTTTTGTGGAAGACTATGCCCTGAATGCCTCCAATAGGCAAATTTTGTAAAATCTGAATTTTCAAATGTGAAACAATGTAAAAAGGTCATAACTGTGTATGTGCATAATCTATATCCAGTGATGTTTTTTGAAATATGGGTCAAATATCTGGCATTGTATAAAGGGTATGTTCAAAATGTAAAGGGGTCTATATTTTGGAAACTCATAGGTTGAAATAGTCATACAGGTGTATGCTTTGTTACTGTTATTGGGACAATTCTGTAAGAGCTTTTTGTACACAATCGAGCTACAATCAAAGGTTTTCCCCCCGGTTCTTTCCTATCGACATGCTCGTTTGAACTAGGTTTTGTAATATCTCTTATTTATATATAATAAATTACAATGGCTTGCCACTTTTGCCAAAACAATATAAGTAAAAATGTCATGTGAAGGTCATTTCCAATGTAATTGAGTCTTTGATCTAGCAAAGTGGAAATGAGGTATTTGGGTGTGCATTATGTTCAAGTTGATTGGGTAAGAGTTTCCTGATGCAAGAGTTAGGTGGCTTTAAACAACACAATTACAATTAAAGATGATTCAAACTCCAATTTGATCCTCAAACCCAAACTTGGGTGCAACTTCACTAAATATTGGCCAATTTTACAAAGAGACTCATAAACACTTCCAAAACGTAAAATTTTGATGGGGCAGCATTAAACATCCTACCAAACTACCAAAACCATATTTTTTTTGGTGAGATATGCTTTCTAAAGCTCTATTTCAACAAACCCTCATTTTTAGCAACTTTCATGAGGTTTTTAAGGAAATCAATGTTTTCAACCTTGCCACACCCTATAAAATCATCAAACACATATATTAGGACCTGCACAAGCTTTATCTAACCTTAAATCTTGCTTCCCTCACGTTTTATTGACATTAGCATGTTGTAACCACCATTTTCACCTAATTTCACTCATTTTTGCCATGCATGGCAACTCACCAACTCAACTATAGACCTTTCTAGCTCTTTAAACCCACATATTCACCTTATAGAGTCCTAATAACATATACCATGTCCATACCATTGAGCTACAAACCGTACAATAGATGGTATGGCCTTTTAGCACTTTTGACTCTTAAGGGAAATCATCAGTCCAATGTAGATTAGAGTGATTCATCATATTTGGGTGTAAAAGAGGACTATCCCTAGCGTAAATGTACCCATATGGACATGTTGGAATAGCCCATTTGGTCATATGAGTTGCAAAATGAAAGTTGTACTACTTTGCAATTTTGCACTGGTTGCATCTGACAACTTTTCCCTCAACTGAAACTCGTCACCACGAGAAAATGCCTCCGAGATAGAAAAAATTGAGAGAGATTATTATATATGGTCCCAATATGATCCCATAGCCTCAGACGAAGGGTCTATAAGTGCCACAATTTCTGAGAAATAGCCCTTCAAAGATTGCTGCCTTTTATCACTTTGGACTCTTAAGGGAAATCGTCGGTCCAATGTAGCTTGGAGTGATTCAACGCATTTGGGTGAAAAAGAGGGTCGACCATCCCTAGCGTGAATGTACTCATACAAACGTGTTGGAACAATCTGTTTGGTTATACAATTTGCATAATGGAAGTTGCACCACTTTGCAACTTTACATTGCTTGCATCTGACAACTTTTCCCTCAACTGAAAACTCATTACCACGAGAAAATTCCTCCGAGATAGAAAAAAATGAGAGAGGTTATTGTAGATGGTCCCAACATGATCCAATAGCCTTAGAAGGAGAGTTTGTAAGCACCATGGTTTCTGAGAAACATCCCTTCAAATATTGTTGTCTTTTAACACTTTGGACTCTTAAGGGAAATCTTCGGTCCAATGTAGATTGAAGTGATTCGACGTATTTGGGTAAAAAAGAGGACCATTCATAGCATAAATGTACCCATATAGATGTGTTGGAATAGTCTGTTTGGTCGTACGAGTTGGAGAATGAAAGTTGCACCACTTTGCAACTTTACATTGCTTGCATTTCACAACTTTTCCCTCAACTGAAAACTCATCACCATGAAAAAATGCCTTTGAGATAGAAAAAACCAAGAGAGGTTATTGTATATGGTCCCAACATGATCCCATAGTCTCAGACGAAGAGTTTATAAGTATCATTGTTTCTAATAAATAACCATTCAAAGATTGTTGCCTTTTAGCACTTTGGAATCTTAAGGGATTTCACCGATTGAACATAGGTCAGACTGCTTCAGCCTGTTTGGGTGTGAAAGGGGACCATACCTAACCTAAACGTACCCATCCAAACATGATGGAATAGTTTGTTTGGTCATACGAGTTGTAGAACAAGATTTATTTATGCCCTTACAAGTAGTTTTCAACCTCCAACCGAACTCCAACACTGATTTTCATGCAAAAAAATTGCCATGAGACCATAGCTTGTTGTTTTATTTTTAATGGAAACTGGTGGGAAGTAGAGTTAACTTCTTCAAAACCTTGGTTTCAATTAATTTCATTCATTTTTGTGCATTTAAGAGGCATTTTACTAGAAGTTAGTCTGTGAGCCTTGTTCCAAGGGTTTGAGTGCATTTAAAATGGACTTTTAAGCCTTCCACCCATTGTATGATGCTATAACTCAGTGGATAGGCTTAGTTAGGATAGATAAACATGTGTGCATTATTTCTTGTGTAGGGGAGGTCAAAATTATGATTTTTGGTGATGACCTAGATGGCATTTGGGGTGTTTTTGCATGAAAAAGTGAGGTTAGAGAGGGTAAAAGCGGGAATTGTTTGAGGGAAGTTACTTTTCTTGTTCTTTTAATCTTGTGCATGGTTATTCAAGGGTGTTGGAGTTTGTGGTAAATTTTGGGGAAGTTTGCAAGTAGGTTTTTCAATAAACCCTTGCCAAATTTGAGCAATTTGAGGGTTTTGTGGAATAGGTTCTTAGAGGGCAAGTTCTAAAGGATAAATGGAAAAATTTGAGGTTCTTTCATCTGTTGAGTGCTTCCCCAACAATTTTTAGGGTCTGTGAAGTGTTCCAAGGGTGGCTTCTTTGGAAATTTGGCCTATTTGGCTAGGTTGAGCAGCGTAGTTTGCACGATTTATGAAATTTGTTCCAAAGGAATCCTATGTGAGTTGGAAGTATGTTGAAGGGGACTGAAATAGGTGTCTAGAATGATGATTAGTTGTAGGAGTTGTTAAAGAGATCTGAGAGTTAAGTTGAGAAAGGTGTATAGGAATCCCTTGTATTATGAAAGTGAGTGGTTTTCCATCCTTGGTTGCATCAACTAACCATCAACTAGTCCTCTATTTCCAAGGTGCTCCTGCACCATTTTCCAAGCATCCATATAGCTTGTTTGAAAGTACCTATTTTAGGCTTTTAGCCATAGCAGTAAGGCAGTGAACTGTTTGATAAAATGCTTTGGTAGATGTATGCAAAATGTGGTAGCATATACAAGGCAATGAATTATTTGAAAAAATGCCTCAAAAAAAGGTGGTCTCATGGTGATGGAATTCCATGACAATCTATAGCAATTTTCTTGTCATGGAATTCCATCACCATGAGACCACATTTCTTTGAGGAATTTTCTTTAAATAGTTCGCTGCCTTGTCTATATTATTGCTTACTATTATTCTTTGTTATATTCTTTCCAAGCATCCATAGCTTGTTTGAAAGAACTTGTTGTAGGATTTTAGCCATAGCAGCAAGGCAATTAAATGTTTGATAGAATGCTTTGATAGACATGTATGAACAATGTGGTAGCATAGACAAGGCAGTGAATTGTTTGAAAAATTTCCCCAATGAAATGAGGTCTCATGGTGATGAAATGCCATGACAATCAACAAGGTAGTCAACTGTTTGAAAAAATACCTCAAAGAAATGAGGTCTCATGGTGATGGAATGCCATGAGAATAAAAATTTCTTTTGATTGTCATGGCATTCCATCACCATGAGACCTCATTTCTTTGAGTCATTTTTTCAAATAGTTCATTACCTTGTCTATGCTATTGCTTACTATTGTGCTTTGATAGAATTTTTCCAAGCACCCATAACTTGTTTGAAAGCACTTTTTTTATGCTTTTAGCCATAGCAACAAGCCAATGAACTATTTGATAAAATATTTGGTAGACATGTATGAAAAATGTGGTAGCATCGACAAGGCAGTGGACTATTTAAAAAAAAACCTCAAATAAATGTGATCTCATAGAATTCCATGACAGGCAAATGCAATTGACAACTGCTCCTAGTTATTAGTTATGCAATGTGAAGTAATTGCATAATTTTTTAGGTTGACTTTGTAAAAACTATATTGTAATTGAAATTTTTTCATCTATCAACATCTAGTTGTTAGTTATGCAATATGAAGTAATGCTTTGAGTTTGAAAAATGTGCAATGCAATATAATCAGCGATATGAATATAAACTACATAATTTAACCATTCTTTTTTATGCTATTGTACATTGATATTTAACCATTGCTCAAGATTAAATTTTCAAAGAGTTTAATCATGCACATGAGGAACAAATTAAATTTTGATTGTCAACTTCTATATATCAAATTATCCAATAATCAAGTGTATGTACATATACAAAAATGGCATCAACGCCAACTCAAACAAAGTTTTACAAAATGTGGCATATGCCATTTCAATATCTATTCAAAATTTACATGCCAAAAGGTCTATCTCATCCTAAACTACTGGTGGATCATCAAAATGGAGCCTCTTTGAAGCACTCGTTGGCTTTGAAGGTAACTGCACAAGAAAAATTCAAACCACAATTGAGATTAGTTATACTATATAATTTAAAATCAAATAATTAACATCAAAATCAATATACATTGAATTTAAACTAAATTCTAAAATTGAAATCTTGATTACCTGAAATATATGTCTCTTCAAAGGGTCAGGAGTCCTAGAATATGCCCCTCTCAAAGAACCAACCAAATGAACTTTTGAAATTTCAATCTATATATGTGAACAAAAACATAAAATTGATCCAAGATAGCGTACGATTGTTGGTAATAGGAACATATTTACCAAACACAAAATAAAATAAACACATACCTCTTTAGGCTGATCTTTTTCTTTATCTCCTTCAGGTGTTTTGACACCTCCTCCTTGAGGTGTTCCAATGCATACTCCTTCAGGCATTTTGACACTTGTCAACAATGATGTATAGCTCATAACTACCTATACATAAAAATGACAAGTACATATGAAACTACCAATCTATGTTGATGTATGTATAATCAATATAAGATCTTAAAAATCTCGATTCTATTGAATTTGAGTTAAATTACCTTCCCCTTATCTAAATTTGCACCTCCATAGTCTAGACAAGGTTGCACCTCACTCGCACTAGGTATTTCCTACAAGAGGAAAATAAGATAAACATATAAGTTATTATATAATTTCATTAATGACAATTCAAATGACAAACAAGTATATAATAAAAAAATGTAAATGAGTGAGTGCGAGAATTTTTATTGTGTGCATGTTGAGGCCAAATGAAATGGCCCTAAGGGTGCTATCAATCACTTATGTGAGCTCCTCCTTAGACATCAACTGTTAAATATACCATGTAAATAAATATTAGTACTTTATACTACCTCTTATTAATATTCATTTAAAAACAAATGCAAGTTATGAATTTACAACTTAAATCTTACCTATGTCACTATTCCAACGTCCCCCTCTCTAGTAGGAGAGGACTTTGTAGGGTACACTCCACTCCCCTGCGTCTGATCTATAATGTCCACATCATGGAGGTCATAATCAGAAGTGTCCAAGGGACGCTTAGCGGGTTGTACAAGAGGACCCAAGCATATCTGGTGGCACATAGTGCAAGTATGTGGCACACAAATATGTGGACTTGAGGAGGATGATGTAGTAGCACTCGAGTCATCACCAAAATCACCAAAATATGGTTGAGCTACTGTAGAAGCATGCAAAACCAAATGACCATTCAAAGAGTGAATAGCTTGAATAGTTTGTGTGGTTGCATCCGAGATAATATCTGGATGATATACTGGAGGTGGTGGAGGAAGGGGAGGAGGGAGAACATATGGGCGTGAGACTACTATAACTACCCCTAGTCTATCCTAGGGCATACCTCCACTGATGCCCTGGAAGGGTTTAATGTCAAAGTAATTGACATGATGCCCTAACACAAACTCAACGTATAATTTTTTAATAAAGTAAAATGGTATATCACAATTGTTGTTTGGTGGTTTATCAAAAACCATACACCAAAGATCCCAAAAGTTATCTACAATGTCCCTATTCATTCACCATTTTATAGAAAGTTTTGGTTTATTAACATTAATTGGAAAATCGGTGCGGGGGTTAATGAATAAAGAGGCTATTTGGGCTTTTGTTATTTGGAGATCTTTCACATCATCATAAGACAATCCACATGCATAATATTCCCTCATGTCTTCTCGCCATGAATGAATGGCATTATGTTGGGTGGAGAGGGTTTCTATATTTTTAATTATTTCCTTCAATGTGTTTGTCATCTTGGAGAATCGAGGGATTGTCTTATAAACATCACAAATGCCCCTCAATTGCTCCAATTTTTCACCAATTAAGTCTTCAATTGATGGTTGTGGAGGTAGTGGAGTGTTTGGCATTTGTGCATTTTCATTCTTAGCCATAATACTTGATTAAAGTTAAAAACTAATTCATCTAATTGAAATTACACAATATAAATGAAATTATTGTTAAAAAACCCTAGTTTTTAATAAAAATCCAAAAAAAACCCTACTTTTCACAAAAATCCATAACAAGCTCTATTTTTTAATAAAAATACATCAACAAAACTAGTTTTTTATCAAAATCCATAAAAAAACATTAATTTTTAATAAAAGTCCATTCTAAACTCTAGTTTTTAATAAAAATCAATAAAAAGCCCTACTTTTAAAAAAAATCCATAAAAACTACTTAAAATTATAGAAATCTAATTGAAAAATCGATTAAAACAAAAAAATCCAAAAAATTATCTTTGAAATTGTATATCTGTTGAAATTGGATATCTGATATCAAGAAGTCATTCTCACTGCGCACTTGTAGCCTCTTCAAAATGAGTAAAATGATTTTAAAAGCCCATTGTTTTGTATTTATAGGCAGCTCAAATCGGATATCCGATTTGAATTGGATATCCGATTTGGAAATCCGATATGTAAATCTTGGTTTGGGCATTCCTTTGGAGCAATTTACTAACACCCAAGCTAGAAAAAAGTCAACTTAGAATTTTCGCATTTTTGGGTTGATGTAAAACATAATTTTTTTCCCATTGCCACTTTTTGGCCCATCATGATCCTACACATACCCTAGTATCTGAGTAGAGTTGAAAATTTAGCACACATAGTAGGAGACCAAGTATTATCCTATTATTGTTATTTGTAACATGACTTATGAATGCATGGTAAAGGCTTAATAAAACCAAATATGCAATTTTAATTGATGAATGATATTGTTATTGTATCATGGGGTTTGAAGGAGAATACTGTTTGTATCATAGCATGTATTTAGCTCTTTGTATCAACCAATATATGTATTGTTCTGCATGTGCATACATAACAAAACATATGTGTCGACCTTAATGCCTCAATATATGGCATCGAATTTCTTGTAACTTTTCGTGCCAATTGAATATATATTTTTGTACTTATATTATGCATGGATTTGCATACTGAATTGATTGAGACATTCGGTTTCCATACATATGTGTAAATACCATTATACTGGTTCACTGTAACACTTGAAACCATAGAATCGACCATGTTTTCAAAAATATTTGTGGCTATTATAAAAATTTGTGTATTGATTATTACTTATATATATATATATATAATTAATGAATAGTTCATGATTGTAACTATATAAGAATTCTTTGTTGCTATCATAAAATCATTGTGTTATTCCGTAATCTCAACATATTTAAACAACAATACACATATATATATATATGTATAAATATAGATATATATGTGAAACTATATATATAAATATAGTGTATTTGCCTTGAAGTTAATATTGACAAACATTTTATTTCTGCTGTGATTATTCCACAATAAGACTCTAAAATCGAATATATGAAACTACCATTTAATTGTTATGAATGTGATTCTTTTATTCTCAATTAGCATATCAATGATATAATTATAATTACACACACACACACACACACACAAATATACTCATATATACACATGTATATGGGTAAAAGTACAAAAATGTGTCACACTTTATAAAGGAAACAGTTAACACTGATCTAACTTTTAAACATGAATCACTAAAAAGTGGTATATATGTTTTGAATTTTGAAATGTTGTAAACTTGTAAAATGTGTATTTTTTATGTTTGTATTTTAAAAAAAATTAAAAGTTATTTTAAACTAGTTTTTAATAAATTAACACTATAATTTAGTTGCTGATAAAATGCTGAAAAACGAAGCTAAATGAGACGTCAAACTTTTTATAGTAATTTTTTTTTTTTTTTATAGTAATTTTTTTTTGTGTATTTATAACTTGAAACTTTAGTGCATGGATTTTTTTTTTCCAATTTTGATAAATATATATTTTTAAATAAATATTAAAATGTGTGTGTATCAAAAAATAGTTGTTTCCATTCAGCGTCAACTTTCATATTAAATATTTATTTAAAATGGAAAAAAAAAATACCATCTTGATATAGATTCTTTTATCTAGTGCATCATATTTTTTTCATTTTTTTATAATAAGATTTAGTATTTTTCCTTGGCATGGTAATCAACCTTTTGTGTTGATAACCTACTTTTAGTTAAAAAAAAATCAATAATAATAATAATTAAACTATTAAAATAAATATATTTTTGAAAACTACACTTATGGATCTACAAAAAGGTATTTTTATATTTAAAAAAAATGTTATTTACATGAGTAGGAGTTATTAAAACATCAAAATTTTTAAATAATTTTATTTTTTTCATAAATTATCCTTAAAGTGGTGCCCCATATATTTTTAGCCAACGATTTTAGTTGAAAAGGTTGTGGAAGTATCTAACTTAGCTAGAATGAATCTTACTAGATTGAATATGTTTGACCAAAATTGATTTTTAGTTAGAAATACTTAAATTCAGTTATGCTGATAAATTGGCCGAAAGTGTGACACGACTTTGTACTTTTACTCATATACATATACTTATATAAATATAATAGTACAAATAAATGCATCATATGTTATGAACCGGTTTCTTATGGATTTAACTTGTATGACATCAAAGATTAGTTAACATTAAAAATATACATTAAATATTGCATTAAGTTGAGAAATATCATTAGTTAGAGATCAATTTGCATGTCAATAATCAATTTGCATGTCAATAACCAAATTATGTGTCAATTATACATTTAACCATTATTATGTATGAAAGGATTGAAATAATAAAAGACCTTTATATAATCATTTTGCATGAAAATAAAAGGGTTATTTATTTCTATGTTCATTGGATACATGCATGTTATATTATATTCATGAGGAAAGTAGTTTTCTTCTATATATGATTTGTCTTTACCTTCTGGGATGTGTGTTGAATAGGGAGTAAGAGAGGGGAGCATTTTCTTTTCCAAATCTACCTACTGTTTTTGGTTTAATTGTTTTGGCCAAAGCTATGTGTACCATTGAAATATATGGATGTTGTTTTATTCTCTTTGCAATATCCTGATAGTAGGGCATAACATGTTCATATGTGAAATGCATGTAGATATATGAGGTTGCATCACATTCCATCCTGCCAGCCATTTCCAAGTTGCTAGGCTTCTCATGCAAGATTGGGTATTCTTCATGTTAGGAAGAATTTTGAAGAAGCATAAGCTTCATGGTTGAGCAGAAAAGCACTTGGGCCATGTTCTCCTCTCTTAGTTTGCAAATGACTATTGGGATTAGTGGCGGCTGGATACTCCAGTGATTATGTTTATTTTATATCTTTACTTATATTGTTATGATCAAATTGGCATGAGAGCCTATCATATTCTTGCATAAATTATATCTTGTACTCTATAATACTTGACTGGATAGTACTTCAAGTGATGATGTACCTTATTTTTGGTACTTAATATTCTAGATTAAAAAATTTTACATGTGAGATGTAATATGTCATTTGTATGTTGAAGATGTTTCATTTCATTTCTATATTTATGTGTAAATGAGTTATTATTGATTTTTGTTAGATAGTTTAGGTTTTTGAACCTTACATCTAATAGAGAATTTAGTTGGATTAGATGAGCCGCCTAATCAAGTCAAAGCTTAGAGTGTGTTGCTTAAATTGAAATGTAGATCTATAAGGATTTAGATCATTTGTATAACTAAATTTCTAGGGTAATAAGGCTACCATTGGATTTTGAATCTAGATAACCAGTGGTATGGATGATGCATCATTGCACCAAGAAGCAAGGAAAAATAGAATCAATTGCAACAGAGTTTGAATTTTTCCCAAGTGGAGTAAATGAATACAAAGAGACCAAATGTGTTCCACTAGGGAGTGATGTAAGTGCAAAGGCATGGGGATGTATATTGAATGTTCTCCCTTTTTGAAAAGGGAATTTTAGATGCATTAGCAATAGATAAATGTTATTCTTCATGTTATTGTATCTCTAATTATCAAAAATATGATAAATATTTGAGTCTTTATGAGTTTCAAGGAACAAACCATTTTGGTATCTATTGTGTAATGAAATATTTGTATGCATATGGACCAATTTTGTTCTATAATTGTATTCAAAGTGTTTTTGTGCACACATTCATGGTTAATGATATCTGGAATGTCTTTTGCAATGGACTCAAAAGAAGCTTGCACTATGTTGGGAGATGTGTATGGTTTGATCACCTCATAGATGGTTTAAGGATTTAGTAGTAGAATTAATGACCAAATCTTTGAAAAAAATCAAAGATTGAGATAATATTTCCCCTCTACTCTCTTTACCATTCCATATCTTCTCTTTTTCCTTTTCTTAAGCAACAAAGTAGTTTAGAATTAGCACAACCTTTCAATTTCATTTTGAGAAATTTGGAGTTTTTATTTTGAGAAATGAGTTAAGATTAGTTTAGATATCTATTATATTTGAGCTAAATGTAATTTTATCTATGTTCTCTCTAAATAATTGGATATCATAATATTGATGCATTGTTTGATCATGGGTTTAACTCACACTTTTGTCTCAACACTCATTTTTTTAGGAAATATGTTTAAATAAATCCTAAGCACACAAACGCCTAACCAAGTAGCCCAAGCCTAAGAGACATCCATTCCTTTTCAAGAGATAATGAAACATTCCACCTATTTGTGTGGGTTAATAAATTACTACTGAAAAATATAGCATTGTGAGGGAAACTTGGTATAAATAGTTGGGTTAATTAGGTATGAAACAAACTCAAGTAATTTTTATTTTCATACTCTAAAACACAATAGGAAGATATGTCTAGAAAAGGAAAACTCTAGTTTTCTCTTGGTTAGTTCATATCTTTTAAACGCTTTAAGTTGATTATTTCATATACATTCCTGAACTTATATACCTTTTATATCTTTATGCCATCCAAACTAGACTTTGATGAGTGGAAATATAATTATGATATGATGATGTTTGCATGGATGAATGTGTATTAAATTTAGTATGAATTTGTGTTTAATTCATTATTGTTAATGGTATGTATGCTTTAGATGAAACTAACTCATTGCAGCCAAAAGTATTGCAACCCGTAGCAACTAGAGAACTCAACTCACAGCCAAAGGATTTCAAGCCGATTGTAGGGGAGTTTCCAAGGATGTTGGACATGTGACAGTTGTAGAAATGATGGAAGTGATCATTGGAGTGGTCAATGGTGTTCAAACAGAGAATTCAATAAGATGATGGAGGGAAGAAGAAGTTTGTAGTAATTAGGAAACTGACGTGAATGTTTGCACAAATCACATCTTTGTAATGTTATTAAAGCAAAGTTGCAAACCTATTTGTATTATTCTATATTTTTTAGTTATAGTTTCAGTTATAAATACTTTGTCTCTCTATTTTGAAATAGATTGGACATCTTCATTTAATTTATGCTTTAAGTCCTTATGCAAATAATCCTCCTCCCGAACCTATATAGTTGGATCGGTGGTTAATGAGCAGATCTAGTTGGAAGATATGTTTTGATAGTTATAGTTTTGTTTCATAGAAAATATATTTGTTATTTTTATGTTATATATTCATGAATGAAAAATTTGTGAAGATTCTTGTCAGATTGTAGAGTTCAGTTATATGCAATCAAGAGGTTCCAATTTACTGTTATGATTAGTTTAATCAAGTAGCACATATTTGGTTTCTCCTATGGGTACAACTTGAGCAAGGGCCACTCAAGGTACTGTTCACCCACCTTAATTTTTGTTGTTAATTTAGATGTTTACATTATTGCATTCATTTCAATAGATTCTTCATTATATGCATGCAAATGATACTTAGTCTTATAATTTAAGTTTTGTAATGCATCATTGAGTCATCCTCTAAAGTGAGTCAGGTAGTTAGAAGTAAGAATCAGAAATGCTAGTGAAATTGGAGAGTTCAAGTTTAGCAGTTAATAGTTACAGTGTTAAGCCGAAGGTACTTGCAACATCAGTAGCAGATTAAGTTATTTCCCATGTTTTGTAGTTTATTCTTTATTTTCCTTTTCTAGCCTTTACTATTTTCCTCCAATGTGTAAACCACCTATACTTGATGATATAGGCCATGTAGAGTCTATGAATGCACATATGGTGCCAACATCATCAAAAGCTTATGAATCCCTGGTTGATAATTTAATGGATTCTTTGCAAGGGTTTAGTGCATTGTTCAGTTAGGAACCCTTCCTTTGAATTGTGTGTCTAACACCAAGTTGATTGGACATTAGTGAGGCCTTGTACATTTTTGGCACCGTTGTCGGGGATGGTGTTACATTCAGGATTCTCTTGTGTTACTTCAAGCTTTCATAGTTATAATTTTGTTTTCATCATTATGGTAACTAGGATCTAGTTATCAATACAAAAATTCTTTACTAACAATGTGTAGGAGCCATTGATCCAAAGAGACAATTTTTGTATGTGGAGGCGGAAAGACGCTCAGGGAAGATTTTTCCCCTCAACACACGAAGCTTTAGAGGATATTGGTGATCATAGTGAAAAAATCTAGGGTATTATTGAAGAAGAATCATCCCTAACACCAATACCCATGTCAGTTATAGAGGATAATTTCCATACACATATCATCACCATGGGTGATGCTAAAGTGGAAGACCCACCAAAGCATGTAACCTTTGAGTTTTCCACTGCAAACTAGGAGAGAGAAACTGCACTAAAGAACATACCTCCTTCAACATTACTTGTCTTCTATGGCTTGGTCATGGAGGACCCAGATACATTCCTTTTTGAGTTTGATGTGTTGTGCAAAATTTATTATTATACTACAAATGCACATAGGCTCAAACTATTTCTAGCAAGCTTGAAGGATGTTGCTCTAAGATGGTTTATAGGTTTGGGAAGAGATGTTCCAAATTGGAATACCATGAGGACTAAGTTCCTAGAGAATTATCAGGACTAATGTAGAGTAAAAGACAGAAAGAGAGATGCCACATTTAGGATGTCACAAAAGGAGGATTAATCCCTAGAAGATTACATGGAAAGGTTTTAGTTTTGCGTTAAGAAATCCCAACAAAACAGACTCTTTGATGAGTCTTTAAAGTTGATATTCTTAAGGGGGATTAGTGAGAATTGCATGGATGGAATTAACCTCATTGGGTCTTGATATATCTCTCAAGCACCATTTGAGGATATTTTCAAGGTATGTAGGAACTATTCAGGGTCTTTCACAAAGAAGGTTAGATAAGACATGTCATCTTCCATCATCAAACCATCCAATGGATTCTCTAGAGTTCAATTGAGTAATATTTTGTGAAACATGAAGGAGGATATTATCATCCATCTAGCTACACAACTAGATACCCTCCATATAAAAAATAAGAGGAGGAAAAAGAAGCTCTTACAGAATACTACCCACATTGTAGACAAAGAAGGACTAACTACAAATGCAAGAAGGTGACAAGTATCTTTGAAGGGACATTAGAATTTAATGCATTCGAAGGAGAAGATGGGAAATTATTCTACATAGCTTAAATTAAACCATGCATGCAGAAAAGATAAGGTGTACCCTGAGATTCTTTGAATTATAACATGTAATTTCCTAGTAACAATTCAAATCTTCCTAATTGGAATCCTCGATCTTAGGCCAATATGCAAAACCAAAAATGTAAAATTCCTCAAACCAATTGGAACCGACAACAAAAAAATATGTGGCCATCAAAAAATTATCAAGGATCTAATTATAATTCCCAATATCCATCCCAAAAAAACCAATGGAAACCCCAGTGGCAAAGAGGCCAATAATGGAAAAACCAAAACATGAATTATCAACAACTACAATAGCCCTTATAGCCACAACAACAAGCCATTATGAAAAACCCAATAAATCCAACATGATAGTCATCTAGAGCACCTCAATTTCCAGCACAGCCTGCACCTAACCCCTATAACAAGCCTATTCAACATGCCTACATTAATGAAGTTGTTCAGTACCCTACTTACAGGTTAGAAGTGATTGATGTCCACCTCATATCAAGGAAAACTTGTGTTGGATCTTCATCCCCTCAAATCACTAAATTGATTGATGAAGAACATCTTGCAGAGACCTTGGAAAAATCAACCTAAGGAGCCCGAGTCAAATCAAGTTAACCAAACCTATCCAAGTCCAAAACCTCCATTCCCTGAAATATTAGTAGTTCAAAAAAATCAAACACAAGCTAAAATTGAATTGTTGGGACAACTTAAAGATGTTTGTATCAAAATACCCCTTATCCAAGCCATTAAGGAGGTTCCTATCTATACCAAAATAGTGAGAGAAATTTGTCTTAAAAAGACAATCAAGAAAGGGAAATACTTTTGACTATACAAGTCCTAAGACAACTTGCAAACATTATGTTGGAAAATATAATTGTCCCCAAGTATGCAGACCTTGGGAATCCTGTAGTGGATGTAAAGATAAATGGAACTCTCTTTAGGAACACCTTAATTGACTTGGGAAAAAATATCAATGCAATGACCAAAGAGACCATGGAGTTGTTACAGTTGATAGAACTCAGACCTACACCTACTATTCTACAGTTGGTAGATAGGTCAACAATCAAATCTAAGGGTATAATTGAAGACTTGGTAATAATAGTGGATTCATGGGAGTACCCTATAGATTTCATGGTGTTGTAGCTAAAGGCTAATCTTGTAGGTTACCCACCCATTTTAGGAAGACCTTGGTTGGCGACAACAAATGCCTTCATAGGTTATAGGTGTGGGAATATGATTATCTCTAATGAAAATGTGACTAAGAAATTGGTCCTTTATCCACCAACCCAACCACATGCAAACCTAGAACAAACCATTTGGCCTACCCTAGATGAGGAGGACCAATACTCCTTTCAAGCCTTGATGACTATTGAATGCAATCCCTTTTTAGAACACCAAGATGAAGATGAATTGATAGTAAACATCATGCAAAATAATTATAGTAGGGAAGCACAACATTAGGACTAATTGACATGTTTATTGTATCCTCTGCAAAATATTATCCCTTCTAGTTCATCTGAGTCAATTTCTCAAATATTTCACAATTTTTTACTTCACCTATGTATTCTAAACATAGCAAGACTTGACATCTCATTAGTGCAAACAACATCCAAGACTTTAGAGATCATGTTGGATAAAATATTGAATGTTAAAAATCAATTGACTAATATACAACAAACCTCATAGATGAATGTGTTGCAAGCACACATATTAGCCTTTGCATGAGATTATCATGACATGAAGGGGATAGACCCGTAATTGTGCATGCATAGGATTTACATCAATGATGGTTTTAAACCCATAAGACAACCACAAAGGAGAATGAACCCTACAATCAGAGACATAGTTACAACAAAATTGCAAAAAAAATGCTTGATGCAGGCTTTACATATCCTATATCTAATAGTCAATGGGTATCACCTAGAAGTAATTGTTCCAAAGAAATGAGGAAAGTGGAGAGTATGTGTAGACTACCGAGAATTAAATGTTGCAACTAGGAAGGACCACTTTCCACTCCCCTTCATTGACCAAGTGCTTGATTCATTAACAAGCAAAAAATACTTCTCCTTTTTGGATGGATTTAGTGGCTACAACCAAATTAAGATTGCCACAAAAGACTAGGAAAAGACGACATTTACATACCCTTGGGGCACATATGCTTATTTTGTCCTGCCATTTGGCCTATGTAATGCACCAACCACTTTTTAGAGGGTAGTACTGAGTATATTCTTAGAGTTTTCCCATGATTCCATGGAGGTTTACATGGAAAATTTCACAACATAGGGGAATACATATGATGAAGCACTTAGCAATCTAGAGAAGGTACTAAAAAGGTATCATGAACATAAATTATCCCCGAGTCATGAATTTTTTTTCATGATGATGACAAAAGGGATTGTATTGGGACATTTTATGTCAAATGAAGGAATTCAAGTAGACCTTAATAAAATTGAAGTGATCTCAACAATCCCTGTGCCTCAAAGACTGTGAATGGTGAATCTATACCTACACAAACACAAAACAAACATATAATTAGATCATTATGCAAGTTAGATCAACATTCCCCATGAAATTAGTTTGAAACATGAAAACAAGAAATGAAATGAAGAAAACAAGAACAAAGCTATCAAATCCTATTCTAATGAGCAAACTCTTAATCCCATGGGGGAATTGGTGCCATTTTGATATGGAAAATGACCCTTTCCCAATTCCTTGATGCAAAGTGATGATCTTTGGTGATGATTGTTGCTTCCTTGATGAAATTTTCCAATAACCTAGTTAAATTGATTGCAAAATATGAAAAATTCTATAAACTCAAATGCTCAATGCCTATAGTGATTGTGCTCTTAGTTGATGGATCTTAGATTCAAATGAGAGTCTCCTATAAATAGGAGAGAATGATGGAGGACAAGGCAAAATGGATGAATGTGGGACAAAGTACTAACCAATGAAGGAAGGCCACTTGTCCACATGTGATTGGAGGAGGAATGAACACATTTTGATGAATGTGCGCATAAATATGGTTAGGTGGAATTTGAAATTGTTGAGATGACATGTTGGAGGGAGAGAGGAATGAAGTAAATTCCACTTGGCTCAAGGAAAAAGACATGTAAGAGGCCTTAAATGCCTTGTTGGATGTACTCATCCCTTTTGGAGGGATTTTCGAATTTGAGGAATATTCCCTTATTTATGCCAAGTTGAGAGAAAATAGAGGAATTTATAAATCAAATAAAATGATTTATTGTGCAAGTTGCAAAATCTAGAGGATTTGATGGATTAGGATTAGCATTAATAAGGATTTGATTAATTTTAGAAGGGGATTAGCTGATTTGACAATTTGATTTAGATTTTAGGATTTAAATAAATCAAAGTGAGATGAATAATGGATTTAGATTTAATTAAATAAAGTTTGATTTATTTAATTAAAGAGGGTGGTGTTAGATTAAATCAAATAAAGATTAATTTATTTAATTTAAAGGAGATGATTTTAGAGATTAATTAAATAAAGTGAATTATTTAATTAAAAGAGGGACTCTAAGATTAATTAAATAAAATGATTTATTTAATTAATAGGAGATGATGACTTAATCACATAAATTTGATTTATTTAATTAAGAGATGAAATATGATGAATTTAATCGAATAAATATTATTTAATTAAATTGATTAGTAAAGGAGATGATTCAGGATGAACTGGTTTTAGTGAAATCAAGATCAGGTGCATGTATATTTTATGTGTCTACATTTTGCCCCTCTTTGAAGCAATGTGCCTGCTACGTTGGTTCAAAGAATAAACTGCCAAGATCAAAATTAAAAAAAAATCTGATTTTTTTCGGATGTCCCAGCAGAAAGAAGTATATCGGTACATTGCCCCCTCGGGAGATCAAGCGAAAATTCTGATTTGAGGATCAATCTCACGACAAAGAGGTTCAAGCTGGATGTATGGATGGTTAGAGTAATAGATTTATATGATAATGATGATGCAAATGAGATGAAGTAAGATGTTGAGAATAACAAATCTATATTATCCTAAACATCTTAAATGACGATGCAATGCATGTGAGATGGATGATGCTACCTATTATGATGATATGCATGAATATGCAGAATGCAGGCGGTTTGTGGATGACATGATACCATGTTAGCGTGAAAGAGGATAGAAGAAATAAGATGATGAAAAATAAATAGAGGCCTTCTCTATTGAAAAAAGATCCAACAGGACTACATTATTAATGATAATGATGATGATGATTTTCTTATTAGGAATTGGGATTTTAAAAGGGATATTTAGCTTATGTTTGATAACATACATAGGCATGATGCATCAAGGTAAAAAGAACTAGGATGGCACTATACCTAGTGTGATGGACTTTGACTCGATAATTAGATAGGAGTACTTATGTTCACACTTGACATATGGAACCTTATTCAGAATACAGTTTATATATTCTAAACATCTCATATCAAAACATAGAAAAACAAGCCTTCCTATGTGGTCAACAGGACATCTAAAACACCCTCCCTACAAACCAAACAAAGCACATGATGAAGTTATATTACAAGAATATCCAACAAGCACAATAGATAAAAAATAATGAACCTTTCCCCATTCCTTTCTCTCGAAACTATTTTCAATTAGGCATCATTGAGAGGTCATTGGAATGAGCGCAAAATAAGATAAGTCAAAAAGATAAAGATAAAGTAAAAAAAAAGCTAATGTTCTTCATACTGCTAGCCAAGACTAAACTACGGTGATGCCTGATGTTGATGTCCATTATAGGAAGGATGCATCCTAAGATATGTTTTTATCAGATGATTTGGGATTGACTAGATGATAAGCTATTGATACTCTGAGTTGACTAGCTTGCTTACTTACTGACCTAGACTTGAGACTTTGATGATTGAGCTTTCACTTTTAAACCTGTTAGACTTGCTCCTGACCGGTTTACCAAAGGATTACTTATTTATTATGGATGAGATTATTTTAGGTGAAAGCGAGATGAAGATGGATGGACTTTTTTTTGAATATTTGGATGTTTTTGGTATTTTAAATTTTTTTTGAGGTTGTTTTGATTTTCAGATTTTCCATATTTTTTATTGGTTTTTTATGAGATTTTATGAATGTTTTTGGATTTTGTGTGTTAGGGGCCATCAAATATTAGCCTTTCCTACTTTTAAGCTCAGAGATGACGTAGTTCGGATACCATGTTTTTGAATTTTTCTGACTTTTGACTTTGGATTTATGCATGATTTTGATGATTTTGATATGGATATGTGATGATATTAGTGCTCTATTTTTGGATTTTGTTAAAAAAACAAGCTAGGGTTTGATTGATCAGATTGATGGATTTGTGATGATTACATTGTTGAGGATACACAACAATGCAAGGATAGTGTTAAGCAACACGAGGATTTCAAGATTGATGATGATAAAATTGTTGAGGATACACAACAATGAAAGGATAGTGTTAAGAAACACGAGTATTGGGAAGGATATCCTAAGATGATGATGGATTGATTGAATTTGGTTGATTAAGATTGTGAAGCTTGGTTTGGAACAAAAGTCGTTTGAATGATTTGATGTGACATTGACGTGCAAATTAGATGTGACTAATATTGATTTTTTGGATTGATGTTTGATGAAAGATAAAGCTTGATAAGGAACATCTTCTCATCAAAATATGCCATGGGCTAGTGATTTGGATTTTTTTCTCACAAATGCTTGACCAATTTGATGTATGTTTTCCAATGTTCAGATCACCACATAAGTTGGAGGATATAGATCAACATTTATTCTTGAAGCAAGATGTAAATATCTACCCCCAATGTCTATCAATGTTTGAAAGGCCATGGGTGGATTCTTGGATAGATGTATGGATGGATGGATATGGTAAGAACGCAAAGGATGCCAAGGATTATCTTATGATAAGATAAGGTGTTCAAATAGAGGATTCTTATTTGGATAGTGCTTCATGGCTTAGATAATATTGGGTAGGATAGGATCATCAATGGAAATGACCCATGTCAAGATGTCTACCATAAGCAAGTGTAAAGTGTACACCAAACTTTGTCAAGATCAAGATAATTTGGAAGATGGATAGAGATGAATGAAAATGGATTGGATAAATGGTTCACGGATGAATGAATTTATTATAGATGAGATAAGATGCTTTCATTTGAATGAGAAAACTAGATGCTCTTTTGTACATATGATGCCTATTTGCCAGGTTTTCATCATGGTACCTGTCCAAAGTGCCGCCATAGTGGTTTTCACTAAAGGACAATTTTTCTCTTTACTGTTTTCAATCCTTTTTCTGATTTTTTCTGATTTTTATATTTTTTTGATTTTTTGCTGAAAGATTTTAAGCTCATGTTGAATCACCTGGTGGTTTTGATGTAGATGCTTCTATCATAATGTGTCATCGATATCCTATTTGAAGAATTTTCTTTGCTAAGATACGTGTACTTGAAAGCAAATTTTGAGATTCTTGATCTACTTTGTTGATACCAGAGTTAACTTTGTCTTTGTATACACATCACGATAGAGTGCCTTCTAAATCCTTATGATGAAGGG
The DNA here is from genome assembly GCA_007115665.2 of Sequoiadendron giganteum. Lineage (NCBI taxonomy): Eukaryota > Viridiplantae > Streptophyta > Pinopsida > Cupressales > Cupressaceae > Sequoiadendron > Sequoiadendron giganteum. Next base: position 891,275,358 of record CM021100.1, read on the forward strand.
TTTCCCACTTTTTCCTTTGCGAACATCTTTGATGGATACTTTTCCCTTTTTTATTTTTCCCCATAGTTACTTTGACTAATGGAGTTTGATAGGGATAATATTTCTTTGTATTCTTTGGTATCCACTTGTATTTGATTTGTCCTTCACACTTTACAACTTCTTTTGCTTTGATAATATTATTCTTATTTTGATTCAAGTCTTTCTTTTTATTTTGGTCCCAATTTGTGGATGGGGTGATGGGTGGATGAAGATTCGTGACGTGGTTGGTTGTAGTATTGGCATTAGTTTCATCATAAGTATCATTCATTCTCCCTATGTTGATGTTTGCTTGAGATGAAGTTGCCCCCAATACTGAATAACCAAGACCTTGATGCTTAGGATTTCCAATAATCTACACTAGTTCTAGGATACCCTATTCATGTAGGCCTAATCCTCTGCCTTGATAATTCATTTGTTGAAACATTTTATTTACTATAGAATATGATTTATCTTGGAAGCAAGGTGCTAATTCTCTGCTCTGTCATGGATCTTCAAAGGTGATAAATTCTTCATTGATAAGATAATTTTCCCTTAAAAAGGTGAGTGATCCAAGTTTATAAGTGATATGACCCTCCATAAGTGGGATAACTTTCTGATTGATATCTTTGGCTTGATCTTGTGAAGTATCAGATTTTAATGCTTCTCCCAGAGGTGTTGATGAATCAATGTCCATGTAAAAGTCTCCCTCATGATTCATTTTTGATATGCCTTCACATAATTTTTTTGATTCATAACTTCTATAGAAGCCTTATTCATGACCCGTTTTTGATGTCTCTGGATTTTTCTATATCTTGATCTTGAATATAAATGTTAAGAGTAGGAGACTCTTGTTCCTTGGTAATGATATCAAGAGTATGAGACTCTTGTTTTGAATGAAGATCATCTACATGTCCATCCAAAGAAAGCATCTCATGGGTAGATGAAGGGGTATGTGATATATGGATATGATCACCATTTGTGACATCTTGTATAGATAGGAGAGTGTCCATTAGATCATTGTAGTATTTTGGAGATATGAATTCTTGACCTTGATTGATTTTAGAATTTCTTTTGATATGCTTTGGATCACGTTCTGGACATGGGTCAGTTTCAAAGGATGAATTGCTTATAAAGGGTTCTTGGATATCTTCATTAGGCATGGGAAGTGGATCAATATCCTCTTGATCTTTGAGTGGACTTGTATCAAATGTTGAGTTGAAGATTTATTCAATATCTACAACCATGAGGTCGAAGGATGTCAATATGTATTGGAAAGGACCATTGCTAGAATTTGGTGAGAGATGTTGATCATGCTTTGGGGTAAAATCTTGAGATATGTCCTCTAACTCATTAGGTGATGTAGAGACACTTTCAACATGATCATTGGTGGAATGATCACCAATTATAGGATCAAATAATGTTAACACTCCTTTGAATAGATCATTGTTGGATATTGTTGAGGGGTATTTATCATGATCAAAAAGTGACTCTTGCTGTATGTTGATTTGATCTTTGGATGAGGTAGAAAAATATTCAAGGTGCTCATTGATGGATAAATCTTGATCATCATTTTCAAAAATTGTGGAGGAGAGATTGTCACTGCTATCGCTAGTGGTTGAATCCTGATCATTGTCCCCAATAGTTATTATTTTTTGATCAACAAGGTCTTGGATGAGATTTTTAAGTCGAACACAATTTTATGTTGTGTGTCCCTTTATTTTGTGAAAATCACAAAGGTGCTTCTCGTTATACCCTGGTGGTTTAACTTGGGGCTCTTGATAATTCTCATAAACGGGGATTTTAATGATATTTTATTGTATCAACTATTTCATGGCCAATTTGATTGGTTCCCCAAGTGGTGTGTATTTTTGTTTGTTACCTTGTGAGATTTGTACTTTAACTTGACCTTGTGGCAATTGATTTTGGAGATGTGGCGATTTATCTTTGATATGCGGTGATTGATCTTCGAGATGTGGAGGTTGGGTTTGTTGTTTATGTTGTTGATCTTGATATCCAACTTCTTGACATTGGAGATATTGTTCTTGATGTGGTTGGGGACACAACCCAATGCTTTAATGACATGGTTCATCCAATGGAAGAGTGTATTGATATTGGGGTGGAGATGTCTCTTGGCACAATGGATCAACTATTTTGGTAAGTGTAGTAATTTGATCTTGATTTTGACCTTGACACCCTTGGTATAGTTGATTTGGTTTCTGTTCAAGCAGATTTGGAATGCATCATTGTAGTGTTTGTATGGGATCATAGACAAATTAATTTTGGACAATGTTCTGATTTGGGATGAAGTTTAGATTTGGCATTATAGGTTGAAATTGAACATTGTCATGGTTGGGAATCATGCTGTCTTGATTTAGGTAACTTTTATTTTGCATGGTGTTAACTTGACTTTGATCAACACATGGAGTTAACATATTTTTTGGAATTTGAAAAACATTTGTATGATTTGCAAACATATCTATCCCAAAGTTTACAAGTGTGGATTTGAAATGTTCATGTTTGATAAACTTGTACTTGGTATATTCATATTTGGAATGTATGGATTTGGTGTGATAATGTTGTTTTGTTGAAGACTCGCACATTGATTGTGTTAATGTAATATATTATTTATTACACTAGCATAAGTTAACTTAGGTCATATTAACCCTAGGTTGCATTTAATCTTTTAATAATGTTGTTAGGGTTTCCTTGTTGTCACATGTTGTTAGATCAAGACACATGGCAACATCTTAATGCATCTTGTATCTCACCCTTTCCTATATAAGGAGGGTTATTATATCATTTGAAATATCCTTTTTCACCTCATCATTTGAGAGGTCTTAATATCAAGCAAGCTCATTCTTGCATATCCTCTTGTGGAAGATTTATCATTGTTTTTGCAGGTGCTCCTGGTTATTAATCTTATTCAAGATTTCTAACATGGTATCAAAGCCATTCCTGCAAGACTCTTCCCAAATTTGAGGATTGAGCTATGGCTGTAAGGTCTTCTTTGAGGTTGTCTCCATATTAGGTTTTCTCTGGAAGGTCACTTTCGGTCATGTTGGAGGAAATCTGAGCTCATATCCGAGTCCAGGGCTGTTGAAAAAGTCAGAATCGACTTTTGTTTTGCCAAAATCCGACATTTTATGCCAAAGTTATGAGGATTTGAAGTTTTGCAAGATTTGGAGATTGCAGATCTTCAGGAGCATTTTCACGTCAAATCGACCTCGCCATCAGATCTAGAGAGCCCGAGAGATGAAAATCGACATATAACATGCCTATATTTGGCATCAGCTGTTCGTGAGGCAAATTTTTTTTCCATGGGCGGCTGTACGGCCCACCCAGGGCCGGGTACGATCGTGCAAAATAAAAAATTATTTTAAATTTTTATTTCCCATCGGCCACCACATTTCTCCCGACCGTCAACTATTCCGGCCTTCGTTTTGCCGACCGTCGACCTGTCACCTCCGACATTACGCTTGTCGCTCCCTCTGTCCGGCCCGTCCATCGGCTTTCATCACTGGTCGCCGATTGTTTTTCATCGGTTCCCGTTACTTCTAAAACCCCTAACCACTAGAGACTTGGTCACATCATCGACAAAGGGGGTCCCCTTCATCGAGTGAAGAAACCCTTGCTCAGCCGCTCCGCCCAGGCTGCTCAACCCCACCACCGCTCCTAGGAGGGGAGCCCCTTTTGCCACCTTTATGCCCTCCGGTCATATCAACGACTGAGGGCCAAAGTTTTTTTGCCTGGGGGTGCTTGATTTTTGCACCTGCTTAGCCTACAGGCCCTAATAGGGCAGATTTTTTCAAATCGCCATAAATTTTCACCAGGGTATCAAAAATCAAAAAATGAGATACCGTCAGAAAGGTAATTTAGTGCTCTTTCTAGCGGTGACATCCATTCTATAAATTTTTCTTCCAAAAAATTCTATAGTCAACTAAAGTCAACCCTTCATTTTGGACATAAAGGCTCATATCTTCGCAACCGTTGATCAAAATTCAGTGATCCTAGCAGCATCAGAAAGGTAATTCTGAGCTCTTTTCATTCATCCATTCACTTTGATCAGTTTCAGCTCCAGGTACTCTTGCATTGGTTTTGTTAAAATTTGGTGCATTTGTTCAATAGCTTGGATATCTTGAAGCTTGGGAAAAGGTCTTTTTTTGGGTGGCATCACTTTAGTTGCACATCAACTATTTGGGAGTTTCTATTTTATTTTGAAGGATATTGTCTTTGTAATCTTGGAAATCATTCATAGTTCATTATGGGTTTTTCATTCCATCCTACTTTGATCATGTTGAAATGGGGAAACCACACACAATGGAGAAATGGTATCATCACACATCTCCGATGGCTTCATTTGTTGCCAAATTTGTATAATCTTGTTCCCCCTCCTAGTACTGACAGTAAGAAATTTGCTTGGAATTGCAAAAGGGAACATGTCTTAGGAGTCATTGCAATGCATATTGATGTTGCCACCTTGAAAAGTGTTGATCATTGTGATTGCCCTCTTACTCTTTGGACTAAAATTTGGGAGATACATGGAGATCATGACATTCAACCATTCCCAGATGATCCTATTTCAGATTATCTTGTGCCTCTTCATATTTCCGACATGATACCCTATGGTGCAGATACTATGCGGGAGTTTGAATATTTGGAATTCTTTGAATCTTCAGATGAGGATGAGGATGAAGAGGGTTCTTCCAATGCTCCTGCTTCTCCATCAGAGACAGTTGATGTACCTTCACCTTCAGTGATTTCATTACAATCAGTATCACTTTGTCTTCCTGATTGGGATTCCTATTTATCAAACATTGCATCCTTGTTTGTGGAGTCTCACATTTCAGATTTGGAGGACATATTTGAGGGGGTATCTCTCCTATTTGCTAACAGTCATTGCACTCCTGTTGTCAAATCATCACAGTCTTTGGATTTTGTTCAGCATCTATTTCCGCATCATCCTGATTTGTCACCTTCTACATTGAGATCGATACGGGTGAAGGAGATCAATCCAAAAAAGAGATCAATCCTTATGAAAGAGATCAAGAAACCCTAAAAGAAACCCTAGTGTGCATAATTAATAATTAATAAATAATTATTAATGCGCCTAAGTTTAGCTTAAGCAACTAAAGGAATAAGTGACTTAATTAATTAACCAATATGATATAATTAATTAAGCGGATAAATTATTACTCTAACACCCCCCCTTAAGATGAACTTAGGAAGAAGCTAAAACACTAGAAGAAGATGCATGCAAGCAAATATGGGTCCCGACAACTAGGCCTGATCAGGTACCCATTTACAAATGCAAGAAAAGGTAGAGAAGGAAAACCCAGTCAAAGTACCGAGCAATAGTCTTAGCTGAAAAGGAGAACCATGTTGTCTTGATTTAGGTAACTTTTATTTTGCATGGTGTTAACTTGAATTTGATCAACACATGGAGTTGTTAACATATTTTTTGGAATTTGAAAAACATTTGTATGATTTGCAAACATATATATCCCAAAGTTTACCAAGTGTGGATTTGAAATGTTCATGTTTGATAAACTTGTACTTGGTATATTCATATTTGGAATGTATGGATTTGGTGGGATAATGTTGTTTTGTTGAAGACTCGCACATTGATTGTTTGGTTGATATATTTTTAGGTTTGGAATTTGATTTAAATCTACCATAGGGAAAGGTGTTCCAAAATTTAGATTGGGCATACTCACATTTGTTGTACCATTGAGGTTTGTAAGAGATAATGATGCCATGTATGGATTGCATAAATGTGAGTTTCAATAATCAATCGACACTGTAAGGCTTTGATAGTTTGGTTGATTTAGACCACTCATGATGTATGAATCAAGTTTATATTCCATATTTTTCTTGTGTTGAGGTCTAGTTTGGACCGTAAAATAAGGATCAATTTTTCGAGAATGTCGGTGGTGAACCTCTAACTCCTTAGATTGATCTAAACTTTAGACACAAAAAAAGAAAACCTAAGATGAAAAGGATCAAAGAGTGATGGTAAGGTAAATGAAATATGGATGATGTGAATGATTGAAATCTTAAGAAATCTTGAAGGGGATACTAGAATTTAGGACTTTTGAATTTTTTATTTTTGAATTTGATTTGGTTTGAAATCATTTTGGATTTTGGATTTGATTTGGATTCTAGATTTGGACTTGGATTTGGATAATGAAAAAATAGACCCCAAGATGTTGGATGTTATCTATGGTATAAAATTTCTCATAAGATAATAATTTGAATAAGTGTATGGAGAAGGATGCATCTACACACACCTGGCTAAACAAGATGACTTTGATGTTGATTTGAAGGATTTTACCCAAAGTCTAGTATGAATGATTTTTCCAATGGTTTAAAAGTTGTTTGTGAGATGGAGATGATAAATGTTTGGAAGGATGAAGTGTTCGATTTTGATCCTCAATGAACCTAAGAAGAACTTGTTTACTAGACCAAGATATTGAAGAACATGCTTTTCCCTAAGAGTATTTCAAAGAAAAATACCAATGTTTGCATGGAAAACCATATGACCAAAATATACCAATCACATGTGTGGGGTTCGATTGTTCTTAATTTTGCTTAATGAGTTCTTTTTACCACAAAAAATCTCTTGATTATGTTTTCAAAGTAAATGTCTAATGTCCTAACTTCTTATCATCACACAAAATCCATTATGTGGGAATCAAGAAAAATCAAGGCAATAGTTTGTTAATGTTGACTTTAGTGAGAACAAATTATGATATAAATCCAAATACTTAGAAGCCTCTAAGGATGAAATCCCTAGGGAAAGCAAGAGCACTTGGATTTTTCAAAGGTATTTGTTCCCCCTAAAGGGTTTGAAATTTTGAGGATTTGGTGAATGTTTGTTTTCAAGAACTTTAGATCCAAGCAAAGTATGTTGATTTCAAAGTGATGCACAATCCTAGGATAACAATGAGATAATATTTGTTGATTTCCCACTTGGATAAATCCAACTACACCTACTCTTAGCAGATGATTAGATGCTTGACCACACATACTCCCCCTTATAGTGCACTCGCTTCTCGGGTCATCCAAGCATCAATACCCATAAAAATCCCATGGAATACTTCTCATCTCTACTAAGAGTCATAAAAACATGGGATGGCTTCAAAACGATCGTTCTTGCACCAACAAATAGATCAAGGATTTTGGTTTTTCTAAACATGAGGTATTAATAAAGACATTTCGTTCGTGGGGGACCATCCATATGGTAAGAGACCATTGATTCCCTTCTTGTCGGAACAATCCTTGTGATACTTGAAATTTACTCAAATACGTGCACTTATATACCGGTTGGAAGTCGCTTGGCTTTAGCGTGTTCCCAGTTGGGTCGTTCCTTTGGGGTGATTACGTTTTCCCACCAGGGTAGGCCCTCTAAGGTTTAAAAAAAATCAAGCAAGTGCATCCGAAGTTCGATCAATATTTGTTGAGAATCAAAGAGAACACTCGCAATATACTACACTCACACTAGCAAGAGTTTGTTCAATTTTAGGAGCCCAAATTGAAATATGAAGGTAATCACTTACACAACTTAATATTCCTAAAAAGGATTTTGATTCTCAAGATCACTATGAAGCACGAGAGAAGTGCATACACCATTTTTAAAGGATATTAACTTGTAAAAGAGATTACAAAACAAAGAGTACACATGTTATTTTTAACCACAAAGCAATGATATGAATTATTTTTAAGCACCAACTTTGAAGTGTGAGATTTGTTTGTTCATTTGTTAAGTCCCAAAACAAAATCTAGTAAGTTTCCTATGATTATTTTTAATCCCCTTTATTTCTTCTTTTTAATCCCAAATGAAAATTATTGAGTCCAAAAACTTGAAGATAACAAAGCCTTAAGAATGAGATTATAATTGCTCCCAAAGTGTTTAAAAACACTTGTTACAATCATGTGATAATGATTTTTATTTAATTTCCATGCTCCATGATCCTTTAAATCCTACAATACAAGCTCCAAATGTTAGATTAAATCAAGAAACAATAAGATATTAGGGTTAGATAAATGATTAAGCATAAAAACCCTAAATTTTTGACCAAGTTTCATTGTGATTTGACATTAGGTGAAAATTTGAAAAAATTTAACTCTATCAAAGTTGATAAACACCTATACCATTGGATAGCTTATAAAATTCTACCCCATTTCAAAAGAAAAAATTCTAAAAAAGACAAAAATATGACCAAGATACGGTCATTTTAAGTTTGAGTGAAAAAACAAGAAAGCAAAGGCAATGCCATTTGAAAATGCGGCACCATTTGCAAATGTGGCATTGTTTGAGGATTTGAGTGGCACTCTGGTGAAACTAGCGGCTCTGTTTGAAAAATAGAGACCACAAATGCATTGCAATTTCCTCCAACGGCATTGTTTGACCTTTGGTGATGCTGTTTGACCTAGGAAGACAAAAAACATAAAAAACAGCAGAATTTGACCAAATAATGTGTTAACTTATTCAAATCCACCCTCTTTCTAGAGCCAAAATGTGAATGGTGAATCTATACCTACAAAAACACAAGAGAACAAACATATAATTAGATCATTATGCAATTTAGATCAATATTCCCCATGAAATTAGTTTGAAACATGAAAACAAGAACAAAACTATCAAATCCTATTCTAATGAGAAAACTCTCATTCCCATGGGGGAATTGGTGCCATTTTGATGTGGACAATGGCCTTCCCAATTCCTTGATGCAAAGTGATGATCTTTGGTGATGATTGTTGCTTCCTTGATGAAATTTACCAATAACCTAGCTAAATTGATTGCAAAATATGAAAAATGCTAAATGCCTATAGTGATTGTGCTCTTAGTTGATGGATCCTAGATTCAAATGAGATTATTCTATAAATAAGAGATAATGATGGAGGATGAGGCAAAATGGATGAATGTGGGACAAAAGATCAACCAATGAAAGAAGGCCACTTGTCCACATGTGATTGAAGGAGGAATGAGCACGTTTTGATGAATGTGCACATAAATATGGTTAGGTGGAATTTGAAAGTGTTGAGATGACATGTTGGAGGTAGAGAGAAATGGAGTAAATGCCACTTGGCTCAAGGAAAAAGACATGTAAGAGGCCTTTAATTCCTTGTTGGATGTACTCATCCCTTTTGGAGGGATTTTTGAATTTGAGGAATATTCCTTTATTGATGTCAAGTTGAGAGAAAATAGAGGAATTTATAAATCAAATAAAATGATTTATTGTGCAAGTTGCAAAATCTAGAGGATTTGATGGATTAGGATTAGAATTAATAAGATTTTGATTAAGTTTAGAAGGGGATTAGTTGATTTGACAATTTAATTTAGATTTTAGGATTTAAATAAATCAAAGTGAGATGAATAATGGATTTAGATTAAATTAAATAAAGTTTGATTTATTTAATTAAAGAGGGTGGTATTAGATTAAATCAAATAAAGATTAATTTATTTAATTTAAAGGAGATGATTTTAGAGATTAATTAAATAAAGTGAATTATTCAATTGAAAGAGGGACTATAAGATTAATTAAATAAAATGATTTATTTAATTAATAGGAGATGATGACTTAATTAGATAAATTTGATTTATTTAACTAAGAGATGAAATATGATGAATTTAATCGAATAAATATTATTTAATTAAATTGATTAGTAAAGGAGATGATTCGAGATGAACTGGTGTTACTGAAATCAAGATCAGGTGCATGTATATTTTACGTGTCTACAAAGACAAATATATGTTAGAAGTTTCCTAGGACATGCTTGGTATTATAGGAGATTCATTCAAGAATTTCACAAACATTCAACTCCACTATTTGTTTTATTGTCCAAAGTTGTAGAGTTTGAATGGACAACTTCTTTTCAATACTTTTTTGAAGCACTCAAGACAACATTAAATAAAGACCCTATCTTGAGAGGACCAATGTGGACCTTACTTTTCCATATCCATACAAATGCTTCTGATTTTACTATAGGAGTTGTACTTGGGTAGAAGGAAGGCAATAAGGAGTATGTCATTTATTACATCAGCAAAAATCTACAAGGCACTAAACTCAATTACACAATGACAGACAAGGAGATGTTGGCAGTGGTATATGGAATGAACAAATTTTGTTATTATATTACAGGATATCCATTGTTCATATACACTAACCATACAACAATCAGGTATCTAATGAACAAACCAGTGTTTGGTGGTAGGCTTGTAAGGTGGTTACTGTTGCTTTAGGAATTTGAAATTACCATTGTGGACAAGTCAGAAAAAAATGCAATGACAGATTTTCTATCCAAGATACCAACCAAATTAGAAGAAGATTTTGTTGATGATCCATTCCCAGATGAGCATTTTTTTCCTTATTTTTGCATACAACTTGGTTTGCAGATATTGCCAACTATCTAGTAGCAATATAGATACCACCTCATTTCTCCCAAGAGAAAAGAGACAATTGGTTCACAAGAGTTTTCCCTACTCTTGGAAAGTTGGATACTTATTTTACATAAGCCCAAATAACATTATGAGGAGATGTATCTGTTGGTGTTCCAAATCAATGGATCAAATGAATCCTAAAGAATAGCCAATGTCTTATGTTCAGACTCAAAGATGGATTCAGCCAAATGACAAGAAATGAGATTTAAACACATTTCCTCTGCACTTTAGGCTCTGTAAGACCTAGGGGGTGACCCTTTAGCAACAACTAAAGATTTAGACACATAATTACCAGGATATTGCTTAACAAATAATGTTCTCACAAAGTTATGCTGAGAAACATAAAATATCACTCAACATTGGCAAGAAATTAAGTGAATTTCAAAAAGTACCATGGAGAACAGAGCAAACACATAACTCATAATACAAAATTAAAATGGTTTTTGATTTAATAATTTGAGACCAAACTGAAAACAATAGAATTATGAAAAATTGACTAGTGCCAATAAGAGGGCTATGGAGTCACATAACCATCATCTCATCCTACAATGTTGAACATGTTCTGAAGATATTTTACAATTGTTATCAAATTATGACAACAAGACCACTGAAGCTTTATTTGGTAATCATTCTTTACAAATCCACCTAAAACAGAACACTCCTGTCACATTTATTAAAGAAATTAACTATCCCCTGAATAATAGGAAATAATAGGTTCAGTTGGCACTTATTAGAGCAATTACATCATTCATAAAACATAAGGCAACAACAGATGTAACTCAAATGCAACAAATATGCGTGAAAAAACCTAAGTAATCTTTGATTATTGAATTCAAAGGAGTTTTACATCTCAGCAATGGAGATAATTATCAGATAAAATATAAACATGCAAATATAATTCAGAACACACACTTTAAATTTAATGACTCTGTTACAATTCTCCCTAGCTTTACAGTTCTACCCAGAGCCTTCTGCTTGACTTGTAGAGCTTTCAAAATTTTTGGAACCCTTACAATGAGAGAAGAATGAGAAGCTATAGGAGAAAACAAAACTCTAGAAGAAAATCTGTAAATGCCATCTGGTAGCTCCATTCTCATTGATCAACAAAATTGCAAAGCTTCTCTCATCTCTCTTCCTCCAATAAAAATTTGCCTCCAATTATATTTGCATTCACTTTTGTTTTGAAACAAAAAATCTTCTCGTGAAAATTCTCTCCATTTTACCCTGTTGTGTAAAAATGTCTTTGTTTTCCCGTGAAAAGCCTTGTTTTTGTTCTTTATTTTCTGCACCTTACTTTCACTTCCCATCTAATATAAAAATTAGAATTTAATAAAGGGACCCTTTATAAAAAAAATTGCATCAAGAAAAACATTTTATCCATCCTCCACTAAAGGATAATGAAAAAATAAATCAATAGAGGCATTGATTTATTTGAAATCATTGTGCTGTATAATATTTTCCACTTGTATTTATTCCTAGGACATGGTCTTTATTTATAAAATGGATGATGAATCCACTTTATAAATTCTCCTCATGTTTTCACTTTTCACTTTCATGGGAAAAACACATTACCCATGTCTCCCTTTAAATTTGAATTATGTGAGGGGCCTTTTAAATTTTGTCGGGCCACAAAATATCACTCTGCTCCCTAAAGTGTTTTATGAAAGCAATTAAAATGTGGGCCCATGAATTTTCACGAGGCACCATTTTAAAATTTAAAATAAGCCCACCTTCCAAAATAAAGGCATTTAATTATTTACCTTGGGCTTGTGAAATATTTGCCCACACCATTTACATCTTACCATATTTAATAAACAATGTTTATTATAAAGGATGAAAACGCCATTCTCACGTCTTTCAATTTTCTCGGGCCCACACATACATGGTGCATTCTCACCAACCTTGTAGCATTACCACAAATGTCATCCTCTACCTCGCGAGGTTGGTGAGGTAGGGTTGGGATGAGCGCACATCACCTTGTTTTTTGTCCTCCATTGATCCTGCCTTGCCCTAACATCTTCATGTCTCTGCAACCCCTGCTTGTCCGAGACCTTTCCTCAAAAATGGTGGCACAATCAAAAGTTACGTTTCAGAATTTCTTTGCTCTGTGAAATTGACCCCATTCAATGAACGTGATGGCCACCCCATGCATAACAAACACCTCCAATCATCAGGGCAGAGACCTCTCCATCGACCTCCATGAAACATTTCCATGGTGGGCATGTTGCGTTAATGATCTTACCCTATCTCTGCGATCAGGCACACTCAACGACTCCCAATGGTAAACAGAGCCACCAAACATTAGTCTTCTTTTAAAAACCCGTTGTGCTTACCTCTAATCCCCTTGATCCAAGTGATCATCACGATCCACCACGTAGCAAAAGAAAGCCTACAAGGTATCAAAACTAGAAGACTAACTTTGTAACCAGCACCAATTGTATGGGTGAGTTGAAGGTGCCAAGCATTGTCTTTAGTAGTGTCCCTCACACTCATTCTAATCTATGTGCCACATAAGAGTCTCTCAACTCATGCATAAGTAAGGCAGGGCGGGTGCTAATAAAAGGAACAAAATTGGCCTTCACACATGCCAGTCACATTTGCTAAAGAGTTTCTAAAACCTTTCAACAACTTCATCTTATGCATACTAGCTGTAGTCTCCATGGTGACGTTGTAAGTGCTTTGAGGGATATCCACACCCCTACCATACACATTTTTCTTAGAAGTTGTGCAACCTCATTTGCAAATATGTTTCCCTTGCTTGAATTTTTTGAGGCATTTTCAACAAACCATTTCGTCCATAGCTTGCAATCATGGCTTATTTTGGTCTTTTGTTCCAGAAAACCCCAACAAAATGCCACGAATGTGATTATTTCTTTGGAACTTGGAAATGAGAAGCAAGTTATAACTGTTCAAATGTTGATCTAAAAAACACTCTATAACACTGGAATCAACTCCTATCGATGGTATAGCTGATCACACTCTCTAATTTTTTGCTATGGAAAAAAAAAATTCTTCTAGTTCTACATGTTTCTCAAGTACATACATTGAGTTTAGGCATTCTCTAGAAAACATTGTTTGTTCCTCTACATTGGGTGTGATTATCACTTCACATACTTCTACATTTTTCTTAAGTATTGCATAAAATTTCATATGGTATTGAAGAATTTGAAGCTAAATCATTACAATGCACCTCCACTTTGCAATGTTCTGTAGTTTCCTCAATCTTAGCATAAGCATCGAATCCCAAACTTGAGGCTGTATTTAGAGTAACATCCTTTCGTAATAGCAAAGCACCATTATCCTTCATTTTAGGATTCAAGAACACCTAAAGTTGCACATATAATGGTAACGAGGTTTAGAATTAATATTCAAGATATATGACTCACTACCTCATTCAAATGGTTGAATGCTTTTCTTAAATTGTGTGGCTCAAGTCAAGTCTCCTTGTGGGCCCGACTAAAAAATAAATTGTTTTCAAACAAATGCTCAAATTTTCCTAACATTGCTTTTGAATGGATCAGAGATGAAAATATGAAATGGCTTCCCCTTAAAATTTGGTTTCAGGTACTTTTGCAAAATGGTGAAAACTGGCCAAGTTAGCTCTGGAATTGACCTGGGAAACTCCTCCAATGACCTCCTGGAGTCACAAAAACTTGTAGGCACGTAGTCATTTGATCCAAGAATGGAGTGCAAAAAATGGTTCGGCAAAAGGAATCTTGAGGTGAAAGTTATTAAAAGACAAAGTTGCCCAGTTAGACTTTTTTGCATCAACAACCTTTTAAGAACCAATTAAAACTCACATAATCACCTCGTTGAAAAAATACCAAATTAATTCCCGACGAGCTGCCACTGGACACAATAGATCATTTTGGTATATTGAACACGTGTGCAAGAGGGATTTGCTTGAATAATCAATCATCAAAAGATATTCAAGGTCAAAGTTGACCACCTTGAAAGGTTTCTAAAAATGCAAGTGCAAAACTGAAGAAATTGCATTTGGTTTTGATCTGTTAAAAATATCAAATCAAATCATGAAGCTCTGAAACCTGACATGGGAGTACATATTGGTATGGAGAACGTAGAGCAACAATCATTTGGACTTGACAGTTAACTAGTTGCAAAATGCAAGCTCAAACAAGGGGCTACTTTGCAAAACTGAAAATTTGCAAACAATAGAAAAGTGTCTAAACCCTCCAGTTTCGCTTTTCAAAACCCTATCAAAACTTACATTGGGAAGCTGAAAATTGACATGCTGGTTCACATAGGACACTTGAGTGAGCTTGCAAATGGGTTTTGCACGAAAAATCATCATGCTCCAAAATATAACCCTCCAAAGTCGGTCACTTAGGCAGATTTGTCAGGTGCACTTTTGAGAGTGCAAAGACAATTTTTTTGAAATGGGCACTTCAAATTTGCAAAATTTGAGAGTGTCACTAGTATCAAAGAAGATGAAGCATATAACATTATCAGAGCATGCCATGATGAACCCTATGGGGAACAATTTGCAAAAAAGAGGTTAGCTCTTAAGATTCTCACCACTGGCTATTATTGGTCAACTCTTCATAAGGATGCAGTAAAGTACACAAGGGGCTGTGATAAGTTTCAGAAAAGGGGAAGGCCAAAAAAAATAGATGAAATGCCATTGCAACCACAATTAGCAATAACACCATTTGATAAATGGGGATTAGATTTTATTGGCCTAATATCACCAACATCCAACAATACGGAGTACATACTGGTATGCACAAATAACCTTACAAAGTGGGTGGAGGTTAAGGATTTAAAATTTTCTAGGGGTGGTAATGTGGCAAAGTTTCTCTATGAGGACATATTTACAAGATATGTAGTTCTAAGAGAAATTGTCACAAACCAAGGACCCCATTTTACATTAGAGTTGATCACAAATTGGTTCAAGAGTATGAGATTAAACATAGGAACTCCACACCTTACCACCCTCAAGCTAATGGATAGGTGGAAGTCACAAATAAGGAGATTGAAAATATTCTAGCAAAGACAATACAAATTCATAGGAAATATTGGGCACTCACGTTACCTGAGGCAATTTGGGCCTATAGGACAACTTGGAAAACCACAATAAGATTTACACCATATGAATTAATGTATGGAAAGAAATTTGTACTTCCTATTTAATTTGAGTATAAAAAATTGAGAATAGTTGTTCAATTGGGCATGGACTTGTCAATAGCACATTAGGAGAGATTACACAACCTTGATGCATTTGATGAAATTAGAATGGAAGCTATACACCACACTAAAGTTGTTTAGAATCAAAGAATCTGTTGGCATGATCAGTTCATCAAAACCAAGGAATTTAGTGTAGGTGATTGGGCTCTCCTTTATGACTCCAGATATCAAGACTACAAGGGAAAGTTACAAACAAGATGGATTGGTCCATATGAAATAAAACAAGTGTTTCCTAATGGAGTAGTACAACTACATATAATTGATGAAGTCAAGTTCTCCTTACTATTTAATGGACAAAAACTAAAGCTCTCATTAATCCAACAATTTGAGCCTTCACTTGAAAATTCAACTACAAAAAGTACAAATTCAACACAAGACTTAGTAGAGGAGCTACACAACTCACCTACTAATGTTACATAGGTATAATTTCTTCCACAATTCACAAGTACACATTGTACAAGGTGATAAGTAACAACAATCATTTTCTGCCATTGTCAATGAAGCATTAGGGACCTTTAGCAACACGCCTAAAGGAGATAAAATTTAGAAAGGGATCTGTTATTGGAAGTACCCATAGCAATTGTTTGATAGTCATTTCAAAAATCCCCATCAAATAAATTGCATATCCCTACTTTCCACCTCCATAATTTTGTACATGCAGCTACACCAAGTATGTTTTTATTTTCACATGTGCAGCCTATACACATCCTCACACATAGAATTTCCATCACCTTTTTCGCTTACCATGTATCATACAGTTCATTTCACATCCCATCTACCGTACATCACGTAGCCTTTCCAAACCATCATTTACCATGCCCCATGCATTCATATCATTCACTTCAAACTATAAATAATAATGGTCACATCAAATCTTGCTGCAAGCAGTAATCATTAACTGCACACAAGTTAAGTTCCATTTCACAAGAATTCTACAATACATGCATTAAATTCTCATAATTAGCATAGATAATACTTGATTTTCTACATGTTTTAACATTAATAGATGCATGCTTCATATCTCATTTGATTTTCCACTTCCTACAATTTATCCCTCCACCATGACCTATACAATTAAGTGAGGACACTTAATACCTTTAGTTGGGGGGAGGGGTACTCTTCATTTTCTTTATTTTCAAAAACCAAAAACTCTCTACAACCTTTTTTCCATTCAATTTTCTTCCATTTTTACATAAATACAAGATTAGAGGAGAAGAGAAGGGCTAGAAGCAGTTGAATTGAGAGGATATGGCATAGTAGAAGTGGTGTAGTTGGTGTGATAGGAAAAAATTGAATCCAAAAATTGAACCAGAATAGAGAATAATTAAGGGAATTAGAGAACAACAACAATATAATGGGTGGTGACATTATTCAGAGGGGACCAACAACACATACCAAAATATCGGAAGATAGGATGTTATTACCCATTTTTAGACAAGTTGGTTGGTTGAGTACTTCTTGAAACTCATAGAGTTCAACAAGGTCATGGCACAACGATTTGCTACCACACTACAAAAGATGAAGCAAGTGTAACATGTTAGAGGGTGAATGATTCAAAAGTCACCATTGTTGAGGTATCAGGACTACCATGGGAAGGAGAAGAGTTTCCAATGAGGGTAGATGCCATTGCTGCCAGGCACGAATTCAGAGAACATGGAGAAAACCTAGACTCATCTTCTCAAGGAGCAAAAATATTATCCTTACCTTGGATATGGGCTGCAATAGCTTCTTACATAGTAAAATACTTAACCTATGATGGTAGGAAATCTTTGTTGTATAGAGTCCATTTTAGGCTTTTAAACCATCTTCACCATGATAGGCATGTGAATGTTCTAAAATTTCTGTACAATTCATTGAAAAGAATGGGTTTTGAGTGAAGAGGAATAACAAAAAATATCACATTTCTACTTAGTCACATTGTTGATAAAAAGAAGTTTGAGAATTCAATTTCCACATGTTTCTTGGGAGAGTATCCTAAATTGCAACCCTATCACACCATCCTTGAAGAACTTGTTGTTTCAGAAAGAGTAGAGGAACCTATTGTATCAGAAAGGGAAATGCCCTCTGGCTCCCCTATTGTGCCACCTACCCACAAAATAGGAGAGCCAGAGGAGCAGATCCTATAGGACACTCAACCCGTAGCCTCTGAACAACTCACAATAGAAAGTATACAAGAGACCCCTACCTATGGAGAAACACCAATAACCAGGAAAAGGAAAGGTGAATCTTCTTCTGTACCTAAAAGGGGGCAAAATCCACACTGCCTGAAGAAGAAAGGTTTTATGAGAGGGTCAGTTAAAAAGAAAAAAGAGGAAGATGTTGTTATGGTTGAGATAGACTCAGAATTGAAGGGGAATTCCCCTAGTAATGAAAATACACCTATTACATAGTCATGGAATTTTATAAGAACATTTGAATTTTATTTATAGGATTATTTTGTTACAAGGAAGACAAGAAAAAAAAAACCCCAAAGTGCCCTAATTTAGAGGGTAATGAGTATACAAGTGAGAAGAATGACTAGTTTTTGGAAAGAAATGAAGAAGTTTTTGTTGAGAAAACGGATATTGGCAAAGAATTATAAGAGGCTATGGAAAGGATAAAGCAATTGGAAGGATTTTTGAAAACAAACCGGCAAAAAGATAGTGAGAGGGACAAAATAATTGAAAAATTGGAGAAATTTTTTATAAATTTGAGCATGGGTCTAGGTTGGATGAATTGGCACATCTTGCTATCATAAAATCACAAAAAAGGAACTAGTACTCTAGGGCCCAATTCCTCCACTCATAGTTCCTTCTAGACCATCCATAATGACCTTAGGTGTGGAATTGTGGAAAAGAACCCAATAGTTCTTTGAGGAAAACAAGGAGTGGGAAAAAGAAAAAGTTGAGTTGATGTCCAAGCACACGAGGACACTTGAAAAAACAAAGGTAGAAATAAAAAGGTTGAAAGTAAATATTGAAGAAGTAGCAAACAAGGCTACAAAAATTCTAAAGTGTAGACCTCCCACAAGATTTTATGCATTATTTCAGTAGGAGAAGTATTCGTGTTTTCAATTTAGCCAATTGATTAGTGATTTTCCAATGAAAATAAATATAATTTTTTTTTAGAAAGTTTCTTTGACTCTACACCGAATAGCCAAGACCAATTATGTAAATTTTCCTTGCATAATCTTGTTCTCTCATATCAAACTGAATGGAATCCTCTAATTTTTGTGGGAGGCTTATAGATTAAATCATTGACCTCTTATGTAAGGAATGAAGAACAAAGGGGTGATATCTTGCAGGAATATATTGAAAGGAAAAATCTATTGCTTTGCGGATGAGGAAAGAATCCAAAGATCCCAATGCAGTTGTTAATGAGTGGTTAGAGCTCTTGAACTATGAAGGAGTAGTAAGGAAAATAATGAGTGCCAGGGAATGTGACTACATCAGGATGAAGTAACTAGTTATAGGACCCATTGATCACACCTTCCAATTTATGAAGAAGAGATGGGAGGAATTAACCCCTAAATTAAAGAAAAAGGAACCTCACTCCCTCTATATTTTTATAGCTATTATTAAAAGATCTCTTAGGTATATAGACATTACTAGGGATAATGGAATTACATGGTTTCCTCTTACATTTCACCCACCTCTTCTCCTCTATCTAGTGCCACATTGGATAGGGAGGAATCAAGATGAAATGCAAACAACAAAGACTTTGAGGCTGGAAAATATTTGATGTTGAAAGGGCTACTATTTGAGATAGGTTAAGGGAGTTGATGTGGTGATAGATTTTAGGGAAATGACTCTTTAGTCCAACCTCCGGTCCTAAATGTTGTTTGAGGACAAGAAATTACTTAGTTGGGGGGATGATGAGCCTAATTAATAGCTAGTTTTCTCTTATTTAGTTCATATCTTTTAAAAACTTTAATCTACTTATTTCATATACATTCATGAAATTATATAACTTTTATATCTTTTATGCCTTCCAAACCAAACTTTGATGAGTGGAAATATGATTATGATATGATGATGTTTGCATGGATGAATGTGTATGAAATTTAGTATGAATTTGTGTTTGAATCATTATTGTTAATGGTATGTATTCTTTAGATGAAACTAAATCCTTGTAGCCATAAGTATTGCAACCTGCAACAATTGGAGAAATCAACCCATAGCCAAAGGATTTCAGGCCAATTATAGGGGAGATTCCAAGGATGCTAGAAATGTGATAGTTTCAAAAATGATGGAAGCGATCATTGGAATGGTCAATTGTGAGTGACTAAAGCATTCAATAAGAAAATGGAGGGAAGAAGAAGTTTGCAATAATCAAGAAATTGACGTGAATGTTTGCACAAAGAACATCTCTTTCATGCCATTAAAGAAGAGTTGTAAACCTAATTGTCTTATTCTATCATTTTTAGTTTTAGTTCTAGTTGCAAAGACTTTGTCTCTCTCTATTTTGAAGGAGAATGGAAATTTTCATTTAATTTCTATTTTCAATCCTTATGAAAATAAACCTCCTCCTAAATCTATATAGTTGGATTGGTGGTTGAGGAGCAGATCCAGTTAGAAGATATATTTTGATAGTTATAGTTTTGTTTCACAGGAAATATTTTTGTTATTTTTCTATTATGCATTCATGAATGAGGAATTTGTGAAGATTCTTGTCAGATTGTAGAGTTCAGTTATATGCAATCAAGATGTTCCAGTTTACTATTATGATTAGTTAAATCAAGTATCATATATTTGGTTTCTCTTGTGGGTACAACAGCTTGAGCAAGGGCCACTCAAGGTATTGTTCATCCACCTTAATTTTAATTTTTAATTTAGATGTTTACATTATTGCATTGATTTCAATAGATTATTCATTACATGCACGCAAATGATACTTATTCTCATAATTTAAGTTTTGTAATGCATTATTGGGTTGTCCTTTGGAGTGAGTCAAGTAGTTAGAAGTAAGAATCAAAAGTGCTAGTGAAATTGGAGATTTTAGGTTTAGCAGTTAACAGTTACACTGTTAAGTCGAAGGTACCCACAAAATCAGTAGAAGATTAAGTATTTCCTCTATTTTGCAATTTATGCTTCATTTTCCTTTTCCATCTTTACTAATTTCCCGCGCATGTGTAAACCACCTATACTTGATGATATAGGCCATGTAGAGTCTATGAATGCACATACAGTGCCAACATCATCAAAATCTTATGAAGCCCTGGTTGATAATTTAATGGAGTCTTTACAAGGGTTTAGTGGACTATTCAGTTAGGAACCCTTCGTCTGAATTATGTGTCTAACACAAAGTTGACTGGACATTAGTGAGGCCTTACACACCCAATTCCTTATAATTTCACAACTAAGGTTGTCATTGGGATTTAGTGGACATTCCATTTAGATATGGAGACACATTGTTTAGGAGGCACTTCCATTAATATTCTAGGAGGTATCTATGAATTTTCAAGAATTGTTGAAAGGTTTCTCCCAAAATATTAGTAAGATATAAAACCATTATTTCAAAGAGCATATTCAATCATTTAAGAACATTTGATTCTTCTCCACATCAAACATGAGGACTTAACCTATGCCTATTTCCTTTAACTTTAGATGAAGAATCTTATGAATGATATCTTCTATAACCTCCTAGTTTCATCACCTCTTGAATGAAATTTGAGTTAGCCTTTGTATAACATTTCAAAATATGAGTAGATCCAAGCATACTTACCATCAATTTTATTATGTCAAAAGAGATCCTAATGAGCTAGCATATTTTTGCAATTTCATGTTTCAAAATATGTACAAAAAAGCTCCTCTTTACACTCTTTTTAAAGCTCTTTCCCTTCAAATATTATTCAAGGATTTGGCATAAATCACCCTACACTACTAAACCAACTAAGTCATCCAAAATATCACCCTTAACCAAGATTTACCACACCAAAATCAATTGACAAATCTCATGCCTTATCTAGATCCAATCCCATTGTAATTTAAATACCGAAATCAATAGTTTGGAGGAATTAATTTAGAAATGAATACTTATATTTGACTCATGATTCTCTCCTTCCTAAGAAAAAACTCTTGTGCTACAAACTACCAACTTCTAAGATATGAATGCCCCTAACCTAGAATTACATAAAATTTGATGCATGGTTTAGAAATAGAGCACTAATGTGATAATCTTTAGAGAGAAGTTTCCCAAAATCCAAAACATCCTAGAAGAAATTACGCCATCCATCTAGACTAGGGAGAAACTAGAACAATCAACCTAATAGGGACAATATTAAGGGTGCTTAATGGGTTACACTTTCTGGGACATCCTGATTTTTGTTGAAATCATATTTTAAAAAAATATAATGATTTAAGACTTGAAAGGTTCCATTTAAATGATTTTAATTGCAGAGGGTTTGATCAAACCCCCTTGGATAGAACCCTGATAGTTTTAAACCATACACATAATGGAGTCTCCTCTACACCTATCAAAATGCTGATAAAAGACCACTTTTGATTTACCTTTTGGGGGATCAAATGAATTCATTTAAAATTTATGTTTTTTAAGTATGTAGTCCTTATTATAAGATTCCCAACAAGTATAATTTTAAATATATTTAATTTGATTATTATATTTATTTTTCATTTCTTATGAATGTCGATTTTTCATCGAAAATCAAGCTCTTTGTTCTGCACATGTGGAAAAATAGTAGATTACCAGTTGTTTTTGAAAAATATCTATGTTCTTGGTATTGATGTCCTTGATCCAATAAAAAAAATTATTTGATGCACAAAAAAAGTTGTGTTATGCAGTAAACCTATATCTAAATTGTAATTGGTTCAAATTCAAAACTTAATTAAGAAAAGATATTCAATAAAATACTATGAAACCGAATGAAGGAGCTAGATATCGTAGGTACAAATCTAAACTCGGAAAAAATAGAATTTAATCCTTCATAGAAAAAACTTGGGTTACATAGTAAACATCACTCTTTAAAAATGTTGTTTACTGTTAAAATCTAGTTTTGGAAGGAGATGGAAATATAAATGCAATTTGATTCCAATTTTTTTAAAAATATATATTTAGAATCTACAGATAAAATTTCACAAATCACTAGTTTGCATCATCTTCAAATTCCTCATGGTTTAGCAGCTATAGGTGTTCAAAAGTGAAGATTTAGTTAATTTTTTTTAGTTCAATGTCAATTTTGGCCAAAAAGTGTAACCCACTATTGTGGGATCACCCTTAACACACAACTCATCAAAAAATAATAATGACCAAAACCCACCAGAATTATTAATAAGGTAGCTTTTCCCAATTGGTGTTGAGTTTATTCTGGGACCCAACAAAGTAAAAAAAAATGCCCTAAATTATATATAGACTTAGAGATCCTACAAATAGAATTTGAGAAAATGGAGCTAGTAACCTCACATGAAATACCCTCACAAGCTCATGGAATTTTGATATAAATTCAATATTTGAGACCAATGAATTCCTTAATGACAGTAATAATAAATTGGAGAATAATATATATATGAAATTCACACATCTAAAAATTTCAAAAGGGTAACTGCATAATTTATAGTAAATTTAAGCAACCACTAAGAACCTACATGCCACCAAATTCTTTGATAAAATCACTTGATCCTAGTAAATACAACAACACACCATCACTAAAAGGCCCCGATTTAAGCACAACTACTTAAGATTTTAAAATTATTGCTTCAATCTTGATTTCATCATGCACCTTGCTCATCACACATTGCTACACATGAATATGTATAAAAATAAAATAGAAACATGATGAATTTGGTATATGTACACATGGATGGCCTTGGTTATGTAGAAAAATGCCCAAATATCATTAGGAACTATAAGAGAGGGGAACCAACCACGTCACGGCTTGAAGTCATGGAGAGCCGAGAGAGGGGGGCTTTCCTAACTTACCTCACTCTAAAGGGATGTCTTGAAACATGAGTCAAGAATGATGAGGACTATGATGTAATTCGATCACTCTTCAAACCCAAAATCTAGGTTTAGGCTAGGCGAGCTGGTTTTCAGAGTCAACATTTTACCTCAGACAACTCTCTATCCAAGGATATAAGCACGATCCTGGGACAAAAACATAACACGCTAGCATCTCACAAGTGTGTTGGCATCCGTATGACTAGAGAACATAAAGTATAATATGAACCACTAGAAAATGAGCTGATGGCCTAGCTAAGTACTCCTAAATGAGAAAAATAGAACTATGAAGTAATAAAAGTATAAACAGAGATGATAAAATAGATAGATGAGAGCTAAAGTGATGAAGATGATCTCACCAAGGCACCAGTTCGTCAGCTAGCTCCAAATGCGTGTTCACCTGCACACAAGAAAGAGGGGAAAATTGTTGGGGTTGTATAGGGGTTTTCCTTAGTTAGACCCCCGTTTTGGTGTTTCCACCTCCACAGACAATCAAATAGAAACAAGAGAGAAATATGTGATAAAGAAGTAGAGAAAGTAGAGATGCAATAAAAACTACAAAACAATAAATAGCTACTCAACCAAATCACAAAGGAGAGGAGTGAAAATTTACCACCTCCACCCAAAAGCTCACTAGCCAACGAAGGACAAAGCGGACTTGGCAAGGTCACCATAGCCTCACATGTGATGAAGGGAGGTCTCACAAGAATCCAAGCCCACACTGCTATTTCTTGCTTTAAACTTGCTTTACGGAGTTGACAGAGTGTTGTTGTTGCAATGGAGTGTTGAAGTGTTGTTTTCTAGTGAAGAGAATGTTGGAAATGCTTGATAATGTGAAAGAAAGATACCAAAAGTCACGAAGAGCTGCTAAGAGGATGAAATGGAATGAGAATGAATTTGAAGGAAGAAGTGGGAAGAATCTAGCATTTTCGGGGTAGGTTGGTTGAAGATGGATGCTACAAATTGACCCCAATCAAAAGTGTAATGTCTCTGCCAACTTTAGACACAGGAATCCGTCAAGGATGACAACGTGTCATGTGGACATTTGTGTGCCACACGCATCCTTGACAAATATTCTCCCACCAACACAACAAAAAGATGCCAAGTGGAAGGAAGGCAGTTGGGTGATGTGGAATTTTGACTTTGGATTTTGTTTTCTAAGGTGAGGATGTGTAAAAGGGGAATTTTCATAAGGGGTGCAAATTCATTCATATACATTTTTCCCCCACTTTAGCTAACATGAATACTGATGAGTGCTTTGGTAAAGTAGATCGAAGAGTTGGTAGGGTTAGAAATTTATATATGAACCGTCAAGGAAGTAGACCATGATCTGGTGAGCTCAAAAGTATAGGAAAAAACAAAAGACTCCATAACCCCATAGAACTATGAAGCTGCACAAGGTACACCGAAGGCCCTCAGACCAACAATGGAAAAATCCCGCAAGATGAAAGTATCTTACATGCTTGCAAACTTGCAAGAAGGTATCTCCCAAGATCTCTCACATGAAGGAAGCCCAGATGAAAGTGCCTTATAGGCCCACAAACTTGCAAGGAGGCATCCCCCAAGATCTCTCACATGAATGAAACCCAAATCAAAGCACCTTATAGGCCCGCAGACCTGCAAGGAGGCATCCCCCAAGATCTCTTTCAAGGAGGAAACCCAAAGGAGGAGACTCCGTAGAGTTGAATTGGAAAACGACTTTATAGGTGCACCTACAAAGCAACATGTTTACCCATATATAAAGCATGTTGAAAAAAAAGCGGCCAAGCAGGTAGTCAAGAAGACAGGCATGTAGATTGTCGACAAATGGGAAAAATTTCAAAGGGGTCCCTCGGGAACCTGACATGAAGAGGGGTCCACTCAAGGGACGCGTTGTTTGAAAGTGTAAATGAGACATTTTTTCTCAAATCTATTCATCATCAAGAAATTTTAAAGGAAGAAAATTCCCCCTCGCGAGGGGAAGGTCAAACCTACTTTCACCTTAGAGGGAAGTTCTCAAGTTATTTCTTTGCAAACCCATGATGAAGGAAACATGTTTCGCTAGGGGTCCAAGTCGAAAATGTGATTCTTGAAAACGTTTGCAAACATTCTTGAGAAAAAACTCATTGACAACGAATTTATTTTTTAAAAATCAGAGTATCATAGAAATGGTGTTGTCACACATGATAGGGATAACTCAACCAAGGAAGAGAAAAATGTAAGAGAAGAGCGAGAGAGAAGTAATAAAAAAAAGGGCATAAGGGGATCTGGTTTCGCGGGGTTAGATCTGCTCATGCATTTATAAATAATAGGTAATTTTGGTGCAAGGTGAAAGATCATCAATCCCCAACTAGATCAGGAAGAATGCACGAAAGAAAAAGTAAAAATAAAAAAATTGGGTCAACTTGGAAGGGGAGCTTAAATGCCCCCAACACTTTGCAACGTCCCCAATTTTCTAAAATTCAAGCACAAACATGGAAGAATGATGATATAGATAGAAGAAGGTTTACAACACAAAAATCACTCCTATATCCAAGCGCCAATAAGGGTGACAAGGGTCATCCAGGAACACATTACAACACACACACATCTAATCTAAAGATAAAGAAGAGGCCTCCCCCTAACATCGATCGACCAAGAGGTCATTCGCCTTCCATTCTAGATCATATAAATGGGAAGGAGGATGATCCTATAGAGGTGGAATATTAAGGGGAGGAGCTTCCAACCCTCCCATGACAAGGGCAAAGGGAGAATGCCCCACAAGGTCTTCTCCGTTGGGCTCTTGTGGAGCTATGGTCAACAACTTTGCGAAGATCGTTGAGAAGGCCGAAACTTCATCCAGAGAGTTAAACATGCACTTGAACATAGGAGTGCAATGTCATACCTCAAGGAATGGAGGGGACTACGCCTGAGATTCACCACTTGGATCACTAAATTATTTTTTAGTGGTGAAAAACTCAGGAGAAGCCAGAGTTGGCTCCGTCACTAGGATGGAACAAGCTAGCACAGGACCACCTTTCAGAGAAGGTGGGATCCTCTTATGCCCTCCATTTCTGGAAGGACCAACCTCTACCCTTAGCTTTGTTGGGGGATGGGAACTCTCCACAAATGAGTCAAGAGGCACAAAAGAAGAGGAGAAAACAATGACAAACACCACTAAGGTATTCGACATATCTATGAGTTTTGGGAAGGCGGGATGTTTGGAAGAGACATCAACAAGGGTGGCTCAACTAAAGGAGCAATGAACACCTGCACATTTTTGGGGTTAGACACATTCAAAGGGGAGCCACAGGTGATACAGAGCTTGGTTGAAATGAAGCAGAGGGGAGGACAGAGGAGGACACAACAGGAAGCCTTGAAGTAGGGACAATTATCTCCCCTTCCTTCTCTGCATGGCGACCTGTTTTACTGTGAGAGCCTTTCACCAGCACTTGCACTCATGCACAAGGTAGTTTTTGTGACTCTTCGAGCTAGAGGTCAAAGTTTGTGAAGGAACGAAATAATCCTGCTCTGCCATGGGTGTGTCCACCACAATTTTTTCCAGTGGAGGGATAGGCTCCTGAACGAGAGTAGGAGGAGTAGGTTTTGAAACAACGGGGGGAGTCGACTCCAGTGCCTCGGTAGGGGGCCTCTTCCCATTTACTACTTTTGGAGTAGGAGCGGTAGGAGGCCATGAAGGTTGAGACATAGAGGATTCCCCACGAGGACCCTTCCTTCTACCATATAATTAGTACCAGGTTCCAGCTGGTTTGGTAGGAAGATCAAATATCTGAATCTTGGGCTTTCACCAAGGTAGTATCATCAGACTCAGAGGATAAAAACTAGGCATATTCTTCCAAAAATATTCTTTGGAAAGAGGAGTAGAAGAGGCACCCTGAGGATGAACAGACTTCTTCCCTTTTTGAGAAGAGGAGGTAGCTTGTTGGTGCGCTACTAGAAGGGTCAAATCCGACTTTCCTTTGCCCCTAGTCTTATAATTCACATAAGTCTTATAAAGTAGGTCAATTCTTAGAGGAAGTGAACTAATTGAGGTGGGTCAAAAGTGATCCAATGAATATCCCCCATGGGATACCAAAGGATGGTACCTAGTGTCATGTACTACATGCACAACACCTTCATGGGAGAACTTTAATCATTTATGAATGTCGGAGGTGATTATGTTCATGGAAGCTAGCCAGGGTATGCCTAACTTCACTCTGAACAAATCTGACCTTGGAATAAAATTGAAGGCTATGTCTATGACCCTAGGTCTAACTAGGATGGACAGAGTTATCGAATCGTAAGGTTTAAGAGAAAGGCCATCATGCATACTAATGGTGGACTTTATTTCTTTGTATTCATCCTTTTGTAATGAGTTTAGCCACAATGTCTCCTCTATAATGGCATTCACTTAGTTCGTAGGGTCAATTAGGACCCCTGTCACAACGTTCCTATTGAGGAGAGTGGGAATGTAAAGGGGAGAGGGCTTGTTGTTCAAGGGAATATCCTGCGATGTGAATGTCATGTCCGGCGAGCTCGTCGCAGGCTGTGTAGAAGGAGTAATTGTAACCATATTAAGATATGCTTTAGGTTGTGTGGTAGAATCAGAGGGATAGATAATCATGTTGGAAAAATGTGACAGAGACTGGTCCGTGTATATCTGCAACTCACTATTTTCTTTCACCATCAATTTGTTTGCATTATGTTTACTTCCATCAAGACGAATAGTATCATCCTTGATGCAGTCTTGTATCTTGTGACATAGGCACATACATCATTCAGTATCACGTTCGTTAACTTGATGATACTGACATAAGGAATTTGCATTGTACCAACTAGGGTAAGGTTCCTTGAGAGGCTTAGGGTTCTTGAGGGTTATGATCTTATCCCTTAGCAACCTTTGTAGGATGGAAGAATAAGATTATGCTAACTTTGTGAATTTTTTGTTGCATCTAAGGTTATTATCATTCATAGCGGCTAATACATTCACAACAACCTTACCCTTTCCTGAGATTGATACAACAAATCTACCTTCTAAACAGGAATGCGGGGAGGGTCGCCTGAATTGAACTATCATTTGTTGATATTCTCATAGCACTACACACAGATGTGTGAAAGAAGGGTATTTCATAAGGGAAAAAAATTTCTTCCAAGGTCTTTGCAAGTTCCCTATGAACACCTTTTGCATGTCAAAATTAGGTAGCGGGTAAGAGATTTGTGAGAAGAGCGCTTGATACCGCACTATGAAATTAGTAATCTTCTCATTATCCCCTTGCTTGCATCAAACGAGATCTAAAAAGGTCATCTTCGGTCCAATGTTGGTTGGAACTGTTAGAGAAATTGATTTACAAGTTGATCGAAGGAGAAAATAGAGTTGTCGGGCAATGAACAGTACCACTTGAGTGTTGTATCCTTAAGATATTGAGGAAATAGCTTTGCCATCAACACGTCATGATGGAAGAAATTTGTACAAAGGGTATTAAAGGAGTACACATGCATCTGTGGGTCCCCTTTTCCATCATACTTCTTGAATTTAGGAATCTCCATTCTTTATGGGAAGGGAGTACTTAAGATTGCTACCAATAATGGGCTATGTTGGAAGAAGGGCTAAAAGATAGGTTGGGTAAAGGCTTAGGAGAGACTCGCTAGCTGGCTTTGCATCTTTCCCATTGTCTAAAGAAGGGTGTTCAAAATAGGTTTATTAAATGAAATAGGGCTAGTGGGACCCCCTCTGGAACCATCACCAAAGCCACCTCCAAAACTGCCAACGTGGCCACCTCCAAAACCACTGCCAGATCCACCACCACCAGCAGAGCCTCCATCGAATCCACCTTTGCTTCTAAAGCCACCACCATGGCCTCCAATAGAACCACTTCTACCAGCACCACCCTCGCTATCGAAGCTACCACCACTACCAAATCCCCCACCACTCAACCCACCAAAACCACCACTACTAAAGGTGACAGGAGGGGTGAAACTGAAACCTAAAGGAATTATGTTTACTTTGATAGTTTTAGATCTCTCGGAGGTAGGGGGGATGCTAATCGAGGGGATCATGTCAGTCAAGTACATGAATGTGGGAGGCATTGACACTCCTAACTGTCTCTCATGTTCTTCGAGAGCGGCACCCTATATAATGTTAATGTTGTTTGGAGGGGAACATGCTTCAATCAGACTGGAGAAGCTATCCATGAGCTCTATACCTATTCGGTATTTTCCCACCATATACTTTATCTCACCAGTAACTTTAGCAGCCCTAGCCATCTTCGGGTCCTTCTCTAGGTGATTCTCCAAGTCGCCCAACCCTTTGCTAAGGGTAGAGATATATTTTGAAGGAATGTGAACAACCTCGTGTTCATCTACCAATGATGGTGTAGGAGATGTAGGGGGAGTGGGGACATGGTCGGTCTCATTGAAGAATCCTACCTCGTCCCTCGACAACTACTCCTAAGCAGAAAGACTAATGGCAAATCTAGAAAAGAGACTTGTAGAGAAACCAGAAGTGACCTTCGTCTTCTCCATCAGAAGGTGTCATACACTTCTCCTAACAATATAAATGGAGTTCATGGACTGGGTTGTGATGCTCATAAACTTTCACAACACTTAGGGGTACAACGATCACAAGGTATAAGGGAAAAGTCTCAACACCAACAAATGAGTAGACGTTGCTTCACGTCGGGTTCACCAAAAATGTAAGAGAGGGGGACCAACCATGTCAAGGCTCTAGGTCATGAAGAATAGAGAGTGGAGGGTTGCCCTAAATTACCTCACTATCAAGGGATGTCTTGAAATAGGAGTCTAGAATGATGAGGACTACAATGTACTTTGATCACTCTTCAGACCGAAAATCTAGGTTTAGGCTAGGCGAGCTATTTTTTAGAGTCGATAATATACCTAAGACAACTCTCTATTTGAGGATATAAGTGTGGTTCTAGGATGAAAACATAGCATGCTAACATCTCACAAGTGTTTTGGCATTTGTACGACCAGAGGATGAAAAGTACAGTATGAACCACCAGAAAACAAGTTGGCGGCCTAGCTAAGTACTCCTAAATGAGAAAAATAGAACTATGAAGTATGAAAAGTAAAAATGGAGATGATAAAATAGATAGATGAGAGATAAAGTGATGAAGACGATCTCACCAAGGCATCGGTTCGCTAGCTAGGTCCAAATGCACGTTCACCTGCACACAAGAAAGAGGGGAATTTTTTTGGGGTTGTATAAGGGTCTACCTTAGTCGGACCCCCATTTTGGTGTTTCCACCTCCATAGACAACCAAATAGAAATGAGAGAGAAATATGTGATAAAGAATTAGAGAAAGTAGAGATGAAATAAACACTACAAAATAGTAAATAGCTACTCAACAAAATCACAAAGGAGAGGAGCGAAACGTTACCACCTCCACCCATAAGCTCACTAGCCAATGGAGGAGAAAGCAGACTTGGCAAGGTCACCGCAACCTCAATTGTGATGAAGGGAGGTTTCAAAAGACTCCAAGCCTAGTCTAAAACATTAAGGTTATAGCTGTCAAAATACAGATCTATGGGGGTTGTTGTGACAGTCACAAAGATGGTAAGAATCAATGGAATGACAATGATATGCTTGAAGATTAAGAAAATCAAGAGAACACATGAATATAATGGTGTAGTGGTAGTCAATCAAAGAGCCAAATGATAGAGAATGAACTCAAAAAGAGATGATGGGATAATGATAGTCCAATCAATACAGTTATACCATACTTTAGACAGTAGGAGTAGTGCCTATGATAAAGTGATATGCTTGCATATAGTAGTGATATAAGGAAATATAAAAAACAATAGTGAAAATTAATGATTACAGAGGTCAAAGGAGTCAATGAAAAGCTATACAACTAGTGATAGAAATCATAATATAAGAACACAAAACAATGACAGTTGCAAGCATGATACAGTGGCTGATAATGCACTGCCAAAATAGTGATTTGTTCAATCACATAACAATGATGCATTCAAGATAAATTCAGAGACATGTTGTAAGGATAGAAGATAGTGAGCAGTTATGAAGGAAATCATTATGAGGACATGTAATAACAGAGGTATCGATGCTATGAAAAGGGAAAAGATCTTCAAACTCCACATGTGAACACTTAAGACAATGGTAATGGAATGGGAAAACCAATGGTCTTCAGTGCCTAAATACATATTTCAATGGTGTATTAAACACTATTGTTCATGTTGGAACAGTGGTTTCTAAGGTCCTCAAATAGTGGCAAGGAATGCACAAGACAATGAATGCTATTCAAAACACAAATCGGCAAATGTAGAGCACAAAATTGTAAATGTCAAGGTTTAAAGGAAGGCTTTCATGTATAAGGACAATCTTAGAGCTAAGTGCAACTTCCTCATAGGAATTTTCAAGTGTTCAGTATAGAAGTGGATATCATTATCACAATAGGGATCAAGCAGATTTCTAGAGAAGAGTAGCATAGTTTTCACAATGATAATAGCAGCAGTGAAATGACTACTATAAGTTCAAGGAAAAGGTTGTAATGTTCATTACAATGATTACCATTATGAAGAGAAAAGAGCAGTAATAAGGTGTTTGAAACATTCATTAGTATCATGAAGGACAATTGTTGTACTTATGCATTGACAGTGAGATCACACATGGCAGAGTGGAAAATATGCTTTGCAACAACAAAAAGAAGGCCCCAAGGTATCGTAAGAGATAGTGTTCATGGTAAAGTGAGTGATATGATGGTTGATAATAGTGAAATGGTCAAAGGTAGTGATCCCAAGGAAGGAATGTGAAGTTATTGTTACCTATTTTTTGCTCCATTTGAAGAATAGCTCTATAAAGAAAGCTTAGGTCTTCTAAGAAGGAAAGGGCTTAAGTTTAAATAATGAATCACTAACTCATTTGACCCCAATTTCTGATGAAAGCTATATAATCAGATGTATCGTCGGGAACTTGTGTGAATTTTCATTCTTTTTTAATTTTTACCCCGACGTTCGTCGAAATTTTGACGAACCGTTTTTTCATCTACGTTTCAACCTGCAAAGTTAAATTGTGGCGGGCATAAATTGAAATCAGAATTTAACCTGCGAACTATTTATTGCGATAGTGTTTTGCTCGATGGTTTTGTTGGGGAAAATCAAAAGAAACTCAAGAAGATATCACCAAGTTGAGGGTAGTCATTGTCTTTTTCCAAAATTCATTTGTGAAGTCAGATTTGTACTTCCAGGTTTCAAAATCATATTTTAAAGCAACATCTCATCAGATTTCATTTTTAGTCTTGTGCATTTTTAGAATTTCATTTCCAGATTTTAGACCTGGCTTCACAAATTCTTTATAAGGGAATTGTTTATAACTGATGGAAAATTCTTGATGGATTTAGACAAAGATTATATTTGCAAGGTTTCAATTTTAACCCTAATGATCAATTTGCAATAGATTTGGGAGCCATAGCTAGATAATATCAAAGGTGTTGGTTGTTTTTTTACTGTAACCAAGTTTATCTTCTAGACACATAGCATATAAAATCTCAGATAATACTGCCTTACAATACCATCAATCTATATTCTAACCCAATACTACTTATCAAATCCTTATATGAACATAGTCACCTATAACCTCACTCAAGCATTTTAATTAATTCCTTGAATTAAAGCCAAAGTGATAATTACACACACCATAACAGTGAGATGAACAAAATAACCCTTGATCATTTTATTCAAGATAATAATATATTCATACAATGGAGATACATGACCTTGAAATGAGTAATTTTCATTCAAATGCTAGTACTGTCTTGAAAATTAAGTACCCATGAAACTAAAACCTACAACAGAATGACACCAAACCTAAGAATAGTATCTTCACTATAATATCAGGCTCTTTACAAATTCGCTTTGCAACTTCAGTTAGACTTGACCTAAAGATATCTAACTTGCTAACCTATATTTCTAGTCCTGAAATCCTTCTTATAGGGAAAAAGAAGGAGCAACAAGCATCAGACCAGAAATAAACCTGTCACTGGTCACTTGGACCGCCTTATGACATTTCAAAAATTGGTTACAACAGCTGAGTCTCTAGAGAATCTTCTTGTTCATCCCGTCCACTGGAGAATAACTGTTGCATTTTCCAAACTTTGAAAATTTGCACCAAAACTGCCACCAAGACATAGCCAAAATTTGTTATAACCATAACCGCTGAGCTGTTAACTGAGGCATTTTTTCAAATAGTTTAGTGTCTTGTCTATGCTATTGCTTACTATTATTCTTTGATAGATTTTTTGCAAGCATCCATAGCTTGTTCAAAAGCACTTGTTTTAGGCTTTTAGCCATAGCAGCAAGGCAGTGAACTGTTTGATAAAATGCTTTGGTAGATATGTATGAAAAATGTCGTACCATAGACAAGGCGATGAATTGTTGGAAAAGATGCCTCAAAGAAATGTGTTCTCATGGTGATGGAATTCCATGACAATCCATGGCCATAGGCATTCATCATGGCATTCCATCACCATGAGACCACATTTCTTTGAGGCATTTTTTCAAACAGTTCACTGCCTTGTCTATGCTATTGCTTACTATTATGCTTTGATAGATTTTTTCCAGGCATCCGTAGCTTGTTTGAAAGCACCTGTTTTTAGGATTTTAGCCATACCTGCAAGGCAGTGAACTGTTTGATAAAATTCTGTGGTAGACATGTATGAAAATTTCGAAGCATAGACAAGGCAATGAACTGCTCGAAAAAATACCTCAAAGAAATGTGGTCTCATGGAATGCCATGACAAGCTATTGCAATTGGTAGCTGCTCCTAGTTATTAGTTATGCAATGTGAATTAATTGCATAATTGCTTAGGTTGACTTTGTAAAAAACTATATTGTAATTGAAATTTTGTCATCTATCAGCATCTAGTTATTAGTTATGCAATGTGAAGTAATGCTTTGAGTTTGAAAGATGTGCAATGCAAAGAATGTAATCAACAATATGAATATAAATTTCAAAAATCTATTTTCTACAATTCATTAGTTAAAATCTTTTTTTTTTGCTCTCTATACCTCTATGCTATGGAAATCGCTTTAATCAATTTTTTTAAAAAAGTTTTTATCTCTTGTTCTACAATTTTTTATGTTTTTTTTAAATCTGATTTTTTCGCTATTTTTTCACGATTTAAAAAAAAAATCTTATACTTTTTGTTTGCCGATTTTTTCCTCAAAAGATTTTTGCTGCTATGATCCATACTACTCATCAACATGTCATAGTTTGAGTCATCACAAATCAATTTGATTTGTGCATTGATGATTTCATCTACCCTGTCCTGCCATTGCTGCAGTGATCTAACATTTCCTTGGGCATCTACAATATCTGATAAAGATGTGTCACTCCGGTCATAAAAACTCTTTACCAACTCTTTAATCCTCCTACTGAAATCATCAGGTAAGGCTTGGAAACCTTGCAGTGACTTCACAAAGTCTTGAGTAGGCCTTAATTGTTGAGGCCTATTAGTTGCATTTTGAGAATTTCATTTCCAGATTTTGTTGTGCAAGTTCAATATTCTGATTTTAGGAGTATAACAGTTGGAAATCATTGTAAAATCAGAATTTAATAATTTTTGGAATTAGCATTTGAAAGTGTTTTTTGGGGTCACTAACTTCAAACTATCTTCTCTTTTGTAGGGGTGGTTGCATGCCGAAATTTTTTGGTGTAAAATATCATAATTATTATATTTTGTTACCTGCGCATGATTAAAAATCATTGGAGTACGTGTGAGTTTGATATTTTTTGAAGATATAAATATTCAAGCTTGGTAAAGAAAAATCATGTCAGATAATATTAGTCTAGAACAAAATGAAGAGACAGTTGCTAGATTGTGGGCTATATTGAAAAGAAAGGGTGATGGGAAATTTTATTGTCCTTGCAATAATTGCAAGGGCTTAAAGACGAGAAGACTTTTAATCACAACAGTTGAGAAACATTGTAGGCAACATGGTCACGTTGAAGGGGGGCATGATTATCATCCATTGATAAGTTGTTCATTATACGTGTTTATATTGATTGAATTTATAAATGTTTATATTGTTTTAACATTTGATATATATATAAAAAATCACTTGATCATGATCATGGTTTATTTGTGTCTATCATTATTATAAAGGTGAGGCACCCTAGGGCATACAATATGAATTATCACGGCCCAGAGAATGTGGTTTTGCAAGTGGAGGAACATGGAGTTGTGAATATCGAAGATGAAGTTAATGATCCTATGGAAGAAGATGATCATGCACCAAAAAAAACAATTGAAGATGATGGTACAAATACATTTATCCATGACACATGTAGTGGCACATCTAATCATGTTGATCGAGATGATTTTGATGATGTTCATGATTTACCTGTACTTGAGAAGGCATATGAGCCCCTTTATGAAGGCTCCCAAACAACTCTTCTCTCTGCTATATTGTTGTTGTTGAACTTGAAGGTTATGAATGGTTTATCCAACATAGAAATCTCATGGATGTAAAGGTATGTCATATATGTCATCTTTTTTCATCTATTTTAATTGTTGTTAGTTCATTGCTAGTAAATAAAGGATGAAGTATGTACCTTTAATATTCTTTATATTAAGAAATTATTTTTTGTTGTAAATTTATTGGTGAATTTTTGTTACCACCATCAAATATTTTACCTCGCTCATACCGAGATTTATTGGGCATTATGAAAGATATTAAAATGGAATATCAAGCAATAGATGCATGTCCCAATGATCATATTATATATCATAAACAACATGAATTTGCAACAGAATTCCTAGAATGTCATATCAGTAGATATCGAACAGATCAACTAACAAAAAAGGTGCCTCGCAAGGTTCTTCGTTATATTCCCATTATTCCATGTATGCAACAATTATTTAGGTGTGAAATCTTAGCGCAATTTATGGATTACCATGCACGTAATAAAAATGGAGATGAGATTCTTCGAATGCCTGTGGATGGTTCTGCATTTAGGGACATGGAGGAAAAATGGCCACACTTTAAAGAAGAACCTCATAATCTCAGGCTTTCATTGGTAGCGGATGGTGTCAATCCATTTGGAGAGCTGAGATTTATTTATTCGGTGTGGTCTATTTTTGTTATCAACAATAACATTCCTCCATGGATGTCAATAAAGAGGGAGCACATAATGTTGGCAATGATTGTTCCAGGTATTTGTTTACATCAATTTTCTTTAATGTAGTAGCATCTCATTTGTCTTATTTGTTGCATAATGACTTATATGTTTTTTCATTTAATAGTCATGTACATGAATTTATATATATTGCAGTAAAATAGTTATAATAATTATGTAATGTTTATGTTCATTCAACTAGGTAAGTACCAAGTAAAAGATATGAATGTACATATTGAGCCTCTTATCGACGAGTTACTAAAGTTATGGAATGGCATCACTATGTATGACGTATCTAAACCAATAGGACAAAGACAATTTCAATTCCATGCAATGCTTGTATGGACAATTCATGATGCCCCAGAGCTAACACATTTTTCTAGTATGTTATAGTGTTCGACTGCATGAACTTAACGATATTTAATTTTATGAAGTAGATATCATGCATGTTTTTTAAATAATCTATTCATTATATATAATTATAAAAATTGACACATTTAATCCAATTATATATGATTTGCAGGTCTTCAAACAAAGGGAAAATTTGCATGTCCAATTTGTGGTCCAAAGATGAAATCTTGTCATTCAACAAGTTTAGGAAAGCAAGTGTTTGATGAGTATAGTCACTTCCTCCACATAAATCATAAGTATCGAACTACTGAAAAACATCTTTTCAATGGGAAAGAAGAGACTGCATCAAAACCACGAAGAATGACACCTCGCCTATGGAAGTTGGAATATAATAGAATTAATCATCAAGGTTATACATCGGATCAAATTGTTTATCTATCATTTATGATATGTTTTGAATTTATATTTTTATATTGTGTTGTGTTTACTCATGCTATAATTAACAATGATTGTTGTTGTTAATTTTTTTAACTTATATGCTTCATGAAGGTTGTCAAGGCATTAATGGTTGGCTTCCACAGGAACTGAAAAGCTATCCCAGACAATTTAGTAGGTTGCCCTACTATGAGTAGCTACAAATTGTGCATTTGTTTGATACAATGCATATCAGAAAGAATATGACAAAAACGTTATGAAAAATATTGGATGGAAGGCATGACAAAGAAAAAATTGTCAAAATTTGTAGTGACATTTAGGAAGCCAGTCATGCAATGAAAAATGTCATTCAATTAAATAGCAATGGAGACCAAATTAGTATAAGTGCCCTTCCTTGGTTATTAATGGAGTAGAAAAGCAATGCTATAAAACAAGTCATACGAAAAATTTGATTTCCCACAGGATTTGCTACGAACATAAACAATATCAGAACAAAGAAAGGTTAATTTGGGTCAGGGATGAAAACACATGATTGGCATACCTTCATTAAGGTAATTATTCTGGTATATTATATATATATTTGTATATTGCATGTACTTTTCAGTGTATCATGTTTACTACTTTTGGAAAAATATTAATGAAAAGATCATTTTATAATTGTTGCAGTACGTTCTACCTCTATCTCTCCCAGACAACTTCGAAAACAATGTCAAGCAAGTTATATATGATCTTGGAAAATACATGAGGTAAGCAGTGATAATTGTTCAATTCGTTGTATATTTTTGTTAAATCTCATTAATATGTTTGTGCCTTGAATCACTTGTAGATGGCTATCATCTAAAGCAATCCATAAAGAAGATATACATTATTGGAAGAGAAGAATTCCTTGTCTAATGTGTGAAATGAAAAAGTGTCTACCTTCAACATTTTTCAATGCACAAGAACACTACCTCATACACCAAGTTGAGGAGATTGAATTGTGTGGACCTGTACATACAAGGTCAATGTGGATGGTTGAGAGGAACTTGAAATTTTTGAAGGCTTTGGTTAGACAGAGAGCACATCTGGAGGGTTCTATGGTGGAGGGATACATGGTATACCAGACCATGGTGTACATTACTGAATATCTTCCTAAGTTTGCAGCAAAGATCCATGTAGATCACATTTGGGATCCCAACTCCATTAACAAATTCGAAGGGGAGTACCTAATGGGGAAAGGTAGATTGAGGAAAGTGTCAGGTAATTATAAGATGGTCATGGAAATTAATTAGAATACATTTTACATTTGGTTTTTATGTATATTGTACTTATTTAATTATTAATCTTCAATATTGATCAATTATAAATTAAGGTCGTATACTGTGGTAATTAACTAATTATACGTCGTTTGTGAATTTCATTTTTTTTTATATAGTTGGTCGAGAGTGGGATGCACTACATTTGTACGTCACAAACAATCTTGATTGGATGACGGTATGGATTGAACGATGTCAACAATTTGGTCGTGCATTAACATGGGAAGGTGTGGCTTCATTGGTTAAAGAAGCTCATCATAATGGAGATTCCAATGTTACACCAAGGGAAATTGATTTAGCATATGGTTTAAGAGATAAAAAGGTATGTATAAATATATTAATCACCCATATTATTTAATTATTTTGAATTATATTGATGTATATATATGTTGAGATTTTTTTCTTTGCATACATTCGGCCAAGAATAAATATGTTTATCAACTGACGATATTGCAATAAGTTTTGCATGTTTGACATATTGCAGGTGAAACACCACAAGGCTATGTGGTGCAATGGTCATAAATTTTGAATCAAAAAGTTGGATGACACAAAGAAAACTTGTGATTCTGGGATAACTGCAGTCTTCCAGGTGACTCATATTTCATCTAGAAGCGACATACATCTAGAAGTCTCAGAAAATCAATACTATGGGATTTTGGATGATATACTTGAGTGTGACTTTAAGTCCTTCAAATTAGTTATGTTCGTCGTCCTATGGTATAGGCTACGATTGAATGAAAATGATCCCGAGAGAGCTGTTATTGAACATGATAATGGATTTACCATGGTTAATACAAGGTATTTTGAGCGAGTTGGAAATGAGCCCTATGTTCTTCAAAGCTAATGTGAGCAGGTATTTTACTCAGAGGTTCCAGGTAAAGCGGGTTGGTCATATGTTGTTAGACATGATCCAAGAGGAAGGTCGGTAAAGTATAATGTGGTGGAAGAAGAAGATACTGAAGAAATAGAAGATGATGTAGATGATGATCAGGATCAACAATTAGTTGATGATTTGCCTGACGAAGATGTAGAAGAGGAGGAACTAGATCATGATGATGTAGGACTTAATGTTCATGAAGATGATATCCGTGTGGATGATGACATTATCGAAACTGATATCAATGATGATGATGATGATATGACCAATCCTTACAATGTTGAATTTGGATCGGATGATATAGACAAAGAGTTGGATGAAGAATAAGATCAATGACATTGAAGTGTATGAGTTATGTGATTGTATTATCTATTTGATATTAATTTCTTGATAGAATTATATTTGACTTATGTGGTTACATAATTAATTTACGATGTTTTTAATTTTAATTATATTTAAATTATATTAGAATATGTTCAGTTAACAGATGTAAAAAAGAAAATGGATAAACCAAAAGATGAAAGCGTGAGACCACTGCCTTGTTGGGTGTATGGAGTCTAATGAAGATCTATAAAAGTGTAATCTATGATGGAAATAATTCAAAGTGTTTGGCACATAGATGTAGTTTATAACTTGTATAAATGTGCAAGTAAATGACTGACAAACTCTACTTGAGATAGAATGACAATCCTAGTTATGTGATTCTTCTTATTGATCCAATTAATACTCTTTAGTTACTGTGATTGACTAGAAGGGTTTAATCTTTACTTGAAAGAAACAAATAATTACATCACACAAATACAACAAATATGTATCGGTAAACTGAATATATATATGCTTGATATATCAATTTAATTAACAAAAAAGCATCAATAGTATCAACTACTTGGAGCATGAGATGATTACAATGGCATTTCACCACTTAAGATAGTCATTTAATTTGCAATTTGGCAGCAAGCTCTAAGCTAAGACAAACAGACACAGAACCTTACAAACACATACGATTTAGGCTAGTGCCATATAGTATTGGGGAGTCGAATTCACAAATATTTAGATTTCCATAGCAAGTTCAAACACATAACATATAAGATCTCTAACAATATTGCATTACAACAGTGTCAATTTCTATCCTAACTCAATACTTCTTATCAAATCCCTTTACAAACATATCCATCTATGACTCCATCCAAGCATTTTAATTTACTCTTTGAATTAAAGCAAAAATGGAAATCATACACACCATAACAGTGAGATGAATGGCATAACCCTCGATTATATTATTCAAAATTGTGATATGTTTATACAAAGGAGAGCCATGAGCTCTAAATATATCATTATAACTCAAATGCTAGTACTGTCATGAAACATCAAACCTTCATGTTGTTGGAACTATCAAATTTTGACAAATTCATTATTTCTTCATGATTATTAGTCTCCCAAAAAAGATTCATATTGCAGACAAAAAAATCCTCACATGGAATTTTTTACCAAAATCCGATTTAAAATTGTGCCATAATGCCCCATAAATTTCATCTGACATTAAAATCTTTACATATGAAAATATCGGCATAAGTTGATGCAAGTCTCATCGATGATAATATACATATCCTAAATGTATCGGCAAGACATCAGAAGGGTCACACCAATCAAGTTACACATAGAGAGAATGCGGGTTTGTATATCTTATCGACAAGACAAAAAGTATCGATGTGACGATGTAAGGTCACATCGAGCTAAATTACCTTTTGCCGATTAGAGTAACGTAAAGTCTATTGGAGAGACTTTGGTCATCGAAGAGAGATTTTAAAACACTACCCATAGCGTTATTAGTCTTGTCGATAAAGCAAGGGGAGGACGCACTCGGTGAGACAAACGATGCCGGGGAGAATTCAGAAAGTCTTAACGACCCCTCGGGTTACATTGATAGAACTGAGCATATGAAGATAAAGGGTGTCGAGAAGACAATGCACATGGTCTGGTCGAAGAAAAAGCGTATCGGTGAGACATGTCACCGCGGGGAGATCTAAGAGACATCACAGTGAGTATCATTTTGTCGACAAAACAAATACTTGGTCATGGTGACATAAGTCAATAAAGTGAGCATCTCGATGAGACGAAAAGCTTTCGGAGTAAGGTGAAGAACTGTTGGCCCAATTCATTAAGTCTGGGCGATAGTTTTTTTGGTGAAGGTCATGGCGATAAAAAAGCAAAAAGAAAGAAACTATTGGGGAGACTTGTGATGTTGGGGAAACTACAAGACATCTTATCAGATGGGTGAACATTGAATAGGCGGATCAGCCAGAGGTTTGAAATGTCTTAGCAATGTGATCTTATTGGTGAGACATCAAACGGGTCATACCGATAAAGTTATACACTAGGAGAATGCGGGTTTGTATTACTTATCGGCAAGAAAAAAGGTATTGGTGTGACAGTGTAAGGTCAATCGAGCTAAGTCACCTTTTGGCGATTGGAGAAAATTAAGGTCTATCGGAGAGACTTTG
The DNA here is from genome assembly GCA_007115665.2 of Sequoiadendron giganteum. Lineage (NCBI taxonomy): Eukaryota > Viridiplantae > Streptophyta > Pinopsida > Cupressales > Cupressaceae > Sequoiadendron > Sequoiadendron giganteum. The sequence continues at coordinate 891,317,524 of CM021100.1, forward strand.
GTCATTGGAGAGAGATTTCAAAACACTAGCCGAAGCCCTATTGGTCTTGCTGATAAAGCAAAAGGAGGACTCAATCGGTAAGACAAACGATGCCGGGAAGAGTTCATAAAAGTCTTACTGACCCCTCAAGCTACACCGACAGAATTGAGCATGTGGAGATAAAGGGTATCGATAAGACGATGCTCGTTGTCTTGCCGAAGAAGAGGCGTATCAATGAGACATGTCACCGCGGGGAGATCTAAGAGACATCACAGCGAGTATTATTTTGTCGGCAGAACAAATTGCTTGGTCTCGGTGACATAAGTCGATAAAGTAAACATCTCGATGAGACAAAGTACTTTCGGAGTAAGGCAAAGAACCATTGGCCCGATTTGTTAAGTCTGAGCGATAGTTGTTTTGGTGAAAGTCATGGTGATATAAAAATCAAAATGAAAGAAACTATCAGGGAGACTTGTGATGTCGGGGAAACTACAAGACATCTTGGCGGATGGGTGAATGTTGAATAGGCAGATCGGAGAAAGATTTGGAATGTCTTGCCGATATGAGCCCTAATGTGACAGCGAGAATTTCGAAAAAAAAAGTTGCAGCATTCATGTCTCGATCGGTAAAGACATTAATGGCGCCACGAAGCGTAGGAGATTTTGCATATCAGGGTATGATCAATTGAAATCATTGTCTCACAAAATTCAAAGCGAAGGAGAGCAAGGGAACTAGCAGAGCAATTAAGGAATTCACCTCACTTGAGTTTGGAAGAAGTTACAGTAAGTTTCTTGTCCTCTCAGAATTCGTAAAAATTTGAATTATGGAAGGCACTGGTTTAGGAAAACTAAAGGGAAGAAAACCCGGGGAGGGAAGCCAATCAAAAGCAAAAGGGAAAAAGATTGAGTTGCAACCAGAAGGTACTGAAAGGAAGCTAAATCAAGACCTCATAGACTAGTTACCTAGTTTTGGACCTAAAGCTAGGCATTTTGCACAGCTCAAAGCGAAAGTTCACAAATTGGACGACAAATGCAAATTTATAGGTGATGTTTGGACTCCGATTAGAGGCTATGAGTTATTCAATTTCCATTACCACTGGAGAAATCGCTTTGAGCCAGTATGCAATCCATGGAGGCTAAATTTAGGGAAATTAGTGTGCCCTAATGTTTTTATTGATGTCGAACTGGTAAAATTGTTGGTCGGACACTATGATTTGAAAAACAAAGCTATATGTGATTTGTCAGGATGGACACCATTTATAAAGGGTGGAGGTTACCTCTGCACAGAATTAGGTGTCATGGCAAACATACTCCAATGGAAGATAGTGAGGGGCCACCCTTTCATGTAGACCTCTTCGAACCTTACCTAAAATATACTTACTACTCAGTGGGACAGGTATTAGGGATGGAGGTACCTGAGCATATGGTGGTTGTGCCCATGGTGATTGTTGCAGACATTCAGTATCATAATTCCAGATCATTTGACTATGCTACACATATTTTTAAGGAGTTGGATGCAGGTTTGATGGCGATAAAGAGTTGTGCTTCTGTTCTCCATCTCAGAAATTACTCACTGCTGATGCACTTAGTGTTGTATTTTGGACAAGAGTTAGGTTTATGGCCCCAGGAGCTGAGGATTTCACAATTTGACAAGGAAGGTAGGCCATTGCATGTTCAATTATGGACTGCTATTTGGGACAACAGGTCTGCCAATTCAAATTTCTTGCATTTTGAAGAATTCTTTGTGAAACCCTTGTATAGAGTTTTTAGCCATCCTTGTGATTATTCTTTATTTGAACAAGTAAAAAGGTTTCTTAGGCCTAGAAATTATAATGGACCAATTAACCACAACTGGGGGGATTGGTATTGCTTAGAGAATTCCACAATGATTAGGGTTTATGGCTTTGAGGATACACCTTTCATTCTGCCCGGAACTGTCCCGGCTAGAATTGCATACCTAGAAATTGTTAGGCAAATGGATTGCTCCAGTGTTATGAACTTAAGTTCATATGGGAATTAGGATTTTATGCCCAGTACATTGTATTTTAGTGATTTCATTGTATTAGCCAAGGAAGGTTATGATCTGATTCTGGACAAATTATTGCACTACAACATGAGAAGAGCACCAGTGAGAAAGAACTTTGATCCAGAAGGGTATATCCACTCTGCCAGACAAAAAGTAAATCTCGGAGGGTACCATCATGTGCCCCTTAAATTTGATGACATAATCAGAAACTTGGAGGCAGAGAAAGCTGAAATTTTGATTGAAAAACATAATCAGGAGTTGGTGGATGCTGAGTTGTTATCCTCCATTAAGGGGATTTCAGAAATAGACAAGCTACAAAGCTCATCTGGGAAAGTTTCAAGAATGAAGACTCAAGAGTATGCCTATGTTGCCAGAGAAATAGATGTTGAGGAAACCATAGATGTAGATACAAGACATGAAGACTATAGGTCTTTCATATTAGATGATGAATTTATAAAGACCTCGGAGTTTAAGACATTTTTATATAAGCAAAAAGGAAAAGAGATAATGGGACAGGTTGACAATGTCACTCCAGGGAATGAGGATCAACTGTTAAAAAGCTTAAAGGATGAAGTAGACAAAGAGATGATTGACATGACCCCTAAAAAGGGGAGGGAGCTGCTTGAAAAGGCAGGTGTTATGATTTTTCCAGGTTTGGACATGAATTTTGCATTAGTTTTTGATAGTTTCTTAAAATATAACAATGCTACCCACAAGCTCAGTATAGAGAAGGTGACAAAGGTATACACAGGATCAAGATACAATCCTAATGATGAAACATTGAAGATTTGGGCCTTGTATCCTCCTCACAAGAAATCAATTGTTATTGATACTGAAAAGGCATTCGGACATGTCATGACCCTGAAGGCTGGGGAGGTTGATCCTGTAGCGACTGCTGATATTGGGATAAATATAGCCAAATTGAATAAAGCCCAAATCCAAGCATTGATAAGGGAAAGGGAGATGTACAAAACCAATAATGAGAGGATGTTGAGAGAGAATGAATGCTTGAAAGACTTGGTAGGTGGTGTAACAGAATCAACAAGGATGCTCACTCAAGGTGAGAGTTCATAGAAAAAAGACCGTTGGGAAGGGTCAACTACATACTCTCAAAGGAGAATGGATGCATTTGCCACAATAATAATAAAAAGGAAGGTTGTTTTAACCACTTGGTTAAATAAACTCTGGGGAAAACATTCACAGTACGTAGATGCAATAAAGAAACACAGGAGTGTGGATAGCAGAATTCAGGAATTAGAGCAGGACAGTCCTAGTAATGAAGAGATTCAAAATTCCAATTGTATTATGGATAGGCACAGGGATTTCTTTGAGGAGTTACTAGGGGATATGCAGGGATTAACAAAGGCTGCCAAAGATAGATTGACCAAGTTATGTGATGATGAAGGGAAAATGAAGGAAGCGTCTACATGGAAAAGTGAGTGTGAAACAATACTCCGAGGGATGTTGGAGACAGCCACTGCGAAAGATGTGATATTGGATGCAACATGTGAGCAAAATGAGTGAATGATAATGATGGAGATTGTGATCCGCGATGCATTGGGAGATGCAGGCACTCATGAGTGCAAGGATTATACGGAGCATATGTCTGCAGTCCATTTATGGCTTAAGAGAAATTAGTTAATAGTGGATTTGTTAAACCTTTTATGCTTTAAACCTTTTGAAAAGGCACGTCCTTTTGCAAACTGATGTATAAGTATCCGTTGTTGGATAAATGTAAAGGGGTAGAAGATAGAATTAGAATAGGATAGATTGTTGTAAGCATTAAATTTTCAGAAATGATGACATTCAAGGAGACTATGTTGCATGTATGAACTTTGAAGGAGATAATGGAAGACTGTTGATTTAGTGGCTTCATTTTGGTATCAATTGTTTGTTGGATTCTTGCGATTATTTGATTGTCTCCAATATGATGTTTCTTGGTTGTTTAAATTGAAGTATCAAGTATATATTTGATTTATCAGTACACATTTGTTGTTTATGTGTGATTTGGTTTATTGGATTCTTTAAAGAAGAATTAAAATTCCTTTCAATAAATTAAAGTAATCTGGGAATGCCATTTGGATCAATAAGAAGAATCAGATAACTAGATTTGATATTCTGCCTCAAGTAGGGTTTATCAATTACACTCTTGCATGTTTATACTCAATTGTAAATCATAGTTATACGCCAAACAATTAGAGGACCTGCTAGATAGAAACCATTCATTAAAGGCTTTCATTTGACTCCATTTCACCCAATAAGGCATTGGTCTCCCTTATTTACATTACATTAGTTTTATTCATTTCATTTAACATCTCTTAATTGAACATATTAATTCATACCTTGATATTGCATATATAATTTATACCAAAGTAGGATCATATCTTTCCAGGGATAGGGCTAGGGTTAAGTTTAGGGATAGGTTTGTTATTAAGTTGCAACATTATGATAGGATAAAGGTGAGTTTCAAGAGGTTTCAAGTAGCCTAACCCTAAAGAAAACACATAACCTAACCCTAATTGTAGTGTTTGAGGCTAGGCTCAAACACTATATAACCTAACCCTATATAACCTAACACATAACCTAGCACTAGAAAAAATTCTTCTCCCAAAAAATCTCCTCTACTTCTATTCACACCTACTAGAGTTGCAACATTCAACATTGGTGCTTCAACCATTCATTCAAAGCTAAGAATTTGAAAGAGTTGGTGGAGATCAACGGTTGCCCGCCCTCGTGTGATACAAAAATGCAAGGTGTTTATTGATTGCCATATCACGGGCGAGTGCCACGTGTCTTTCCTTGGCGATGCATAATGTGGTGGGCCCTTGGTGTTGAGATGGAGATTACATCAGCCTTTTGAAGGAAGTCGTTGGATAACTTCTCAAACACAAGAAGATGTGATTTTGGCCCTATTAGGAGAAGAATAAAGAACAATGGAAAAGATTTAAAAGTTGATTCTCAACATGAGAATGTATTATACTCATGAGGTAATAATAATTAAAAAGTAAAAATGAATGTTATTATTGTAAGAAAAAGGATCACATAGTGTGGACTTGTATAACTTGAGCCAATGATGTTCTTGAGGGAGAACTTAAAGAAAAATAAAATGATGTTAGCTTAGACTATATATATTTGTTTGTTTCAATCAACATGTTTTATTGTGAGGAATGTAAAAATTAACGGAGGGTGTTGGAATATTGATTAACATTAATAAATTCACCTTACTAACTTATTAAAGGTGCTACTTTTCGTAACTCTATAGCCCAACTATTCAATGGTCATTTTCTAATGACTCCTTTCTCACTCTCTTGGACAAAATACAATTCAATCTGGAAAGCTTTAAGGTCAAATAATAGTGGCATCAATGTTATAGGAAATCATTCTTCAAGCCTAATTTGTTCCCTATGGATAGAAGGGGGTTGATCATTCCTAAGCATCTCTTTTACCTTTTAGGTTTCTCCTTCCTCTTTAAGGAAACATATCATTTCTAAATTATCATATTAAATTATGAAGCCCCTTTCTTTGGCAAGGAGATTCCATGTGTGTTAAAAAATTATTGTTGCACACATTTCCATTACTCATGTTGCTAAGAACCTTGCAAATCCTCATATTTGAAGATTGAAAAAATCCAAAGGTATATTTTATGGCCTCCCTTTAACCAAGGAAAATGGTTTCACAAAGTATCCTAGGAGTTTTATTATTTCCCTCATTACTATAATAGGCTTGGCTTACTTTATATTCACTACTCTAAATGGCACCATAATAGGCTTTGCTTGCTTTATATTCACTACTCTAAATGGCACCATAATTTCTTAAAATTTAATTAACATACTCTAAAACCTAACTAAAGCAGGTTGTAGCTCGTCAAACTGGACAAGTGAAAGGTCAATACCAGTGTTGAGGAAGACTTTGGAGGAGTGAAAACAAGGTCAATACCAGCACCGACGAAGAGTTTGGAGCTAAAACAAGGTCAATACCAGTGCCGAGGACCAGGTTGAGGGCACTTAGGGAAAATCGTTGACCAAGGGACAATGAGTACTGTAAGTTTGGCACCCCCATTCTCTTTAACTTGCAATTTTCATGCCTAGTTTCCAAAGATCTTCTCGTACATTGGCCCCCCCATTCTCGTAAAATGGTATAAGATAAGACAAAAAATAAAATGGCTTAATTTCACATTTTTATAGTGATTACTAGAGGCACATAGACCAATTCTTCATAATAGAAGAATTTCATCATACTTTTCCAATGATGGCATTATGAGAAAACCTTAGGTTAAATGAATAATTCCTAGCTAAGTTCTTGAAATCATGTCCAACTATGTAAGAGAAGACCGCTGCTATGTGTACTTGGATAACATGGAGAAAGGCTCTTTGGGCTCTTTCATCAATCTACGTATTGTTAAATTTTAACACCTAAAAGTGAGAATGAAGAATCTTTCCTAGAATGGTGCCCAATTATGCTTCTCAACACCTAGATTACAAAATCCTTGTCAATATCATTGCCATCACAATTAAACCTATTGCTTGAGATATAGTCATAGAGGTAAACAAATTGGCTTTCTTGATAGTAGATACATTCTAGACTATTCAATCCTTGCATCGGAGATTGTTGAATGGGCCCAACAAACTACTCATGATGCCCATTACTATTAAGTAACATAGAAAGTTTGGGCATATCTTTCCTAGAATTGCCAATTACCAACATAGATTACCTCAATATCATTTATTAAAAAGGTTCAATAGTAGGATCCTTGGAGATTGTTGAATGGGCCCAACAAACTACTCATGATGCCCTTACTATTAAGTTAAAAGTTTGACAAGGCATATGATTGCATCAAATGTCCTTTCATTTATAAAACAAATGGATTTATTTTCAACCCTAAATTATTATCACACATTCAAAATTACAAAATAGTTAATGAAGAACCTTCATTTGAAGGTGATGTCGTCATGACCTTTGAATGAAGAACCTTCATTCAAAAATGATGCCATGTCAAGACTTTCAAATGAAGGTATTTTTTATTTTAAATATTTCATGTCCAAAATGCTTTATAAAAGGAACCTTGGCATGAAGGACCTTCAAATGAAGACCTTAATTCAAAACAATGAGACATGAGTCATTTTAATACCCACTCCAAAAAGGTAACGGCCGAATATATCTCACCCAAGGTTTTACATGGAACATTAGGATTTATATGAAAGCCAAGGTAAAACCCAACCTTAGGTTCCTCCCAAACAATGTAACAAGCCAAAACAAGGGCAAAACATAAATGGAATTTAAAGAACAAGATTTTAAACTCCATAAAATCCACCATGATGCACACCAATCTATTGAGTTACAGTTCCAAGACAGTGGGTGGATTGGTGGATGTCATTTCTATTTAGCCCTCAAACCCTTACACAGGCACAACAGGGCAGTCCCTGTATTTGATTGTTTAATCCCACAAAATAGTGATTGAGAACTTCAAAACAAATGCAAATGAAAGGGAACACATATATTTATCTACACCAATGATCTCAGAGCATTTGAAGCTTGTATGGATCCATACAACACAAAAGAACTTCAGAAAAATTATAAAAACATAGAAAATTGCTTCAAGAACGTGGTATTTGATATGAAATTTTGGTATCAACTCCTCCAACAATTGCAATGGGATGGGAATACAATATGATAGAAGTGGGATAAAAAAATGCATCGTTTGAAGCATCAAACCAATATGCAAAGATGAAAGAAAGTGCTAACCCCTTAAACTGAAAAAGTTTATTTTAACTTTAAGTTTGTTGGGTAGCCAATTCTTTTAAGTTATCAAATCCAACCATCATACATAATCAAAATGTTGTTGTTTCAAATGACTATAAGCACTAACTTTCACTATTTGAAGATGTTGAAACCTTTTCATAGAGAATTAGAAGATTGATGCGACCAATCATCCTACCTTAAAACATACCAAAAGTCTCCTAGCAATTAGACATAGGAAGATTTAAGATGAATTAAACAATTTTTATTGCCAAAGCATAAACTTATGATGACTTTACCAGGCCTAGTACACACTCCCTCCCTGTTAACCACTTAGACATATGGAAATTAAATGTAAATTTGCTGCTATTTTTAGTCATGTAGGTGTCCAATAAACCACTTGGCGGTGTTTCCCTTCAACTTTATTTACTTGAATGAAGAGAAAAAGTCCTTTGATTACAATTAGAGAAGACATTTGACGCCTTGGTTATGTAACTGGTGGACCATAGTCACATTTAACACTTGTTACAAAGTTTGGGAGTTAAAATGTTAAGTAGATTTGATTTGTGATGGAAAGATTTGGACGGTAGTAACAATAACTTGCAATCTATCAAGACTCGATTACCTTATAACTTGTCAATTTCTAGCGATGAAATGATAGATTAATCATAATGTCACCTTCGGATCACATCACCATGAAAGAACTTCATCCAACATCCTTATGAGTGCAAGTACCACAAAATAGGTATTTGTCAGATTTGTCTTCCTCAAGCGAGGGAAATTCAGGAAGAGAAGAGGAAAGCAAGACATGTAGTAGGTCTAAAAGAGGGAGATCAACTAGAGGTCAAAAGATTAGAAGAAAATTCCATAAACGCATGGAATTTTTTCTTGCTAAAGGGGGGTCATGTTCTTATGATGATGAGAGCATAGGTGACATCGAGGTGCCCTTGAGGTACAAACATCTACGGAAACAATGGGTACCCAAGGAACTTCCTCCAATAAACACTGATCTTTGTGTCAACGAGAGGATATATCACATAGCACCATCGTCATTACATGGTTTGGGCCTATTTTGCACGGACGACATAAAATTATGTTACGACAAAGTTATCGAGTTGATGGAGTATGCTGGACCCTGTTACAGTTACAAAGATTGGATGCAGTTGGTTCGATATACACAAAGTAAGCGTAGGTATGCACTATCAACAAATTATATATAACTAAAAGATAAGGATCAAAATAAAGGAGTGGCTAGGTACATTGATAGGAGGCCAAAAGCATTAGGGAATATTGTAGGGTTTATAAATAGTATATGACTTGGGTCAACAAATAAGCAACCCAATTGTATATTCGAGGCGCGAGAGGGAAACCGTGTATTTGTATGTGCGATAAAATCAATAACTGCAAGGGAAGAGTTGCTAATCGATTACAATTTGAATTGCTTAGATACAAACACAATTACTATGGGGGTGGTATGTACTATATATATACCATTTTACCCAACCTCCAATTAATGACTCCAATATACCATTTTATTATTATGTTTTTTTTCGTAAGTCTATTGGTTTCATTTCGGTAATGTTTTTTATGTTTAATTTTTGTCATAGCAGGACATTGATCATACGAGGAAGGCTCCGGCCCAGAGTGCAGATCATGATCCATCTTCAGGCACTTCTATCCAACAGGTTTACCTCATTGTAATTGTACAAATTAGATACGAGCAAAATGTTTTATTATTATATTTTTTTCATGAGTTTATTGGGTTAATTTTGATAATGTTTTTAATATTCTTGTTGCAGTTGGCTGATCGGGGAAAGGCACCAGCAGTACAGGAGAGCATCCATATGGAGGTGCAGTCACTATTATCCGATGATGACATCACATTTTCCACAAACCCTGTGGATATGATGAGGAAGGCCCAAAAAAAATGCAATCAAGAAATCCTTCAATTGGTATTCGTAGTGGCTCAAACAGATGAGATAAGAGAAAGGGTTAAAATATTGTCTGAGAGAGCATAGAACTTGGAAGTAAGTTGTCATGAGATCTTTAATTATAACATAAGTTCATTCATGGTTTTATATTTTGTACTCTTTTATGTCATGAACTAAAATATGTGTTGTTGTTACAGGATTATTTGCGTCCTCATGATCATGCTGTTGGTCATGATCAAGGTACTGCAAGTGTTTCCCGAGAAGTAGGGGACGGTACAAGTGTCAATCTTGATCTTCCTGTGCATACAACACATCATCCAACCCCATCATCTCATGTGCCTATATCGTCATCTGAAATTTCGGCAACACATACCATGCAGGCATTCGGTAGTCCACCCTCTGGCAGCGAACACATGCCACTACATGTGTCAATACCTGTGGATGTAGAGGCCAATACTATTAGTGATGTTTTAGCAACATTTCCTGGATCTTCCTGTATTACTAGTACAAGAACATTTCTGGTCACATTTGTGGTGACCGAGGATTTCCTTCCCATAAAGATAGAGAAGGTCCTAGGTACTTTAAATTGTTTTCATTATTATTATTTTATTTTTTAAGTAAGTGCTAACAATGGGGATAGTGCCCTATTATATTGATTTACAAAATGGCAATATTTTCCTACATTATAATTGCCTATTTATAGCCACTATATATCCGACTTTATGCTTATCATGCTTTATGCTACTACATAGCTATATACTACTCCTAGTGTGTACCCCAACTTTACTACATGTTTCATTCTCCTTTTGTTGAACCAATCCTCATTTTGAACAAACCTTGCAAAGGCATTCATGTCATTGTTGATTATGCCCGCCTGATATACATCCCATGCATTGCCTAGGAAGCAGCTCATTGCCTTGGTCTGGTGCTACAAGCTACTAGTGCATTCCTCCCCAGCTTCAACCTCCACTTCTTTCCTGTCTCCCCCTACCCCATTTTCTCCAAAGATGTATTTCAAGGAGCTCACCATACCTTCTGCAGGCAGTTCGAAGATAGCATTTGCCACCGCTTCAATGTTGATCAGCGTAACAAAACCCCCAAGCTTCTTCACCAGTACTTCTCTGGCACCCAGAACATCTATTAATAGGCTTAGGACTACCTCATAGATTCTGCCATCGCACCGGTGGTTCCCCTCATGCAGGATCTCTTGGGTTATTTTCTCTATTGCTTCAATCACTTGTAGGGAACCGATTGAGAAAATTCTTTTGCACTAGGCTCTCAATGTCTCATTTGAGCAGATACAGTGCACACCGAACTTATACACCATTGTCCTTCTGAAGTTTGAGTCTAGAGCAGTGCCTTAACACCTTTTATCCCTCAGCTTCCAATAAATGCTTGCACTTGTCCCGTGAGTCTGGCACAACTTCCTAATGCTTTGGCTAAATGTCGCTCGAGTCTTATCTGTTATCCCATCCGATTGTCCCAGTTCACTGCTTTTTAGAGATTTCAGAGATCTTTCATCCGCCCAAACTGTCGGTGATTAGAAGTGTTGGCAGTTCTGACCACTGCTCCATGCAGTTGTCAAATTTTATTACCTTTCCTTGATTTACTTCGCAGTTTTCCAAGAGGCCCACAGCCTTGTTAGCTTCCCTATAGACATGTGATAGGGTATATTCATTTAACTTCCAAAGAAGGGATTAGATTGCTCCTATCCAATTGTCTAGTTTCCAGTTTGGTGTTTTCCCCGATGTGATTGCCTGAATGCAGATTTGAGAATCACCTTCTATTTCTACCGAATCAATTCCTTTCTTTATACAGACTTCCAATCCCAATGCGAGCACCTCCATTTCTGCTATATTATTCGTGCACGTATCTAAGTTTTTGGAAGCAGCCCAAACACCTTGCCCTTCTAAGTTTCTAATTATACATCTTGCTCCTACAGGAAATTATGTTTTTTATAAACATCTAAGTGATATTTCATTGGAGCTCTTCGGGCCCACCATACGTACATGGTAGAATGCCCAAAATCAAGATTTAAAAGATGAGCTCATTAACCGTTTAGTTGTGTTGTTCGATGATAAAACATTCAATCGAACCAAGGTCCTTAAGAAAGTTGGTACCTGTCTAAAGTATGTGAGGGACCAATATAGGTCACATTTAGAAAAGAACAAAAAGTACGAGTGTCACCCCATGATTTCGGAAAGGGAGTGGAAGGACTTGGTGTCAGATGGAAAGGAGAAGGCTGAAAAGAAGAAAGGAAAGATACCACCGGACCAAGGAAGGTTATATGTGATACTATCAACAATTTAATTATATATTGATTAATCTTTCTTTTTATATAATCTAACATATTTCAAATTTTTCATAGGCTGCCCGACACATCGAAGGAAACAAAGGCAAGACTAAAAAAACACAGGCAGCACAAACTTGGCTCTGGTGGTTATATGAAAGTAGCCGCACGATTTGTAAGTATCAATAAATGAAATATTGTATCCAAATAATAAATTGCAAATAATTTTGGTTTTATCACACCATAGAAGCAAAATTCATGATCGCATGCAAAAATGTAGGGCTTTGATTTCAACAGAGTGCCCAAAGAAGAGGACCTGAAGATTGCCTTCGACCAAGGCTATGGAGCCCTGTCTGAACAGCTAAGAGTCTCGACTGGGCAAACACAATCTTCCACTGCATCCAACATGTAGGTAAATAAATTCAATAAAGTTTATTTCAAATTGAATACTTGTGCAATCTGTTCAATATTAATTTCCACCATAATAATGTGCCTATTTGTTTTACACAGATAAGCAATGATAATCTTGCACATGGCATTGGAATGTAGCTTGGTGAGGGTGGAGCACAACCTGCTTATGAAGTCCATGGTGTGCATCCCAGTACTGGATGTATTCATGTGCTATACAAAACGTAGTATGGATTAATACAATTAAACTTCTTTAGTTGCATTTGGTGTATTAATCAATGTAACCTTTCGTGTTTCAACTTTAGAACATGTAGAGCATGATCAACATGTTGAGCATGATCAAGCTAGATAAGATCAGGAACATGATGTGGCTCCATCAGGTAAAGAGGACCACTCTAATGCTCTTTTAAACATATTTAATTGCAATTGGTGTATTAATTAATGTAATCTTTCATGTTTCAACTCCAGATCAGGATTTAGAGGGTGTTCAACATGTTGAGCATGAGGCTATAAGACAATATCAGGAACATGATGTGGCCCAATCAGGTAAAGAGCACCATTGTGATGTTCTTTTAATTAATGAAATACATGTAACAATAATAATAAAACATATTAATTTAACATTTCTTTGCTATTGCAATAGACCCCCCCTTGCAGCCACATCCACATTGTGAGTACATGACTAGGAATACATTAAGATCATGAGCAGAGCTCAGAACAACTCAAGGGGGGACAGATGATTTTGAAAATGATACTCCACTTCATCTTTTTTTAGCTGCAAAAAAGAAAAAAAAAAAGTGATTGTTATCATATTATAACAGCCATATTTTTGATAATATGTAAAAACTGAAAAACTGAAAAAATGAAATATGTTAATGAATGAATGTGAATATGTTAATGAATAAATGTTATATGTTAATGAATCAATGTTATATGTTATTAATGGATGAATGAATGTTATATGTTATTAATGCAGGATGAATGAATGAATGTTATATGTTATTAATGGATGAATGAATGATTAATGTTATATGATTAGGTATGGGGAATAGAGAGTGATGTGATGGGGGGGGGGGAAGGGCCAAATGATCTTCCACCTTCACGTGGTTGGCCCTATTAAGTAGAGAATATTAAACTATTCTCAAAACAAAGAGAAGCTCAATAAGGTAAGTAATGCACTTTTCAATATAAGAAATGCATCGTTTGAAGCATCAAACCAATCTGCAAAGATGAAAGAAAGTGCTAACTTTTCACTATGAACATTGTGTTGTGTGTGGATTTGGTTTCAAAGCTCTGTTGATGGAGATGGCTTGTATGATAGCCAAGAAAATAGTTATCATTATTGCTGCTACAAATAGGCCTAATATCATCAATCCTGCATTGTTAAGGCCTGGCCGACTTGACTACTTTTATATATCACCCAGAGTCACCCCGATAAGTATTTTGATCCATTTGTATCATCATCAACAAGAGATCATGTATCGCTAGGATATTGTATAGTTTCCCTGACGTGGTGAATCTCCTCGATGATTATTCTTTCGATCTCAACTATGTCGCCAAGAATCCTACCGATGTAATCTTATCAGTGTCACATAGCTAGTCGGGTAGACATTTAGAACTTACTCCGATGATATATGTCTTGCCGATATGCTTCCCTCATGCTTCGTCGATGAGACAAGATGTGTATCTCGCTGATGAAACTTCATCACTGAGACCAAAATCCAGTCCTCTCGATATATCTTCTGAGGTAATTTTGATCGCTATAATAGTCTTCATCTTTCACCGATATGCCCACATTTCAACGAATAGTTTTTTTTTTTTTTTAAAGTGCAACATTTTTTTCAAATTTATGATGAACCGCAAAAAGCATCTGACGAATTTGCAATGTATCCGATGAATTTTCACCGTAATGACTTCCCTATTTTGTCACACGTTCGACGAACTTCTGTCGCTATTTCAATCTAAATTATGTCACCAAGACTCCTGCCAATGTAATCTTATCGGCGTCACATAGCTGGTCGAGTAGACATTTAGAACTTACTCTGATGATATATGTCTCGCCGATATGCTTCCCTCGTACTTCGTCGATGAGACAAGATGTGTATCTCGTCGATGAAACTTCATCGCTGAGACCAAAATCCAGTCCTCTCGATATATCTTCTCAGGCAATTTTGATTGCTGTAATAGTCTTCATCTTTCACTGATATGCCTACATTTCAATGAATAGTTTTTTTTTTTTTTTAAAGTGCAATGTTTCGTCGACTTTACGACAAACAGCAAAAAGCATTCGACGAATTTGCAATGTATCCAACGAATTTTCATCGTAATGACTTCCTTATTTCATCGCACATTCGACAAACTTCTGTCACTATTTCAATCTAAATTATGTCACCAAGACTCCTATCGATATAATCTTATCGGTGTCACATAGCTGGTTGGGTAGACATTTAGAACTTACTCCGATGATATATGTCTTGCCGATATGCTTCCCTCGTGCTTCGTCGATGAGACAAGATGTGTATCTCGCCGATGAAACTTCATCACTGAGACCAAAATCCAGTCCTCTCGATATATCTTCTCAAGCAATTTTGATCGTTGTAATAGTCTTCATCTTTCACCGATATGCCTACATTTCAATGAATAGTTTTTTTTTTTTTAAAGTGCAATGTTTCGTCGACTTTACGACGAACCGCAAAAAGCGTTTGATGAATTTGCAATGTATCTGACGAATTTCTGCCGTAATGACTTGCCTATTTCATTGCATGTTCGACGAACTTCTGTCGCTATTTCAATCTAAATTATGTCGCCAAGACTCCTGCCGATGTATTATTAACGGCGTCACATAGTTGGTCAGGTAGACATTCAAAACTTACTCCGATGATATATGTCTTGCCGATATGCTTCCCTCATGCTTTATCAATGAGACAATATGTGTATCTCATCGATGAAACTTCATCACTGAGACCAAAATCCAGTCCTCCCGATATATCTTCTTAGGCAATTTTGATCGCTATAACAATCTTGATCTCTCAACGATATTGGCAATACGTCAAACTTTTGTCGTAATGGCGACAGACTTATGTTGTTAATCCAACGGTTTGGCAAAGGTATGCCTCCCATGATCCAGGTACTGTTCATCGTGCGATTGATGAAGTGGGTATCATGGTTCTGATGAGGTTGCGTCGTGAGATCGACGTTTTATAGCCCATCGGGATGTAGACGAAAATTGAGTGACAACCCTGATTTTTGTGATTCGTTGGTCGGTCGACAATGTATCGTTGAGATTCTGACAAACGATCATCAGAAATTGGGATCAAATCTTGTAGTGAATATAAGACATAGGCCTCACCATACCAAAAGGAGTTAAATCTCTCCAAATAAGATCAAAGGTTTTTTTTTAAAAAAAAAAAAAAGGTTCCAAGTGGTTTGGAGGGAAATCAAAGGTCTAAGCCTTTACTCTGATTAGGTCTTGAGGTTGAGATAATTAACTCAATCATAGAGCTAAAGAAACTTTGAGTTAAGACCAAGCAATGCCCTAACAATCCCATAAGGATGAATGGGAAATAATTTTCTCATAGAAATGACAACCATATGAATGCAAACCAAGTGTGAACAATAATAAGAGTTCTTCAAGAGTTTAACAACATTTTATTCAGATGTAATGCTAGATCTAAATCATGAAACAACAGATTTATGGAAGAGGCACCCAAATTGTTAATATAGAACAACAATATCTACTCAAGAAGAAGCTTTTGTTGATTGAGAGCAACACATATTGATGGAAAACCATAGTTTACAAGATTGGATAACATCAAATAAAGAAAAGAAAGGCCTGCAGATTGGTTTTCTAGATATGAACAACAAGTTACAAGAGGAAAAGTGTGGATTTCATGGTGAAAAGACCAGATGGCTAACTAAGAAACAACATATTGCAAGAAAAAAGCCCAAATTTAATTAACACAACAGATGTGATGGAAAAGATTAGTAGTTTCTTGGTAACAAGGAGAGGATCAGTGGTCACAAATCATTGAAAAGGTATCAGGCTTGAAAAGTGCCAAACCCAGGGTGGATAGCAACGAGATCTTGGAATAAAAACATCAAGATCAATCATGGAACAATGAGTTCACAAGAGTAAACATAAATGCCATATCTAATCAGTATGAGTTCATGTTGAAGGTAGGTTTTCAAATCAAATAAACCCTACCCCAAAAAGTGGTGTGTGTTTTCCATTATATTTTCATTGAATGCTCTTGGAAAAGAAATAAAATTAGCTATGATGGTTTTTTGTTCACTATTGGCAATTGATTCTAAGTTTTTTTTAAGAGGCTTGGGGTTGTAAGATCAAAGGGGTCTCTTGTAGTCAATAGAGAAATAAAGTCAATCCTTGAAGAGATTGTAACAAAGATGTGATAATCACAAAGCACAAGGTTCAAAGCAATGAGATCATAATGTAAAAACAAAAGAGAAAAATTATGTTTTTATCATAACAATGATTTTAAGGATTGACTATGAAGAACAATCATCATAAGATAGTAGTGAATAAAAACAATGACAGTGCCAATGAGTTATCAATACAGTGAATAAAGAGTTCCAATTTTCAATGCATGATAATAATAGTCCAAGGCATGCAAGGGATAGGAATGAAAGACAATATGTAGAGGGAAAATAGTTGCAAATGATCAATGTTATATCAAAGCATATGAGTGTCAGAGGATCATAGCAAAATGAAGGAGATAATAGTAGTTGTTATGAATGCCATGTGACTTGATATCATGCATAAAGAAGATGTAAAAGACCATGGAAAATAGTGAAAAGGGGTCAAAGTCAATGAGATTCATTGAATGTCAAAGAGCATTATCATTATATCAGTGAAAGCACAAGATTGTAACAATGAAGCAATGGAAAGCAAGAACAGTGATATACAACATTAGGATCATTGTCATAAAGGATGAAGATAAACTTACCATGTAATATTAACACAATGGAGGGTTCAAAAATAGTGGAATTTATGTCACAAAGGGATAATGGTTGTTGAAGCTTAATAATATTGATTTTTAATGAACAACACCAAGCTTGATAATAGTGATATGAAAGAGTTGGAAACACTATTATAGTTAACTGTTATAATAATAAAAATCCAATTGATTACATGATAAGGTGATTATGAGTACAAAAATGTCGTGACAGTGATAAGATATGTCAAAAAAATGATTTCCAAAGCACCATGGGCATCAAATGGAGCATTAGTCCATAAGATCAAAGGAATGTTAAATTTTTTATAGTCATGGGACTATTGTAGCAACACTATCACAATATGAAATGATAAAACAAAGATCTTAATGCATATAATGATGATTTTGACACAAAAAACAACTCATCCTATAGATCATGATTTCTTTCTTAGTGCATACCTGAAAGTATTTGTCAAATAATACAAAGGACATGGACCTTTAAAATGAGTAGAGTTCATGGTAAAGTGTAGAGATATATTCAGTGTCAAAATTAAGTGGTGTATTCAAGTGGGAATTGACAATCATGGCAAATAAATAAAGGTCACTATCATAGAAGCAAATAAAGATTATAACAGTGAGAAGACCTTCTTAAAGATCAGTGGAAAAGGGAACTGATAAAAGTGAATTAATCTCAAACAAATAAAGGGAAGCATGAGGTTTCAGGATTCAAGATTTCCACTTGGAAACCCTACCTTTAGATTGTAACCATGTTTAATGTCCCTCCCTTTCTTGAATTATACTGGTGTTGCAACTTAGAAAACGTTGCTCAACAAGCTCTGGCATTAGAAAAATGGAAACCACCACTCTTTGCATTCAATGGTTGTTTCCTTTGTCAGAATTGCAATGTACTCTTAGACCGAAGCTTTTGCTTGATATCTACTATTATGGGATTTTTTCCTCTTGAAAGTGTGAATTTTATACTTCTAAAACCCCAACTACAAAACTCTCTTGGCTTCTATGCATCATGCCCTCATGAAAGTGCCTTGGTGGATGGATACCTTTGTTGTTCTTCATGACAAAGAAACCACTCTATGATCCTCTAATAGTGATGTCTCTATCATTACATCAGTGCCAATGATCCTTTAATATTGATGGAGTCTTTCTTAAGCTGATTTTTTGCTCTGCAAACCAAGGGAAAACCTTAAAACGTGAAAACTGAAACACCAAATTGTTGATTAAACTTCCAAACTTCCCTCCAATGTGTAATCACAATTTTTTATGCCAAAAATCAATTGCCTAAAATTCCCTCCAAATGCATAGATGACCTGACCAAGGCACCAAAAATACCTATTGCTAAAATGCACAAAACAAACTATTGCATGGAAGGCATGTGAAATTTAATCTTCATTTTTAGGGGAAAAAAAATCATCTATCTACATTGTCATTTTAATATAGGTTGTGAAAATTAAGATAAGGATGATGTGCTCCTAAAATTACTAGAGTTCAAACTTGTATAAAA
This sequence comes from Sequoiadendron giganteum, assembly GCA_007115665.2. Taxonomy (NCBI): domain Eukaryota; kingdom Viridiplantae; phylum Streptophyta; class Pinopsida; order Cupressales; family Cupressaceae; genus Sequoiadendron; species Sequoiadendron giganteum. The sequence goes on from CM021100.1 coordinate 891,336,364, forward strand.
AGATAACATCTATAAAAATGATCAACACACAATTGATTTCATAGATTATAAAATAATTCTATTTTTAAAAAATAATTAACAATATAATGCCTGAAAGAGAAAAATTTCGCATACCAAAAGTGATCATTGTTATTTCTATTTTGCATTATTAAGATGGTTGAGTATATCAGCAAGCGAAGATAGAAGTGAATCAATCTTCATTTTTAGGGAAAAATGTTCTTTTTTAAGGGAACAATCTTCGTTTTCAGTAGACTTGACCATTACATTTCTACAACCCATGCAAATTGAATCTAATTGCTTCTAGAAATAACTACTTGACCTTTTGAAATGAAAGTGTTTGCAAGATAGCCCTCAAAATGCAATTGGATTGTTTAAATCATATTTTATTAGTGAAATTGACCATAATTGCTCTTTGATACATTTGACATGCTAACACAATAGGAAAATCAAACTGGCTTCAAATCATAGTTAAAAACATTAATGATTAATTAACATAATGAGTAATAAAAGTTAAAGAATGTAAATGTTAATTTTTTTTAATAAAATATGTGAAGGCCTTGAGACTACACCAAGAGGCAATGCCTTCCACACAATAGGTATTTTTGGTGCACCAAGCAACCTGGGCAGCCAAATGGCCTGCTTAGGTAGGGGTACCATGAGGGGGGCTTAAGCTCTATGAATTATGATCAAATTAGAAAGAAAAAATAGTAGAGTAATAGTCATTTATTTAGTCATTTTTATTTTTTTGACCAATTATTTAGTTGTGATTTTACTCAATGACCAAATTAGTCATTTATACTCGTGAATTACAAAAAATTAGTAGAATTTAGTCATTTTTAGTCATTTGACTAAACGTTTTAGTCACATGGTCATTTATTTGCCAAATTCTACTAGTGTGAGTACTTCGCAAAGATAGATTTGAAGAGTGGATATCACCAAATCCAGATTAGAGAAGGAGATGAATGGAAGATAACCTTCAAAACCAAGGAGGGCTTGTACAAGTGGTTATTCATGCCTTTTGGGCTAAACAATGCACCAAGCACATTTATGTGACTTATGAATGAGGTATTGAAAGAATTTTTAGGAAAATTTGTTATTGTTTATTTGGATGATATTTTTATTTTCAGTAAGACATTGGAGGAGCACTTGATGCATATCCAAAGAGTTTTTGAGAAGCTAAGGGAGGAGAAGTTGTTGATTAATTTGAAGAAATTTAGTTTTGTGAAGAGAGAGTTGGTGTATCTGGGATTTTTTGTCTCAGTAGAGGGTCTTAAAATGGATCCAGAGAAGGTGAGAACTATCATTGAATGGCCTACCCTGGGGAGTGTTACAAAGGTAAGATCATTTCATGGTCTAGCAATTTTTATAGAAAGTTTATTAAGAATTTCAGCAGTATTTGTGCACCTCTAACTGAAGAAATGAGAGGGGATAGAAAAGATTTTAAATGGGCTGGAGGAGCAACAAAGAGTTTTGATATGTTGAAGAAGAAAGTCATAGAGCAACCTATTTTGGAACTTCCAGATTTCAATAAGGTCTTTCAGGTAGATTGTGATGCTAGTGGCACTACCATAGGAGCTGTTTTGAGTCAAGAAGGTAAGTCGGTTGCCTATTTTAGTGAGAAATTGAATGATGCTAAGAAGAAATATTTTGTCTATGATTGATATTTTTATGCTATAGTTCAAGCTTTAAAGAAATAGAGACACTATTTGTTGCCAAAATAATTTATTTTATATACTGATCACCAGGCTTTGCAATATCTCAGTAGTCAAGGAAAGTTAAATCAAAGGCACTTAAAATGGGTTGATTTTTTGCAGAGTTATACTTTTGCTTTGAAGCACAAGAGTGGAAGGTCAAATAGAGTTGCAGATACCTTAAGTAGAAGGGAAAATTTGTTGATAGAGATGAATATAGAGGTTGTTGGGTTCAATGAACTCAAGATTTTATATCATGAAGATCTAGACTTTGCAGAAGCTTGGCAAGCTTGTTTGGAACCTGTTACATTGGATAGGACAAGATGGTTGGATTTCTTAATCCAAGATGGGATGTTGTTTAGAGGAATCCAATTGTGCATTCCAAGGAGTTCTATGAGAGAGAACCTAATCAAGGAGAAGCATAGCGAAGGACTGGCCAAACATTTCGGTCGAGATAAGACCATTGCTCTGGTGAGTGAGAATTATTATTGGCTAGAGTTACAGTAAGATGTGAAGAAGTTTGTACAAAGTTGTAGAGTATGTCAGATGGTGAAGGGAACAAGTCAAAATATTGGATTGTATCAGCCATTACCTATACCTGAGAGGACATGGGATGATATTAGCATGGATTTTATTCTTGGCTTGCCAAGGACAGAAAGAGGGCATGATTCCATATTTGTGGTGGTGGATAGATTTTCAAAGATAGCACATTTCATTCCATGTCATAAGACTAGTGATGTTGTTTATATTACAGAGTCATTTTTCAGAGAGGTGGTGAGACTACATGGTCTACCGAAGAGTATAGTTTCAGATAGAGATACCAAATTTGTTGGTTATTTCTAGAGGACATTATGGAAGAAGTTGAAGACAAATTTGAAGTTCAGTTCTGCACACCATCCATAGACTGATGGACAAACGGGGGTGGTGAATAAGAGTTTGGGTAACCTGTTAAGATGCTTAGTAGGAGATAAGCCCAAGGGATGGGATTTGATTATACCACAAGTAGAATTTTCTTACAACTCTGTCAACATGAGCATTGGTAAATCACCATTCTAGATTGTGTATGGAAGTAGTCCAAGAACTACTTTTGAACTGAGAAAGATGGATAAGGGGGAGAAGAGTAGTGTTGAGGCTGAAAATTTTGTGGAGCACTTGAAGAATTTGCATGAAGAAGTGAAGAAGCATATCAATAAGATGAACTAAAAATATAAGGCCAAGGTAGATCAAAAAAGGAGGCATAGTGAGTTCTAGGTAGGAGATGAAATCATGGTTCATTTGTGAAAGGAGAGGTTTCCAGTTGGTACATGCAACAAGTTAAAGATGAAGAAGTTTGGACCATGAAAGATCCTGAAGAAGCATGATTCAGGAAATGCATATGAGATAGAGTTGCCTAATGAAATTCATATTTCACTCGTGTTTAATATTTTATATTTAATAGAATATCATGAATGGGGAATTAATGAAGAAAAAATATAAGCACAATGGAATATTCCCACACCTACTTCAGAAAAGGAGGAGATAGAAGAAATATTGGATAGTTGTGTGGGAAAAAGTACAAGGAACAGGCAATATGAAGAATATTTGGTCAAATAGAAAGGAAGGCCTATTGAAGGTTCATCATGGTTGTCTAAGGTTGAGGTTAACCATCTTGGTTTCCCTCTAACTCCTGAGAAGTGGCAGGGTCACTTTTCAAATTACCTTGGGTGTTTGATGTAGGAGCATCTAGCGGTGTAGGGTAATCTTGCATCACCCAAAACTTTTTTTTTTCTTTAGTTGTTTTGAGTTCCATGATGGCACTTAAGGGGCATAAGATAGTCATGAGCCAAAAATAGTGAAAAGAAATCACTTACTATTTTTAGTAAGTTGGCCTAAATGGGCTTGTATGAACCTGAAAATTTACCCAAAGGAGCAGAGCTGAAAAATATTTTTGATTGCGAAAGAATCGCCTCAATACCCTGAATGGTTTGGGAGAAATTAAAGTTTTCGTCCCAAGAAATTTCTCCAATGCAACTTAAAATTCAAACATAAAACTTTAGAGGCCCTGAAATAGCTTGAAAAGTGGCCAAACCGACATATGGTGGGTACATGCGTTGTAGATCTCGTCAAGAGCTTTCTAACAATATGCAATAATAGAAAATCAGACACCTAGATCAAAATTTATTGCCCCACAAAGTTGGTCCTCTAAAAATTTAATTTCATTAAAAAAATTCTTCCTAGGCCAAAAATCAAATGGCAGGACTTTTGGCACCAAACCAAAAGGGAAAGTTAAACTTCCTAGAACATTCTAGGGCAGTTATTGGGTAAAATAAAAAGGGTTAAGTGGGGTTGTAGAAGGTGGATCCATTAGTGTAGGTTGTGGCTCTGAATAATAGTTCTCTTTTTAGAGTTGATTTTGTTGCAATGAATCACGTCCATGAGGCTGTAGCATGTAAGTTTTGAATCTATAATTTCATTTTTCTGAAAATAATTGAAAGTGGGTTACTTTCTATCTAACATCTTCTGTATTGGTATTCATTGTTTTGTTTTGTGTGGTTTGGGCAGTGTAGCCCTCATCAAAAAGAAAGAATTTGTAAATTAGTGTCTATGAATAGTGTAAAATGGTCAATGGGATTCATAAAGTACAAAAAAAACTATAAAGATAAATTATCATGGTTAAAAAACCTAAGGTTATCAAAAACAACTAAAACTAAAGCACAAAAGTAAGGTGAAGAAAGCAAGAGGGGTAAACCAAATCTTGGTTTAATTAAGCCATTGTGATATGTGTTGTAAACATATGTTGTGTGTGACATGACTATATTAATGGGACTTGAGTGGAAGTTGACGAAATAAATATGAATATGAACTTGTATCACATTCTTAAGGTAAATTAGAGATATAATAAGGGCTCTAATTTATAGTTGCATAATAATATAAGTGTTAAGGATTTCATTGGCACGAGAACCAACCTATTTTCAAAGAAGTAAACATACTATCCACTATACAACACTAATATTTGGGTGACTCTTGTGTCAAGAAGACCCTTGTAAATTGGTGATGGTTGAATGTTGAAAAGTGCAATGATGGGTGTTAAGGATGTGTGATCCTCTATTAATTATAAGGATGTGGGTTAGGATTGAGTTAGGTTACCATTGAAAGGAAAAGCAGAGGTGCGGAATACGCTTTCCTAACACTAATACCTCAGAGGAGAAGTACAAAAATCTTCTTTTAAAAATTTCATACACTTAATATGCACACATACAGGATAACAAGAGTAACATAAATAAAATATACAAATAGAGGACACACCAGATTCATGTGGGAAAACCCTTTTGGGAAAAAACCCACCACACCGAGAGCAATCACTTTGTATTACAGTAAAATGTTTACATACAAAGTTAACAGACCTCTCTCAGACTTCTCTCTCTGTTACAATTCTTACTACAACATACATGGAAATCAGACTCACTGTCACCCCTTAGTGACTACTCCCCAATACATTAGAATATTGCAAGTCTTACATGCATCATCCTATCAACCAACCAATTGGGTGTCCTAATTATACACCTTCTCACTAATAGACAAATCTGATTACTTCTTGTCCAAGTCACCCTGCAATCACGCATCGGGCCATCCTGCATTTAATTCTTCCATAGAGAACTACCAAGATTGGATCCTATCATCCACCGAATCTGATCTCTCAATAAATGCATACATCATTTTTAAAAATTTGGCTGATATCTATTGATTTACAACAACGATGTAAAATCAATGAATATAATCGTGCCACATGTCATTGTGCTATCCGTTCATCACTTTGACTGCTAAATCGGATCCATCAACTGTGCATTTGAGCTTCTTACCGTGCCACTGCGCCTGGTCAAAGAGACCCCTACGGTATGGCGGTGCCACCGCATAACCACCAATTTGTCCAAGCAACCTCGTGATATGGAGGTAATAGCTCATTCGCCTATCTGCCACTGTCCACACGTTACCGTGCCATCACTGAAAGAGCTCCGCGGTAAAGCGGTAAGCATTCTCGTCAGTCCACCAAGTCCACTGCGCTACCACCAAGGAAGAAAGGGTATACCGTAGTAAGGTGGTAACCCTTCGTGCACCGATCGCTGAGTTCACCACGCTACCATCAAGGTACGAAATAATCTCCATGGTGTAGTGGTGACATCACACCTTGACCCCCACGGTAAGGAGGTAACTGACCCTTTGCTTGACTATAACCCTTCACTGTGCCACTATGGCCTGATCGAGAGACCGTCATGGTATGACGGTGTCACCGCGCCACCGCGACATGGTCGATAGACCATCGTAGTATGGTGGTAACACTGTGTAACCGCCAGACTGAGCAAGGACCACCACGGTAAGGTGGTAACACCACTTAGGTGCAAGTCATTGAGCCTCGGGGTAAGGCGGTAAAGACTAGAACTGACTACAATTCACCAAGTCTTAAGAGGTTCCAAGTCAGTAAGTTGAGGCATCATTTTCCAACAAGCTCCCACTTGATAAAGACTTACTGGCTTCCTCCATACTTCAAATTTACTGATGATCATAGGCCTCAAGGCCCATCGAATCTATGCAACATCTAAACTTTTCTATGCTCATAGGCTTTGTCAATGCATCTATGACATTCTTCAAAGTATCCACCTTCTCTAAAGAGACCTTTCCATCCTCCACCATATCTCTCATGAAGTGAAACTGCACATCGATATGCTTCATCCTGCCATGGAAAGTTGGATTTTTCGCTAGACAAATGGCACTCTGACTGTCACAACAAATAGTAATCCACCCTGCATCAAAACCAATATCGGAACACAAACGACTCAGCCAAACAACTTCTTTGCAAGCGTGTGTTGAAAGCGACTACAACATGTCGCTTGCTCATCCAGCTAATCACACCACCATTTAACATGAAAGTGTATCCACTGGTGGATCTTCTACTGTCAATGTCCCCTACCCAATCAGAATCCACATATCCATATGAATACTGAGTGTTCTCTGTGATGCAACCAAATTACCATGGTAACACAGAGCAAATTTTGAAGTTCCCTTTAAATAATTAAACACTCTTCACAGCATCCCAATGTTTCCTTCTTGGATTTTCCATAAAATGACTAAGAACTCCCACTACTTGGGCAATGTATGGCCTTGTAAAAACCATTGCATACATTAAACTACCAACAACACTTGCATAAGGCACCCTGGTCATGTCCTCCATCTCAGTAGAATATTTTGGACAATCTTCAATAGATAGCTTCATTCCCTACAAAACTAGAACAACTAGCTGCTTGCAATCATTCATATCGAATCTCTCAAGAACAGTGTTAACATACTTACTCTGACTAACCCAAATATTTCTATTTTTTCTATCCTTGATTATTTCCATCCCCATAATATACCTTGTTGCACCCAAACCTTTCATTTCAAACTTTGCAAACAATTGAGACTTAAGATTAGAAATCATAGTCTTACTATTTCCTATGAACAACATATCATCCATGTACAAGGTAATAATAAGCACATGATAATTTTCAGATTTATAATACACACAATGATCAGATTTTGATCTCACAAATCCCATTGACAACACAAAGTTTTCAAATTTTTGGTACCACATTCTAGGCGATTGCTTCAAACCATACAAAAATTTCTTTAATTTGCAGACCAAACTTTCTTTACCTTTTTCAATGAAGTGCTCAAGTCGAGACATGTAAATTTCTTCTTCCAGCTCTCCATGGAGAAATGTTGTCTTCACATCCATCTGCTCAATCTCTAAGTCATACGTTGCTGCCAGTGACAAAAGAAATATGATATATGTTAGCTTTGCTATAGGGGAAAATATTTCTCCATAGTCAATTCCCTCAACCTGGGAATACCCCTTTGCAACCAACCTCGCTTTATACTTTTCAACACTACCATCTAGAATAGTCTTCTTCTTAAATACCCATTTACATCCAAAAGGATTTTTCCCTTTAGGTAAAGGTACCAAATCCCAGGTTTAATTTTTCTTCAATGATTCCATTTCTTCATTCATGGCTTCCAACCGAGAATTTGAATCAAACATGTTAATTGCTTCTTTCACAATCCTAGGCTCATCAGTGTTAGTAATTAAAGCATAGGCACAGTTTGAATCCAAAATAGATAAAGCATACCTATCAGGTTGTCATCTTTCACGTGTCAAACTTCTTACTGGTTGAGGTTATGGTTCTTCATCTTCGGAACTCTCAAAGTTGCTTGAACTCCCCTCAGTTTCAGGTACACCATGTAGTTCCTCTTTTTCTGGAGTTTGAGAAATTTCAATTACATCATTCTTCTTTTCCCTTTATTTTGTCTCTAACTGTGGATTAGTTGTTTAAGGTTTCAGCTCACGAAATATTACACTTTTTCTATACAAAACCTTCTCAGTATTAGGATTCCAAAGCTTTTATCCTTTCACACCAATGCCATAGCCGATGAAGATACATTTAACAGCCTTGTTCTCCAACTTATATCTCTTCTCATGGCACATATGCATATGCCTCACAACCAAAGACACGAATATGTCTCAGAGAGGGATTCTTACTAGACCAAGCTTCCAAAGGTGTTTTGTCAACAAGAGCAAAACAAGGTGAAAAATTTACCAGGTAATATGTTGTAGCCATAGCCTCAACCCAAAACCTCTGCTCCAAACCAGCACTGCTCAACATACTTCTCGCTCTCTCCATTAACGTTTTGTTCAACCTTTCAGCAACTCCATTCTGTTGTGGAGTATAAGGTTTAGTTTTATGCCTTTTAATCCCATGGTCTTTGTAGTACCTTTCAAAATATGCAGAACAAAACTCACCGCCATTATCCATCCTTAGACATTTAATTTTCCTTCTAGTATGATTATCTACCAAGTTTTTAAACTCTTTAAAATGATTGAACACTTCTGATTTACTTTTAAGGAAGTATACAAATGCCCTTCTCGAATAGTCATCAATAAAAGAAACATAATATCTAGACTTTGATAATGAAAGAACATTCACTGGACCAAAAACATCGGAATGAACATAATCTACTACACCAAAAGATTTATGAGGGCTCGAATAAAAATAAATACGTTGTTGTTTTCCATAAATGCAGTGTTCACAAAAATCAAACTCAAGGTTACAATCAACAAGCCCTTCTACAAGATTTTTATTTTTCAAGGTTTTTAAACCTTTCTCACCTATGTGACCGAGTCTATGATGCCACAACATGGTCTTCTCTGCTGGGAGTTTCACCTCCAAGGAATTTGCATCCAGAGGAGCGTCATCCTCCTTCTCTACATGAGAAACTTTTCCTGACTTTACATAGATGTTCTTACATTGAACAAGACATGCATTCAGCTTGTATAGAGTGCCAGTACATACACCTTTATCTAGTACCATTGCGCCTCTAGCCATATTACATCCTTTACTCGAGAAAGAAACTTCCACACCAACATCATTCAGCTTATTGACAAAAAGTAAGTTACGAGCCAAACCTGGTATGTGTAGTACATCACCAATCCCTTTGATTCTTCTATTAGGGAATTGTATTTTGACTCTTCCATGACCAACAATCTCCAGTGTTGAATCAATTTTCAGGTACACCTTTCCACCATCATATTTTTTGTACTTAGTGAACCACTCTCTATGAGACATCATGTGGAAAGATGCACCTGATTCAACCAGCCGGACATCATCTGATGCCCGAGTTGCCAAGGCTACAATGAAGGCATCTGCATCACTTTGAGAAGAGTCATTGTCCGAAGAGTTATTATTCTTCTTCTTCTCCTTAAAATCCTTTTGGATATGACTAGGCTGCCCACAATTACAACATTTCACCTTGTACCTTTTACCAAGAGACTTTGATCTCCCTTCAGATTTGGATTTAGACTTCTTGTCCTTCTTCTTTCCTTTCTCCTTTGATCTACCTCGAACAACAAGGGCCTCTTTTTCCATCTCTAAAGACTTCCTCCACATTTATTCTGACAACAGCGAGGCAACCACGTCTTCCATCTTGAAAGTAGTGGTCATACTTCCAATAGCTATTACAAGATGATCCCAAGTGTCAGGTAAGGAACATAAAAAAATCATGCAACGATCCTCCTCTATCTTCACACCCACAAATGCCAACTGAGCAACACTCATATTGAATGATTTTAGATGGTCTACAACAAATGCTCCTTCTTCCATCTTCAATGAGTACAACTTCTTCCTCAACAATAGCTTATTTACCAGAGACTTTCCCTGATAAATATCACCAAGCTTCTTCCATTACGAAGCTGCGAAATTCTCCTCATGAACATTCAGGAGTACAGAATCGACCAGACTAAGTCTTATCAGACCTCTTTCTTTTCTATCTATGAGATCCCAATCTTCTTGTTTCATACTTTTTGGCTTAGTTCCAGACACAACAATCCAGAGGTCTCTATCCACAACCAAGTCTTCCATTTTGAGTTTTCACAACTCAAAGTTGTCGCCATTGAATTTTTCAATTTCTACTCTACCTGATGTATTGCCATCACAAATAGAACTTGGTTCTAACTTTGCAAGACTCCCATTGGAACAATATTAGCACAAAAAACCAACCCTACTAACAAGGATAACACAATTGGCCAAGCTATGATACCACTTGAAAGGAAAAGCAGAAGTGCAGAATACGCTTTCCTAACGCTAATACCTTAGAGGAGAAGTGCAAAAAACTTCTTTTAAAACTTTCATACACTTAAGATGCACACATACAAGATAAAAAGAGTAACATAAATAAAACATACAAACATAGGACACACTAGATTTACGTGAGAAAACCCTTTCGGGAAAAAACCCACCACACCAAGAGCAATCACTTTGTATTACAGCAAAAGGTTTACATACAAAGTTAACAGACCTCTCTCAGACTTCCCTCTCTATTACAATGCTTACTACAACATACATGGAAATCAAACTCACCGTCACCCCTTAGTGACTACTCCCCAATACATTAGACTGTTGCAAGTCTTACATGCATCATCCTATCAACCAGCCAATCGAGTGTCTTAATTATACACCTTCTCACTGATAGACAAATCTGAATACTTCCTGTCTAAGTCGCCCTACAATCACTCATCGAGTCATCCTACATTTAATTCTGCCACAGAGAATTACCAAGATTGGATCATGTCATCTGCCAAATTTGATCTCTCAATAACTACATACATCATTTTTAAATATTCGGTTGATATTTGTTGATTTACAACAACAATGTAAAATCAACAAATATAATCATGCCACGTGTTGCTGTGCTATTCGTTCATCGCTTTGACTGCTAAATCAGATCTGTCAATTGTGCATATGAGCTTCTTACCGTGCCACCGTGCCTGGTCAAAGAGACCCTCGCGATATGGTGGTGCCACCGCATAACCGTCGGCCAGTCCAAGCAACCTCATGGTATGGAGGTAACAACTCGTTCGCCTATCTGTCATTGCCCACTATGTTACCGTGTGGTCACTGGAAGAGCTTCATGGTAAAGTGGTAAGCATTCTCATCAGTCCACAAAGTCCACTGTGCTACCACCAAGGAAGAAAGGGTATACCTCAGTAAGGTGGTAACCCTTTGTGCACCAATTGTTGAGTTCACTATGCTACCGCTGAGGTATGAAAGAAGCTTCGCAGTGTAGCAGTGATACCATGCCACCACACCTTGACCCCCATGGTAAGGAGGTAACCAACCCTCTACTTGATTGTAGCCCTTCACCGCGCCATCGCTTCTCGAGCGAGAGACCATCGCAGTATGGCGGTGTCACCGCGCCACCGTGACATGGTCAATAGACCATCACGGTATGGCGGTGACATCGCATAACCGCCAGACTGAGCAAGGATCACCGCGGTAAGGCGATAACACCACCCAACCATGGTGCAAGTCACTGAGCATTGCTGTAAGGCGGTAAAGGCCATAACTGACTACAATTCACTAAGTCTTAAGAGTTTCCAAGTCAGTAAGTTGAGGCACCATTTTCCAACAACCATTTCATTATGGAATTGGGTTGTAGTAGATTTTTGTGAAAGGTAGAGCTATATGTGGGCTATGGAAACCCTCCCTAACCCCATACACTCCTAATAATATTTCTTATACTTTAATAATCATCATCATGTGTGGGTTGGTTAAATCCATGTGCTTTTGTGGGAGATTCTAGTGTAGGGGTAATAGGTTTAATAAGTTCCTTTAAGTCATTTTATCCTCCTTGCTTAATGGTATTTGGGTATTGGGGTAAAGGTTTAGTATGATTATAAAATATTTATTGACCCCTTGAGTATAATAACTTCAATATAATATGAATTTTGAACGGAAGTACTTTCCTATAGGTTTGTTAAATCGGGAACATGGTTGGCTTTCCTTGTATATTGTTAAGCATTATTAATAGTCAAGAATTAGTAAAAGGAATCCTACTAAGTAACAATGAAACTTGACCAAATTACCTTATAAGGTTGGATATGAAGTGGGTATTAATATAAGTTGAGCTAAATATATACATAACCCTCTATCTTATTAGCTACAACCTAAGATGATACAATAATGATCATAAGGGTTGGCATTAATGAATGTAGCATTTCATTCCCAGAGGGAAAATCTTAATGGTTGTCTACTCCTACATTGGGATATATGTGATTAATAATATTTTCAAGTTGGAAAATTATTAGACATAATTAGGTTGGGAAACTAAGCATGGAAATTGGCAATATGTCCTTAAAACTATTATATCTTTCAATCTTATTGTGTCTTTTCAATCTTAGTTGAAATTTGTATAGATGTTATAAAGAACTAGTTGACCCCCTTACTTATCTTAACATGTGTGTGTGAGGAGTTGAATTGAAAATTATTCTGACAATTAAGTAGGGAGAGTTGCATGTCAATGGTCACAATATGATCATGCAAGTCCAAAGATAATTTCTTATTAAGTAATAAGCTCCTAGCCCCTAGATCAATGCGATGAACCTATAAGAGAGTCAGGATGTTCAAATTGGATTATAAATAAAATGGGTGGATTTTGATCCAATACCTTGATATCCTTAGGGCGGGGGGGGGTTTAGAGGGATAACTCCAAGGGTTGTGGTTGTTCCTAATTGGTTTGACCTTCTCTTTTTAATAGGCTTCAATTTGAGGCTAAATTGGGTATCAAATGGGTATGAACAAGATAAATAAATCTAATAACTTGTATTTAATACATGGGTAAGTGCACAAAGATGAGGGACCAAAAAGGGGTCTTAAGTGGCCATTTTTTCTGAAATTAGGAAATACTAACCTTGGATGAGAAATTGAGGATAGTTACATTCAAAATTTTAAGATGCAAAAAAAATAAGGGTCTTAGTGCTTCAAGTCTACTTTCTAAACTACTATTTTAAAAGAAAAAATGGTAGAGATTAAGGGGTTCAAAAAAGGGAGCCACAAAAATTGGTGCTATTTTTGTCAAAAAAAAATAACATAGTGTATGTTATGGCTCCCTCAAAAGGTTAAATTTTTTTACTATTTTTAAAATCACTTCGATGAGAAATTAGCTAACAATATGTAGTTTATGCTTGGATTTTTATGATATTTTTTTAATGAATATATGATTTTTTACTAATTTTGAAAGTGGACACATCTTGAAAAACAAAAATTTGGCCATGCTACCCCTATAATTTTTGAAAACTAATTGAAAATCATTTTTTTGAATATGTGTAGAATGGAGTCTAGTTTATAAAAAATGTAATTTATTTGAAATTTCAAGGAACATTTAAAAAATACCAAACATTGGTTTTTGACAAAAAAAGACACAAACAAAAGAAATTAAAGGTGAAAGCCTTAACATAGTCAAAATATGAAAAAAATTACATCGTTAAATAGAAAAGAGAGAGCTTAAAATTACCCAGGTTTTCATTTTACTCGACCTTGAAACACGTGCAAAGATGATGGTTAGCACAAACGATATTATGTGAAATTTTGTAGAATATGCAAAAACACATTTTGGGCATTAGAAAAGTAGTTCAAGCCTTTGGGTTGGAAATCCAAAGCAAATCCAAGCCAAAGGCTTGGGGATTCCCAAAGCAAGGCATAATGTGAGTGCATTATAATGCGCTCACATTTTAGTCTACATTTAAATATTTTCCTTGTCTTTTTTTCTCTTTCTTTTTTTTATCTTTCAGGGAAACTATATACATGAAATAAACATTTAAGTATGAGTTGAAATTTACATATGGACATTTACTTTTACTTTCTTATACCTTAAGTTATATTTCTTGTATATAGTTTCAAGATGCCTGAGAGTGGTTTCAGATCTTTAGGAGTTATAATGCAAATTCTAGTGTTTGGAAGATCTTATAATTTTTCAAACACCCAAATTTAAGTAATTAGCATGTCAAATTTTAGTAATCAGGAGGTCAAATTTCAATAATTAACAAGTTGTATCATTTCTCTCTCTTTATCTCAATTAGTGTTTATTCCTTACACTCTAAACCTCTCTCACTATCTCCATCCCTTTATCTGACTCTCTTGAGTTCAAAAACTCTCTCTCTCCCTCTCTCTCTCTCTCTCTACCTACATCTCCCTCCATCACTCCCTACCACTCTATTTCTCTTTATCTCACCTCCCTCTCTCCCTCTGTACTTCTTGCTCTCCCTCTTCTTCCCTATCTACTCTCTATCTCCCAATCCCTCTCTACCTACCTCTCCATCCATCACACCCTACCACTCTCTCTCTCTACACCTCTTTATCTCACCTCTCTCTCCCTCCCTACCTCTCCCTCCCTCCCTTATTCCCTCTCTACTTTTTTCTAACTCTCCTCTCTCTCTACCTCTCCTTCTGGGTGCTGGCAATAATTTGACTCCACTTTTTGGCCAAAAAGTGGAAGTGTTTTCCTCGATTTTCAAAATTTGACACATTTGACCGTAAAATTTGAAGCACTTAGAGATGGGATCTTGAAAAGAGTCACTAATCATAAAATATAGTACTCAGAGTCTAGTTTCCAAATATGTAATTTATTTCAATACTCAGATGCTACAAATTAATTTTCAATAGGTGTTTCTAAAAACCAGTGTTTAAAAGTCACTTTTTTTTACCATACCATGCACATGTACGCCATCCATATTTTGACCTAAATAATTGTATTTTTCTAAATCCTTTTCGAAAAATATTTGTAACTCACTGAAGCATGTTTTCAATATTTTTTTATGATATTTTATTGAATAAGTTTTTTGTTAAATTTTTATTAGCCATATTTGTCGTTTAAAAAATTGTCATGTACGTCATGCATAAGATGACCTAAAATTATCATTTAAAAAAAAAAGAAAAGAATTGTCTAAAGTGCGTTTTCGTGCAATTCACTTTACAAAATAAAAAGTTATTAAAATAGTAAAAAACCCTAATATTTCAAGTTTATGGACCAGTTTCATCATAAATTAATTAAAAAATAGAAAAAATAATTACATATTTTAAAACCTGCCTAGTTATAATGGGTTTTAATTTCGTCAAAAAAATTTGCAAAAAAATCTTCAGACATATGTCCAAAGTCACTATTTTCCTGTGACATTGTCAAGACCTTCAACTTGCAGGTCAAACCAAGTCCAAAGCCTAGGTTCGGATCCCTAAGGCTTTTCTCGAACAAAAAAAATCCAAAAACATGACCACAAATTCAAATTTTAAGAAACGAAATCTTGTTTACAAAATGAGATCCCTTTTTGTAAATCGGGATCCCGTTTCCTAAAATTTATTATTTGGACCATTGAAATAGAAACGGGAACCCATTTTTGTTTTTACCCTTTTTTTAAATTTTACTAGCAAACTATTACTGTGAATTCTATAATTTCACATGTATGACCGACTGCAACAAATTTGCCCAGTTTCTATCAAGTTTTGTCTTTACAGGTCTTCAACTTGCAATGTGAATTGAATTTCTGAAAGGAGGCATCATTGGAACAGTTTTTTGAGTGGAATTGTGTTCGTTTTCTACTCATTTGGAGGAACAAAAGAGGAAGAATTTCACTATTGACATTCATTTGTGCTTGATAATTTTATAATCAGGGGTTCACAAGCTCATAATAAGAGGAAAGATAGGAAGGCATTGACTCCTAAAGAAATTGAAGCAAGGAAAGAGAAAGAGGCAAAAAAGAAAAGAGATAGAAGAATGAGGATTCGATCAATGAATAATGTTGAAGCATCCAATTCCACAACTATTGAAGATAAAAACATTGACGAGACCATGGTTGTAGACGATGCTAATTTCCAAGAAGTCAATTTGGAAAATAATATGATTATATAAACTAGTCCTAGTATGTCTTCAAATTCCCCTTTCAATGCTATGGAGAATGTTTCAATAGGCACAAATCTAGGTATGTCTTCAAATCCACATTTTAGTGAAATGGTATTTTTGTTTGTAGAAGTTTTACAAGATGTTGGATTTAAGGATGTTGACATTGATAATATTCATAGAGAAGAAGATTTTATACAAATTGTTGAAAATGAATTTGAAAATGAAAATGAAAATTCTTTTGTTGATCCTTTTTGTTGAAAATAAAAATAAAAATCGTTTTGTTGAAAACAAAAATGAAAACTGTTTTGTTGATGAGAATATTTATCTACCCTCTCCCTCTCTCTACCTACCTCTGCCTCCATCACTCTATCTCTATTTCTCTCTATCTCAAATCTCTCTCCCTTAATACCTCTCCCTTCCTCTCTACTTATCTATATCTCCTCTCTCCATCTCTACTACCTCTCCATCCATCACTACCTACCACTCTCTCTCTATTTCTCTCTATCTCACCTCCCACTCTCTCCCTCTCCCTCTCCTTCCCTAATCTCTCTCTACCTACCTCTCCATCCATAACTCTCTACCACTCTCTCTACACCTCTCTATCTCATCTCTCTCTCCATCCCTCCCGCATTCCCTCTCTACTTCTCTCTAACTCTCTATACCTCTCCTTGCCTCCCTAATTATCTGTATCTCCCCTCTCCCTTTCTCTATCTACCTCTCCCTCCATCACTCTCTATCTATCTATTTGTCTCTTTCTCTCTATCTCACTTATGTCTCCCTCCCGACCTCTTCCCCTATCTACTCTCTATCTCTCCTCTCCCTCCCTCTACCTCTTTATCTCTTTCTCTCTCTCTCCTCCCTCCCCCTCTTTCTCTCTATCCTCTCTATCTCACCATTCTCTCTTTCCCTCTCTCTCACTCTCTCCTTCTCTCTATCTCACCATTCTCTCCTTACTTATATTAATATCACCTATCCCTCTTTACCTCTCACTTCCTCCCCCCTCTCTCTCTCTACTCCCTATCTCACATATCCCTCTCTACCTACCTCTCCCTCCATCACTCCCTACCACACTCTCCTTATTGCTCTCTATCTAACTTCTACCACCTCCCTCTCTCTCCCTCCCTCCCTCCTTCCTTATCTACTCTCTATCTCTTTCTCTCTCCCTCCCTCCTCCTCTCTCTCTCTCTCTCTCTCTCTCTCTCTCTCTCTCTCTCTCTCTCTCTCTCTCTCTCTCTCTGCTTCCTTGTCTACTCTCTATCTATCATCTCCCTCTCTCTCTCTTTCTCCCTTCCTCCCTCCCTCCCCCCTTTTTCTTTTTCCCCCTATGAGGGTTGGGGGTCTAAGGTTTAGTGTTTAAGGTATAGGGTTGAGGTTATAGGGTTAAGTGTATGGATTAGGATTTAGGATATTGGGTATAAGGTTGAGGGTGTATGGTACATGGATGAGGTTTGAGGCTGTAGGGTTTAGGGTATAGGGTATAGGGTTGAGGGTTGAGAGATAGTGTTCAGGGTTGAGGGTATATGGTTAAGTGTATAGGGTATAAGGATTAGGGTTTAGGATATTGCATATAGTGTTGAGGGATAATGTTAAGGTTTTAGGGTATAAGGTTGAGGGTATAGGGTATAGGGATGAGGGTTGAGGGTGTAGGGTTTATGGTATAAGTTTGAGGGTTGAGGGATAGTGTTCAGGGTTGAGGGTATAGGGATTAGGGTTTAGGATATTGGGTATAGTGTTTAGGGTATAGGGTTGAGGGTATAAGGTATAGGGTTAATGGTTAAGGTTTGAGAGTGTAGGGTTTAAGGTTTACGTATTGGGTTGAGGGTATAGATTTGAGGGATAATGTTTAGGGTATAGGGTATAGGTTTGAGGGTATATGGCATAGGAATGAGGCTTAAGGGTTGAGGGATAGTGTTCATGTTTGAGGGTATAGGGGTTATGGTTTAGAATATTGAGTATATGGTTGAGGGTTTAGGGTTTATGTATAGGGTTGAGGGATAATGTTCAAGGTTTAGGTTATAAGATTGAGGGAATAGGGTATAGGGATGAGGGTTAAGGGTGTAGGGTTTAGGGTTTAAGGTATAGGATTGAGGGTTGAGAGATAGTGTTAAGGGTTGAGGGTATAGGGTTAAGTGTATAGGGTATACCTGGATTAAGGTTTAGGATATTGGGTATAGGTTCAAGGGTTTAGATCACAACTTGTTGAATGTAGGGTTTAGGGTTGTAGGTTTACGGTTGAGGGATAATGTTCAGGGTTGAGGTTCAAGGTTAAGTGTATCAGGTACATGGATTAGGGTTTAGGATATTGGGTATAAATTTTAGGGTATAGGGTTGAGGGTATAAGGTATAGGGTTAAGGGTTGAGAGTGTCAAGTTTAGGGTTTAAGTATAGGGTTGAGGATATAGAGTTTAGGGATAATGTTTAGGGTTTAGGGTTTAGGGTATAAGGTTGAGGCTATAGGGTATAGGGATGAGGGTTGAGGGTATAGGGTATAGGGTTTAAGGTTTAGAGTTGAGGGTTGAGGGGTTATTTTCAAGGTTGAGGGTATAGGGTTAAGTGTATAGGGTATAGGGATTAGGGATGAGGGTTGAGGGTGTAGGGATTAGGGCTTAAGGTATAGGGTTGAGGGTTGAGGGATAGTGTTCAAGGTTGAGGGTATAGGGTTATGTGTATAAGGTATTAGAACTGGCGCTAAAAGGAGGGCAGAACAATGACATTACTTCATTCATCTCACGCCCTTCTCCTCCTAACGCCCATCAATAGAACTGGTGCTAGAAGGAGGGCCTTGAAAGGGTAAAGCTGGATCGAATTGAATCATTCTCCCCTGAGAGATTCCACCGAATACTGAGATCTACTCCAAACAAGGGGGAGTTGCAAGAATTACAGCCACCCATCCGAGCTAAGAGAACTAAGCGAAGGGGATCATCCGTCACCAATTCCGTGGAATAGCTCGTTGTCCCTTAACCCCTACCCTCTTCATCCTCATTAACAGGTTCATCTTCTGCTCATCCCACCACCGAGACTTTCCAAGTTGCCACTTCATCTGGGTTGAATGCTTCCCCCCAGTTGAACGCAATCCTCAGCCTAGTTGCTGCCTCCCTAGCTATTGTTGTCCCGTCCCAGCCACAGAACAACCTGGTGCAACCACCTCCACCACCTTTCCCAATGGCGTGGCTAGGTAAGAACCCATCTCCCCTTGCTTTCAACCTCTATCATGATATGCCCAAGAATCCTGAGAATTTCTGCACAAATTTCAACTCCCGGGATCCGCAGAGGACAGCCGAGGAACATGTCAGGATTTTTGAAATTGCTTTGAAGATTATGCAGGTCATGTACGAGGATGTAGCTTGCAGGCTCTTTCCTTATTCCTTAGGGAAGAGGCCTTTTACTGGTATGTCAATTTTCCAGCTAGAATTATCAGCACATGGGATCTCTTGAAGAATGCATTTCTATAGAAATTCAAGACCCCAATCAGCCCGACAGATTCATACAAACATTTCATGGCAGTTCAAAGGGAAATCAGTGAACCAATCAGCACGTTCAACGATCACTTCCACAGAGCGTACACTCGGCTATAGGCTCCATATGTTTTTAATGATGCTATTGTCCTACCCGTTTACTATGCCGCACTAGACAACCTAACTTCAACCTTGGTAAAGAGGATGAGGCCGCCACCTGCCAGGTTAGTCGACGCATATGCTGAAGCCATCATTGCCAGTACAGATTTGGGACAGAATATATCTGGTCCATTACCTTCTCTTGGACAAGTTGCACATCTAGTATAGATATAGGGACTCACGCAAGCATTGCAATATCAAACCCCTCTGTTAAATCCGGTACCTCAGTTGCCTATGGTTCTGCATCTAGGATAGCCAATGAATCAGGCATACCCAATGCCTCAATACTTGCTACCCCAGCAATAGTAGTCACATCCACAAGGATCCCAGATGCTAGCATACCTTCAAGCAGTGGAATTCCCACCCGCTCATCAGAATCAGCCGATAGCACAGCCCGTGTTCCTTCAGAATACTGCGTCGCAACCAAGTAGTACCGAAAGGGATAGGATTGACGAACTTACAGAGATGGTCAAGAAGATGTCGACCGAGATGACACACCTAAGGAATCAAAACAATCAATTACAGACGTCGTAAAAGAGCATGCAGTCCAACTTTAATAGGGAAAATCGAGATCACCGTGAAAATTGAGACCATCGTGACATTGGCACATCGTCGGGGTAGAATTATGATAGAAATCAGAACTCAGGCCAGAAATTTGATAGAAGGCCCTTCCAAAGGAAAAATCAGACGTGGAATACACGCCCTAATAATGGCGGCGTTCCCACACCTCTTGATAAGCCCAACAACAGCAATAGTGAAAACCCCGCAAGCGGAGTTTACTTGGCAGAGGCTATTTTATCCGGTTGGTGCTGCATACACAAGACAAGCCGCCATTCCGAATTGGATTGCCCGGAGTTTCAAACTACGGCCGAGATCTTCCAAGTGGAAGTTTAGAATGCAATTGACAATTCGGGATGTCAAGACATTGTCCCATCTGATCCGTACGATGCCTCAGTGCTGGTGCTAAATCAGGCCCCTTTCCTAAAGGTAGAATGCAATGCCCCCGAGCTGGAGAACACTGCTTCAAACCATCATGATACAACAAGTGAGGTAAGTTATGAAAGTCCTTTGGCTCAACTTTTTAATTCAGTAGATAATGGTCCTGAAGATGACAAAGAGGAATTTAGGGAGGACGAAGTCCAAATGTTTCACCAACGGACTGCCCCTTATAACCTTAGGAATAGACAAGCAGGAGGCCATGCTGGAGGTCTTTTCATGACTTCCACCCCGCCAAACAATTTCAGCACCCCTCCTGATCCGAGTACGAACAATAATCTAGGTTTTCCGCTTACGCCCACACGATACCTCAGCAAGAATAAACAACCAAGCATTGGCCAAAGTCAAAATGCTAGCCCCTCCCATAACATTTCTAATGACCAAAAAATTGAGTAGATGGGGGAGTATATTGCTAAAGAATTTAAAAAGGTAAAGCTAAGTGTGTCCGCATTCGAACTTCTGAAAGTGCCTGCAGTCAGGAACGCCTTTTTCCGAATGATAAATGGGACCCCATCACAAGAGACAAGTCAAGAAGAGATCCCAACAAAGAAGGTTTCTTTTAGTGATCAATCAAATGAGCCGATTGTCAAGTAGATTTTCAATAGAAAGGTGGGCCCGCCATCAGGTCAGCATGCAAACAAGCAATCCGAAAGGACAACTAATCTAGCACCAACCCAAAATAGAGGCAACAAGAAAGAAAAGGCCCAGATCACTCAGGTGGACGTTTCAGGAGGGTTGTTTGAAGGGAAATTCGAGACCCCTCCCTTTCTGACCACTATCCATGTGTTCGGAAAGAACCTCCATAATTGCTTGCTGGATTCAGGGGCCTCAGCCAATGTCATGCCTCTTTGTGTGTGCAAGGCACTTGGAATAATGCCAACTCCTTCCCATCGAAAAGTGATGCAGCTTGATAAAACTAAAATTAGCATAGTTGGCGAGATCAACAAGATACACATGCAGCTCATTGCTGATCCCCGGATCCAACAAACTATTGACATACAGATGGCTGATATCCCTGATACCTACGGTATAATCCTAGGTAGGGATTTCATGAGGGCACTGAACGGATACGTAGCCATGGATTACTCTCACATATGGCTCCCATGGAAGGGAATGCCTAATCAGATTTGGATCGATAGGGAACCCTGAATGAAATTCATGATTACTGAGTACAACAACACGAATGAGGTGTTGTATGCCGAAACAAGTTTGGGAAACTATTCCTCAGTAGCATACCTGAACGAGCAAGAAGACTTTGAAGGCGAAGCAACGAGCGAGGTCCTTCTCGTATTGTGTAGCCCACCTGCTAATTTGACCAATACTCCTCCGAGCAATTAAATACTCATTGAGTCTAATAATGAAGAGTTAGGAGAAGGCAACGGTCAGGAACTGCTTGATGGTTTCCAGGATTTTATGGGAAAATGCGTACGTGACCAACTCAGCCTAGGAAATCAGATGAACCTTCAAGAGCTCTTGCTCCCTAACTAGTGTCAGGTACACAATGCTGCTCATTCAGAATTTGACTACTGCTTATGTCAAATGACAATTGAACATGCCCAAAGACGAGCCACCCCACGGGTGGATGCAAGATTTGCATCCGGCAGATGAACAGGTTCCACCCCTGCAGTTCCCAAGCTGGTTACTGAAATGCTACCCCCGCTGAAGGTCAAGGCAGTTCCTATCAGCCCCGTGTCCGAGGACTCCCTCGGGTTCTGGACGTTGCGCTTTGATGGTTCTAAATCCAAGCATGGGGCTAGAGCGGGTTTCGAGCTGATCAGTCCTAAAGGTAAATCATACTTTTTCGCTCATAGACTGCAATTCTATTGTACTAACAACGTGGAGGAATACGAGGATTTGGTGTTGGGCCTCTTGATGGCATTAAGAAAGGATGTCAAGATGCTCCAAGTGTATGGAGATTCAGAGCTAGTCATAAAGCAAGTTAGGAAGCTCTATTCCTGTTATGACCGAAGACTCACTAACTACCGGCACCATGTATGGGACCTGTTGGAAGGGCTAGATGCTTTCAACATTCAGTTGATCCCGTGCGCTCAAAACTATACCGCCAACACCTTGGCGCAAGTAGCATGTACACTACAGCCATTATCCCTATCTAGCCTCAAGCAATTCATGGTAGAACTCACTTCTATCTTGTTGGTGCCGAATAACGTGGCCAATTTCCAAGTATTCAACGACAACAAGCATATCCTAGACTTCATCACTAGTTCGGATGTGTTCGCTGCTCAGATAATCGACGAAGTCGAACCCCAAGAAGTGGACTTAGATATAGAGGGGATCATTAACTTGAAGACCAACACCATCCCTAGGGGTATGGTTGAAATAGATCAGATCTTTGACCTTGATCAAATCAGGGAGTAAGATCAACGGGCCAAAGAAGATACTATCAGCAGTTAGTGTGACACCTACAACCTGGGAATAGCTGGAAATACCAAGAATGTGTTTATAGGAAAGGTATGTGCTCCTGAAGAAAGAAGAGGGATTAATGAAACATTACGCAAATATCATGACATCATCATCTGGAGCTACGATGACCTCAAAACGTATGACACATCGATCATCACGCAGACTATCCCTCTCAGGCCAGATGCGAAGTCGTTCCACCAGTGGTAGCGCCCTATCAACGCTCTATTAGAACCAATCATTTACAAGGAAGTACAGAAGTTGTTGTCAGCCAAGATCATCTTCCCGATCAGACACTCTACTTGGGTAGCAAATTTGGTCCCCGTTCGAAAGAAAAATAGAGAAATTAGGTTGTGCATGGACTTCCGCAATCTAAATCGAGCATCGGAGAAGGACAATTATCTTGTGCCTTCATTGGATGAGGTGCTACAGGTAGTGAATGGGTCCCAGATGATGTCCTTTCTAGATGGATACTCGGGATACAACCAGGTCATGGTGCAATATGAAGATCGACACAAGACGACGTTAACCACCAAGTGGGGAACGTTCGCATATAGAAGGATTCCCTTCGGGCTAATCAACGCTGGCGCCACCTTTCAGCGTGCTATGGACATTGCCTTCAAAGACCTTATTGGTAAGTGCATCATCATCTACATGGATGATTTAACAGTGTTTTCAAAGCAGCGGAGCAATCATGTTGCTAATTTATGCAAGGTCTTTGAGAGGTGCCGCACATTTGGGGTATCCCTTAACCCGAAGAAGTGTATCTTTGGGGTCACGGAAGGGAAACTCGTCAGGCATGTTCTGTCTGAATGGGGAATTTCTATTGACCCCGATCATATCTAATCCATCATGAAAATCCAACTGCCAGGCAACAAGAAAGAATTGGAGTCTTTCTTTGGAAAGATCAACTTTGTCCGCAAGTTCATTACAAGCTTTGCGGAAATAGTCAAACCACTCAACACCATGCTAAAACAAGACGTCAAGGTCGAGTGGACCCCCGAAGCAAAATAGGCCTTCAGGGAAATCAAGAAGGCCATCGCTGATGCCCCTGTGCTGGTCAACCCAAACTACCTAAAGCACTTCTTTATTTACTCCTTCACTTTAGATCATTCCTGTGCCAGCATCCTGACGCAAAAGGACGATGAGGGAAGCGAGCACCAAATCGCCTTCATGAGCGCCCCCTTGAAGGATGCCGAACTACGTTATCATAATGTTGAAAAATAGGCTTACGCCCTTGTTAAAGGAGTCAAGAAGTTCCGGCACTATATCTTACACAACAAAGTCTTTGCCATAGTTCCTGACCCCACTATAAAAACATTGCTTATGCAAAATGAGTTGGGGGAATGAAGGGAAAAGTGGGTCGCGGTGCTATAAGAATATGACATGGAGATTCAGCCAATGAAGCTGGTAAGAGGATAGGCACTCGCCCAAACAATGGTGGAGGTAGTTATTGATGTTGTACCTGAACTCACGGTGCAACAGTACCAGCCAGAGGACGTCTCCCCAGGAGAATGGTATGATGATGTAGTGTACTATCTACTGAATCATAAGTGCCCGCCCTATCTACAAGGAGTCCGGAGACAAGCTCTGAGGTTGAAAAGCAATAGTTATATGTTGTAGGGCTCTATATTGTACAAGAAAAATCATGAAGGCATCTATTTGCGATGCGTGGGAAAGGAGGAGGTTGATCGCATCCTTAAAGAATTCCATGACAAATTTGGAACTGGCCATGGCTTAGGCCTATCAACGGTGCATCAAGTACTAAGAGCCAGGTACTACTGACCCACCATTTTCAAGGATGCTCACAGTCATGTTTGTACCTGCCACGTGTACCAGACCGCTGCTGCCAGGGAAAGGAACGTTGCTGTCTTGTTGCAACTAGTTCTGGAGGTAAGAACTTTTGCGCAATGGGGTCTCAATTTCATTGGTCCAGTGAGTCCTCCATCATCTATGGGACACAGGTACATTCTAACCGCTTCAAATTACTGCACTAGATGGATAAAAGCAATAACTTGTAGGCAATGTACAATGAAGTCATAATCAATTTCTTAGAAAGTTTCATCTTAAATCGTTTTGGTTGTCCATATGCCCTGGTATATGATAACGGCCCTGCATTTGCTTCACTGAAATTCACAAGTTGGGCCTTTGATTATGGTGTCACCCACAAATTCTCCTCTAACTATTACCCTCAAGGCAATGGCCTTGTTGAGTCCACCAATAAAAACTTGATCACGATGATTAAGAAGCTACTAGCTAGGAATCTTAAGGATTGGCACACCCAACTTCGTTTCGCCTTATGGGCAGATTGCACTCGCCACAAGGTTGTCCTTAGAGATTCCCCATACCATTTAGTCTATGGCTTAGAGCCCGTCTTCCCCATACATTTGAAAATCTCGACCCTCCAGTTCATCAACGATTTTTATGGAGGAGACCGCAGAGAAGCTCGCCTCGCCGAACTGCTGCACCTTGAAGAAGTACAAGACTGTGCAATAGAAAATTTCGCCAAACACCAGGGCATAGTCAAAATATGGTTCGATCATCGAGCCAAAATTAAGGCCTTCCGCATTTATGATCTAGTCCTCTACTGGGACAAGGCCCATGAAAAGAAAGGGGGACACAATAAATTCGACAACCTTTGGCTTGGCCCCTTTCAAATTGCTGAAATCCTGGGAGATAATGCTTTCCCTTTAAAGACTCTTACTGGTGAAGATGTCTCGTTGTCGATCAACGGGTAGCACCTCAAGCACTACTTCCAGGCTTGAGCTCTCGCGAGTTGTCAGCGTAAATACTTGTACATAGGTTAAGATAGATTTCATGTTTTATCCTTTGGTTTTGTTTGCCTTTTTGGTCGCTTTGTTGTGTTTTTGGGAAGTGTCTCCCTATTCTGCTGTGGTGGCTGTGCTCGGTTCAGCGAACGATTACCTTGCTGTCCGCTTTCTTGCTGTTCTCTAGATAAGCCATCATTCCCTACTGCTACTCTCTGAAGGCTCCTAAGTATTGGTTTTCAACTTTTGTACTTTGCACTAACCTAGGATGGCTATCTGCTTGAATCCCTACTCTTATCATGGAACACACAAAACAAATTTAAGAAAATATCTCCAAAGAACGATATGGTGATCACTGGGAAGCAAAGATAAGTGAAAAATCTAAAGTTTGTTCCAGTGACCACTGCGATTCTCAAGCCCATTGTGAACTTTGTTGTTCACATAGTTGACAGAAAATTAAAGAAAAAAAAGCTACTAAAAGGAAATATCCAGCACAAGCCATAAATAAATTGCAAAAAATCAACCGTATGGGTGTGCGAATATCTCTACCAGGGCTATGGATGCCTGGCTGGCAGTAGAGCTATGTTTGTGAGATTGTAGTGACAACTCCGTCGGGGTTATGGATGCCTGATTGGCAGCGGAGCAATGTCCAGGTTACTTTTGGGATTAGACGAACTACGTAGCTTATCTCCTCCGACCAGTGGTTATTCGTACTCTGTCTAAGGGAAAAAAATGAATTCACCATGCAAACACTTCCATGATAAATCTGCAATCTGATTCGATCAGCCTTCCTTAAACTGTCCTCAGTTCAGCTTTGAAAATTGTCTTAGGTCTGCGTAATCAGAGATCTGGGTTCAGAATGAATTTTTATCTCTAGAACGCCGAGAGCGTTCTCCCAGCGGAGTCATCATTTGTTGTGCCTTTTGCACGCACACCCCATTCAAAACGGGGACCCTCTTTTCCCTCTTTCCTTTTTTGGTTCCTTTTGTTTCACCTCTTTTTGCATACCCCCATTTTTGTGCCCCAAAACAGGGGGTAGCACATTCCCCAATGCCATATTTTAAGTCTCGGGCTATCCAGGTTTTCCTTGTCAAAATTCTGGCATTTGTGGCAATTTTCGAGTTTCCCCTTTTAGGTTTCCCTTTTCGGATTTCCTCTTTTGGATTGCCTCTGCCGGGTTTCCCCTTCCGGGTTTCCCTAGCCGGGTTTCCCCTCGGTCTTCGCTATTTGGAGAACGACTACCCCGGACCCCGGACCTCCCACCGCCCTTGCGTTTTCAAATCCACCAACCAAACCTACAATCGTACAAAGGATTTAATGCTGCATTAATGGCTGCTTTTTGCTATAAAACCAATTTTCTAGCCATCATTATCAAAGACTCGAGTGATAGAGAAAGATTGAAAAACTCCTGACAAATCTGGTTTTGCTCCTGTCGGATTTCGAAGTGCTTTCCCGGTGACCTCCGCGCATTTGGCAGCCTGTTCTTCAGATTTTCGAGGTAGGTTTTCTGTCCGCGCGCCCTCTTTTTGTTTTTTGCAAATTTTTGGATTTTCTTGGGGTTATAGTGTAAAACGAAACCAGAACTAAGTAGATTTTCCCCCTGTGCGCATAACCCATATCTTAGAATCAGTAAATCCACCATTAAATCACCCAAAAATCGATTCAGAACCTTCCCGCGTTGTGGTTGTTCTTTGGAACGACGCTGGCGTCTTCCGGGCCTGGGTCTTCCCGCGGCAGTCCGTACCGCCATCTTCCTTCAAATTTTTGACCTTTTCCTTCCTTTCGGGTCCCCATCTCCGGAATTCCCTTCTCGGGATTTCGTTGCATCTTCGACGTCTCAAACAGCCCCATCCGAGCATCTTCCTAACCCTTGGATCCCGGACCCTCCATTTCCGTCTAAAATCAAACTTCACAATTTTCTTCAAATTCGTCCTAGGAATTCCTTTCCCGGGATTCTATTCCCGGAATTCTGTCCTCATCTCGCCGTTTCAAACGATGTCCGCCTTGTGGCTTCCCAGACTCCATTTCCCGGCCGCAAAATCTTTCACCTCCTGGTTAAAACTCTTACCATTTTTTTCCCTCAGACTTTTGCCCCCGGGATTCCGTAGTGTTCTCGCCGTTCCAAACGACCCCGTCCGAACGTCTTCCCAGATCCCGGTCCATTGTCCGTCGAGGCTCAAAACCTTGGTTTCATTTCCCTCCAATCTTCGTCCGGATTCTAGGTGTCAGAATTCCTTTCTCGAAATTTCGTTCCTCCTCCGCCGTTCAATACGGCGATCTCGGAGTGTCTTCCCGGTCTCCGGGTCCTAGTTCTCCATTCGCCGTCCGATTGTTCCAAACCCTCTGGCCGCTCTCGGAAGCTTCCTCTTGGGTTTCCTTTGCCAGATTTCCTTTGTTGTTCCGCTATTCCACACGGCCGACCCGAAGCCGCTTCTCGACAACGGCAATCCGAGACCCGGATTCTGTCGCCCGAAATTTCGTCTCCTCTGCGTCATTTCCAACGGCTTCCTTGCAGATGATGCCCGAAACTACAAATGGGGCATCAAATGACCTCCAAATCCAAAATGGATTTCGACCCACTTGCTTGAATTTAGTCTTCTTCCATTTGCAACTTCAAATCTTCAAATCCAACTTTAGAAAATGCATATGGGAATTCCATTCTCATTTTGCCCTTTCTAGCGACGTTTTGCCAAGGGATTTCTGGCCCAGGAACTCTAAATTGTTTGCACTGCCCTCTAATGATGAAATATCTTACCTCTGTGATTGTTAAGTATGAATTGTAATTGCTGAACTAATCTTGACATGCATGTATTTGTTGTTAGCCATTTTATCAAGTTCATTGTTACTAATTCTCGTCTATTGTGCAGGATTTATGGAATCCGGCCCAGAGACTTCTGGTGCTTCCAGAAAAGGAAAAGGAACAGCTAAGCCACCAAGAGGCAAGGAAGACAAGGACCTGATGAAGTACAAGTTCCAAGGGGTCCCTATCCAGTCCAGGGTCACTACCCTTTGGAGGGAGGTTTTAGATACCAACATCGGATAGGTTGATGTTGATGAATTTACACAGAGGGTTGGAATGAACCCGAAAACTACGAATGTCAAGTTGATAAAGAGCAGTGGACTTGCTAAGGCTACAAGTTTCCCAAGTGGCCCCAGAGCTGTTAATGGTGTGTGTAGAGGCATACCAGTCTGATACCAGAACAATTGTGGATCATGAGGGGAATATCCTTGCAGATATGTCTCCGTCAGGCATTACGAACACCTTCCACATTCCAACCTTCGAGAGCATGCAGGTCCCCACCTTGGAAGACTGTCAGGAGGTATGGGAACAGGACCCATTGGATTGTAAAGGGCTCATCAACCAATGCTAGTTGAAGGACAAATGGGCTAGTGATGGGAAGCTCCCTCAGGAGCTCTACCGCAATGACTTCCATGAAGACTACCATGATCTGGTAACGCTGCTTAGCCGAGTAAGGGGCCTTCCTGGCGCAATTTTCTTTCAAGAATGGATGTTCTATTTCATAGAACAAATCCTCCGGGGTAAGGGTACCACCTTCTATTGGGGCGAGATAATCAGCGACTGTTTCCACGAGCAGTTTACCATTGTGAAGAAAACTAACAAATTCTTCATGACCTCTTACTTGGTGTATTCCCTCGCCAATCGACGACATTATCAAGGTTTGACAGTAATGCCAAGTGATCCATCAAGGCTAGAGCTCAAACCATATGACAAGTACCCTCAGTTGCAGTTTAGGAATTTCAAAACAAACTACTGCAGAGTGAATGACGCATTCATTGCCCACGTAATTTGGTCGGTGGGAGGAGATTTTCATAGAAGGATGTCCCATAGTGCCAGGGTCCTCCTCAGACAATATGCCTTCTAGTACATCTAGTTCCCAAGGTTCACCTATAGCCATACCGAAGGCTTCTCAGATAAACCAAACAAGTTGCCCCGGTACCCAAACGACCAGATCGTTCTCTTGGAGCTAACTCGACAGTTGCAACACATTCATAGTGTCTTGAGTGAGAAGCATCTGGCAGGCCCCATCTACCCCATGAACCTTGGTCAGGGGATGTATAAGGTCCACACTTCCCAATGCGTAGGATATTCAGAAAGGGAGTTGGCAGAATATAATTTTGAACAATATACAACAAGGCCACAGATGGATCCCTATGGCCATGTCAGAAAGGCACTAGGGCGCGGATATGCCCACCTCCACAACATTGAGGACTTTTGGGCCAACTGCAGGGATGATCTTGAGGTACGGTTGCGATATTATATGCACATGACTGTCATCCATGTACGAAGGGTGAACTTATGCCTAGTTCCTGATCAGCTGGAGGAGGATGAGGAGGCAATTGTGGATCCAGTTTACGATACAGTTTCTAACCTACCGCTGCCCGCTATCAACTGGGATACTCCGGAGCTTAATGATATTAGTGTACTCACTAGGTCCGTTGAAGCTCGAACGAGAGCATGGATCAATGAAAAGGTGGCCCAATTGAAACAACAAGGGGTTGTCTTGACATACACCGAGCTTGCAAGTGAGCACGTAAGTGAGCCAAGTGGCTCCGAGGGTGGGGAAGCCATTGCTGCAACTGGGGAGACATCTAAAACCCCACCACCTCTGAAGACCAAGAAAATAAAAGAGGCTAGCCAGCAACTATCCAAACCAAAATTCTATGCTCGTAAGTCTTCCGAGCTAGAGCCCTCCAAAAAGAAAAGAAAAACAACAAGAGGCACGAAGACAATGGTGATGCCTAAGGGTTCGCCCCTTGGGATCGCGAGCAAAAGATCTAGCTCGTTTGGATCTCCACCCATTATAATCACTGCTGCCACCTTGCTTGCCTCAATTCTAGCTTCCACTTCCTCCCCGCTTGTGGTGGATATCTCCGTCCACCTTGCTCAGTCTCCTCCAATATTGCAAGTCATTCCCATGGATTCATCATCCACCGCCACCTCGCCAATGACCTCTCCCTCCATGTATCCTTCCCTTCCTTTCGTTTCCGCTGCCACAACGCTAGCCCCAAGCCTTCCAGATTCTTTTGTAAAGTATATGCAGAATGTGCCTTCTGAGCTTTCAGGGATGCTCACCAATCCAATAGTCCAGACTGTGATAGCTCAGGCTATGGCCTCCACTCCAACGGCATCCCCCTCTACTGAATTACCAAAGATGAAGGCGACCATGCAGATATCAGATGAGCGTGAACGACATCAGCTTGAGGCTGAGAAGGCGCCAGAAGATGAAGAGTTTGAATATCACGAACACCCCTTGTTCGAGCGTCAAAAAATTGATAAGGTGGCCTATAAATCTTCAAGTGAGGGTAGTGAGTCCAGTGAGGCCAGTGAGGACCTTGATGCTGAACTGATCTAAGAATCGAATGATCCCAGGCTCAATGCAGAGTGGGGAAAATAGCTCAAGGAAATTGAGGACAAGGAGGCCGAGGATCGGCTTGCACAGGAAGATGAGACTGCTGCTCCAAAGACAGAAGGTAACAAGTCTCCAACCGAAGAACATGGCAAGACTCTGGAGCATGGTGAGGAAACTTTCCTCCAAGAGAGTAAACAGACAAAGAGCCTCGAGAAGCACCAAGATACTTTAAACACGGAAGAGGATACTGAAAAGAGGGATTCACCCAAGGAGTAGCTACGTATCGAGTCTCCTACTAGGCATGGAACATTCGAACAAGTTTCTGATGAAGGAAAAGAAGATACGGGAACAAACGAGAAGGCTTTGGTTGTCCGTACTGTCGAACTCGAAGGAAAGGACAATGAAACTCAAAGTGTACCGCCAACCAAGGAACCTCAAACTGCCGATTGGCTACGGCAACAGCTCAAGCAAAAGACTCCCACATCAAAGGATCCCAAGGCAAGGCTGGAAGCCATCATGGCCAGAGCACGGGTGAGCACCAGAAAAGACAAGAAGCCGAGGGTTAGATCGAAGATAACCATGAATGCCTCAGGTTCAAGAGCAGTGCAAATAGCAATGCCGATGGTTAGGGAACAAGGCATAACTTATAATGTCTCCACCATCGATCTGGAGGTGGCCACAAGGGAGCAGAAAGTTGAGCATCTCCAAGAGTCGGTCACCACAGTGGTGCACCTTATCCAATAGGATAAGATCTCCAAGGAGGAATTAAAGGAGCAGGTGGTTGATCTGACAACTTATATTCAATAGTGGTCATCTCCGGATGATCAGCCTACAACATCATCGGTCCCGCCTCAATTGCTGTCCCGAGCTCAAATTGACAAACTAGAAAAGAGGCAGAACTTGGACAAAACTACGAAAATTTGGTTTTGGCAGGTTTTGGACATAGGGAACACAGGTATCAACGTGGCCACTCGGGCAACAAATAGGTTCCTAGAGGTTTAGAAAACTCTCGATGACATGAGGCAGATCTATGAGAAGTTTCCTAGAAAGTACGATGCAGCCTACCCGAAGATTGAGGCCATTCTCGTGCTGCCGAGTGATATCTGGGAGAAGGACCTTGCCTTCAAGGACGACGACCACTGGCTGGTGGATACCTGGAAATGAGATTATAACCACCGAAAGAGAAGGCTAGAGCAGATTTTGGAACGGATAGCGCCTGACATTGAATGGGCAAGGGAGTCCAGGGAGGAGTGTACTCAGTACCTCAAACTGATGACGGGATACGAAGTGGCCGCAGTCGAGATCAATCCCGAGAACATCAAGCCCCACTTCTTGAGATTATGGAAGAGGGGATATCCGCCGAAATCACCATTGAGTTCCTGTGTTTTTTGGCCTGAGCCTTTGCACAATCAGAAGCTTTCAAGGAGAATGATGTCAAGTATGAAGCAGATTGGAAGAAGCTTGGCAGCAATTCCTAGGAATGGAGTTACCAAATCCTGAAATCTGACATCTTGGAGGTAGATAAGCTTCAGTCCCTGATCCTAAGTTTCATGGAGTATGCCGCATTGAGAAAGCGAGAGGGCAACCTAGTCATCAATGAACAGTACCTTGAAGAATAGCTACAACAGAGGGCAAATCACTAAAAGACAAATTTGCTACAGTGATGTCACTAGATGACAAAATAGGGAAGAGACAAGAAAGTATTTATAAATGTAATATATTTGGGGGTAGGTGAAACCCTAATGTAAAATGAATCTTGGCCACTCATTTTGTTTTTTGAGAACTATAAATAGGGCTCTCCTCCTCTCATTTTAAGAGAGTGGAGTTGTTGTAAAGGCATGCTGAAGAAATTATAAATAGCAAATACAGTCAATTTTGGCGTATTTTCTGGGTTTCTCAATATGTTTCATGATTCCTCTCCCTTTTAGTTATAGCTTTGCTTTAAGTTATTTTGTTGTTCTAGCATCTTCAATTTAAACTTGGTAGATTTAGTATGTTTACTCTGGTTTTGGAGATAGTTGTTGTGTGTATGCTTTCCTTGTCCATACTTTTGGTCATTTGCTGAAGGTAGATGACTATGCAAAGTTAGTCTGGACTTCGATTCCGTTGCTACTCATTAAACTTTATCTTTGTTCATGTTTCCATAATGAATGAATGATGAACATCTGCAGTCCCTAGAAGATAGCACTGATTTCATGATATTGTGAGAATTTTGGTTAAGTGAAATCCTGTTTAAGGAAACTATCCACAGCAGGAACCTCCATGATCACTGCTCATTGGTAGTTACAGGTCCAGGAAACATCTTTCTT
Organism: Sequoiadendron giganteum; assembly: GCA_007115665.2. NCBI lineage: Eukaryota > Viridiplantae > Streptophyta > Pinopsida > Cupressales > Cupressaceae > Sequoiadendron > Sequoiadendron giganteum. The sequence goes on from CM021100.1 coordinate 891,369,767, forward strand.
CCTTGCCCTTCCCCCTTTTCTTTTTTTTAGAATCAACTTGTTCCAAGGTTCGTTGCACATTATAAAGCCAAATCCAACGAAATAATGGAGTCTAAGACTGTTGTTTGAACCTGCAGCAAAGCATATCAATTCCAGACCTCTAGAACTCCATTTATTGACTCAATTCCCCTACAACTTCAACCACATAAGTCCACCTTGTGATTCCAAAAAATCACATAAACAATTGAAATATTCCAAGCATTGTCAAGACCTGACATCCGAGAGACCTTGGGATAGTGTTCTGCAATCTGATTGTGGAAAATTGTCTTTCAAGAGAGGTAATGCACCTATGCATTACCTGTTTTGAGAAGTGCATAAAAACACCATCAATAGGTTTAGGGTATAAGGTTTAGGCTATAGGGTATAGGGATGAGGGTTGAGGGTATAGGGTATAGGGTTTAAGGTTTAGAGTTAAGGGTTGAGGGATATTGTTCAAGGTTGAGGGTATAGGGTTAAGTGTATAGGGTATAGGGATTAGGGATGAGGGTTGAGGGTGTAGGGATTAGGGCTTAAGGTATAGGGTTGAGGGTTGAGGGATAGTGTTCAAGGTTGAGGGTATAGGGTTATGTGTATAAGGTATAGGATTAGGGTTTAGAATATTGGGTATAGGGTTGAGGGTATTGGGTTTAGGATTGAGGGTTTAGGGTTTTAGTATAGGGTTGAGGGATAATGTTCAGGGTTTAGGTTATAAGGTTGAGGGTATAGGGTATAGGGATGAGGGTTGAGGGTGTAGGGTTTAAGGTATAGGGTTGAGGGTTGAGGTATAGTGTTTAGGTTTGAGGGTATATGGTTAACCAAATAGGATATAGAGATTAGGGTTTAGGATATTGGGTAAAGGGTTGAGGGTATCAGGTTTAGGGCACAAGGTTGAATGTAGGGTTTAGGGTTTAAGAATAGGGTTGAGGGTTGTGGGTTTATCGTTGAGGGATAATGTTCAAGGTTGAGGGTATAAGGTTAAGTGTATTGGGCATAGGGATTAGGATTTAGGATATTGGGTATAGGGTTTAGGGTATAGGGTTGAGGGTATAAGGTATAGGGTTATGGGTTGAGAGTGTAGGGTTTATGATTTAAGTATAGGGTTGAGGGTATAGAGTTGAGGGATGATAATTAGGGTTTAAGGTATAAGGTTGATGGTATAGGGTATAGGGATGAGGGTTGAGGGTGTAGGGTTTAGGTTTTAAGTTATAGGGTTGAGGGTTGAGGGATAGTTTTCAAGGTTGAGGGTACATGGTTAAGTGTATAGGGTATAGGGATTAGGGTTTATAATATTGGGCATAGGGTTGAAGGTATTGGGTTTAGGATTAAGGTTTATAGGTTTAGGGTTTAGAGTACACGACTAAATGTAGGTTTTAGGGTTTAAGTATAGGGTTGATGGATAATGTTCAAGGTTTAGGTTAAGGTTGAGGGTATATGGTATAGGGATGAGGTTTGAGGGTGTAGGATTTAGGGTATAGGGTTAAGTATATAGGTTATAGGGATTAGGATTTATGATGTTTGGTACATAAGATTTGGGAGCTTGAGAGACGGGGTGAGAGAGAGGGAAGGAGAGAGAGAGGTGATAGAGAGAGAAGTAGAGAGAGGAGGAAGGTGGAGAGATTTAGAGAGAGGGAAGAGGGAGGGGGAGAGGGGTAGAGAGGGATAGGTTAGATATAGAGTAGAGAGGGAAGGTGGGTGGGAGGAAGGAAGAGAGAGGGTGAGATAGAGAAAATTAGCAAGGGAAGGAGGGAGGGAGGGAGAGAGAGGTGAGATAGAGAGAGATAGGATGGAGGGAGAGAGAGAGAGAATGGTGCTCGATAGAGAGTAGAGAGGGAAGGAGAGAGAGAGAGAGAAAGATGGGAGAGAGAGAGAGGAGGAAGGTGGGGAGATTTAGAGAGGGAAGGAGGGAGAGGTAGAGATGGAGAGAGGGAGATAAAGAGAAGTATATAGGGAAGGAGAGATAGAGAGGGAGAAGTAGATAGAGAGAGAATGGTGAGATAGAGAGTAGAGGAAAGGAGAGAGAGTGAGATAAATATGGAGATAGAGAGGGAAGGAGGGAGGGAGAGGTAGAGATGGAGAGAGAAAGAAACAAAGAGGGAAGGAGGAAGGTTAGGAGATTGAGAGAGAGGTAGAGAGGGGGAAGGAGTAAGGAATATGTATATAGAGAAGTATATAGGGAAGGAGGGATAGAGAGGGGGGAGGAGGGAGGAAGAAGTAGAGAGAAAGATAGGTAGGGAGGGGGAAAAAAGAAGAATTTTTTTTTCAATGTAGACCAAAACACGAGTGCATTATAATGCACTGTGTTTTTCAATAGTCACAAAACACAAACATGTTACAACACACTAGCGTTTGGCAAGGAATAAGGTGGGATAATTCCTATTCTTATTATTTGTTTTGTAAAATGTATTTCTTGCAAATAATGTAATTGTAGTGTACATGTCTAGTTTGCATGTTGATGTGTCACTCCACTTAATGTGTCGGCATCTTGAATTGTGTGTAAGGAGATCATGGCTGAGAAAAAGATGAGGTAGGGAGGGGTGAAAAAAGAAGAATGGTAAAACCCTAATACAGTTATCTTCGGAAGTTGCCCTAAAAGGGAAGCGCATGATATAAGCGTTTTTTAGGGTTGCGAAGATTTGTGATGTGAGTGTATTGTTGGAGCGTTTTTTCATGCTGCCGCATTTTGTCTTCAAGAGTTGGAAATCTCCTGAAAGAACTTGCATTGCAAGTGTGTTGTAACCGTTGTGTTGAAGATAATACATTGTGCAGGTTTTGGAGTGCTGGGGTTTTTTACCGAAAGGTTTTCCCCAGGGTAAATCATTGTGTCATTCTTCATTTTCTGTATGTATGGTATATTGCTGCAATATCTTTGTTAAGTAGATTAACGAATCTGAAATTGTAAGGGTTTAAAACGAATTTGCACCATACTTTCCTTAAGAGATTAGTGTAGGAACATGCTGAGTTCTTACAAATGCATTCAAATATATGTGTTTTTTTGAAATTTAAACCATAACATGCTCTCGCTTTCGCTATTTTGAGATGAAAAAGTGGAGAGGCCATTTTTTGGCCCCCATCTTTGTGCACCCACCCACATGATGTGCTTTTGAATAGTAAATGAATGAAGTAGGGGATTTAACTACTTATAATTTGTATTTGAATATATGTATATGTTGCTTAAAGTCCATCTCATGTTGGTTCCACGTAACTTTTTTGTGTTTGTGAAAACCAACTCCATATCTAGAGGTCTCTATGTCTAGGCTTGTGGATCTATGGATTATGATATATTTATCTAGGTCACTAGACTAGTATTGTGATTCATATTATGTATGACCTACCCAAGTGTGAACCTCCAAGGTATTTGAGTAGTGATAGGAAGTTATTGGACTGTGTCAATGATCGATGTCTGGGCTACTTCTAAGGATTAGTCAAAATTCATCTGGTTCACGAAGGTGAAGGTAGCGGGCTACCTTGGTTATGATACGGTAACATTTAGTAGGTTGTCATTGGATTGTGCCAATGGAAGATTCTTAGAGCTACTTTGTATATTTTGGATTAGCTGGCATTCACTTGGTTCATAAAGGTGGATTGCTAGGGGCTGTCTAGGATTTGATACAGTAATAGTTGCACGATTAGTTACCCTATTGTGTGGGTAATGATAATCAAAGCTAACAATTGTATCAAGAGGTTTCATTGGAAGTCACCGATAACACTAGGGTGATGGGTGCCAAGTGTTACTTGGGATTGTGAAAAAGATAGTTGAAAATATTACTAAGGTCACAAGGTGGTATATGTTAGAAGCTACTTATTCCTAGGTGGAAAGACTTGTTGTCGATGGCCTATAGGTGACTAAAGTTGGAATCCATCAACCAGGATAGATTCACTACATATGGAAAGCCTTGGGATGGAGGATGGACCCACGGTGTAGTATGAGATGCATTAAATCTCCTTCTTGGTTGTCAGATGGTATACTTGGCCTTGGAGGGTTGAGGATGGACCCTTGATGTAGTGTGGGATACATTGAATCCTCTTTCTAGTTGTTTTATGGTGCAAAATATTGGAGGAAAGGATGGACCCATAGTGTAGTGCATAATGTATCGATATTATTTTCTATTTGGGATGCATTATTGACATGTGTTAGTCAGACATTGTGGATGTGTCAGCTAGTCATTGTGTATATGTGATGTGTTGGAGCTAGTCACTATGTATATGTGATGTGATGGAGCTAGTCATTGTGTATTTGTGAACTATGTTGGATCTAGTCATTTTGGTATATATGTGATGCTCACATATGAGTCAATAATTGTTGTACATGTGATATGCATATGAGCTAGTCACTATTGTACAGTTTGTGATGCATATGAGCTAGTCACCTTGTGTATGTGTGATGTATGCTCGAGACATTCATTATGTATATGATCTTTGGGATTATGGTATGATATGGTCCTTGTGTATTCATGTATGTTCAAGGATTGGTAATGTTTGTTATGGACCCAACACTTGATGGAAAGTTTTATCAAAATTATTATCATTATATTATAATTGGCTAAGTTGATAGCTTGCATGTGCTTAATGAATAGTCCTAGGTTAAAGGTGATATTAGAGATCTCATCCTAGAGGAGAGAATGCACTCCCTCTAACATTGTGGGGCGAACTACGAAGACTCTTATTTTGACAAGGTGATGCGTAAAAAGGGTCACCATGCACCCTTGAGGTTTAGGTTTGGGTCTAGGGATGAGCCTAATTGTAAGAGCTTAGCACTTTTAGTGTAAGAACATAAGTAGTGTCACTGATTTGTTGTCATCATGGTGAATGAAGAACTTTTGAAATTAGCACTTCTAATTTAGATGAAATATGCTTGGTTGATTAAGTTGGTAGTTGATGCTAATTGAAAAGAAATTGTAGCACTCAGGCAATTTTACAATTGAATAATAAATTGAGCTACTTTGGAGTGTGGGCTTTTTCTTTTGATAGGGTTTTATCCACATACACCTATGTTATGGTATATATTATTTATTTATTGTTTAAACGTGTTTTGTTGTTTGTAATTGCTAAAAGATTGAAATTTGTTGAATACTCTCCTCAAAATATTAGTGTAGGAAGTGTTTACATGCACCTTGCTTCCTTTCATTCTACGCCTCATTAAAATTTTGTTAGAGCGAAAGAAAATGGTAATTAAACAATAAAAGAACAACAAAACTCACTTACCAACACCCTCTTGATGCCATGGATGTGCTCAATTTTTTTTGATAGAGAGGATGAATGTGTGTGCTCAAGACTTTTAGTAGTATGACCTTGTTGCATCCATTTTTTCTTCTTGGAAATGGCTTGAGGAAGGATGTATTTATATATTTGATGAGGATAAATGGAGGGCTAAGATTGTTTTGAGATTGATGGCTAGGATTGTATGAGAGAAATTTTGAATTTGAATTTAAAATGGAGGAGATAATTAAATGCATGTGGTTGGTTTATGGAGGGTTGAGATTGAAAGTTGATTTGACTTTGGATTAAAGGTAGTTGGAGATGAATGACTAAGATTTATTCGATTGATTTGATGGCTAGAATTGAATGTCAATTTTATTTTAGATTGATTATTTATATTTAAAATTGATTTTTAATTGACTTGTGGTTGGGATTGGAAGGCTAGTATTGATTTAATGATTTGGATGATTGGGATTGAATGTTGACTTCCTTTAAGATTTTGGGGAATTTAAAATTTGAAGGATGAATGACATAGATTTTATATAATTATTTTACTTTATTTTATAAATGATAAGAGGATGAAAAACATTAATTTAGCTAATTAAATTAATTAAGGTTAGTGTAATTGAATTAATTAAATAAAATTCAAATAATTTATTAAATTAATCAATATAATAACTGATTGAAATATTAAAATGAAATTTAAAAGTCCACAATAATAAATAAATTAATAAAATATTATATAAATTGTATAGGATCGAATTTGCACCCCTTACACAAATTCCCCTTTCACACACCCTCGCCTTAGAAAATCAAATCCGAAGGTGAAATTCCACATCACCCAACTGCCTTCCTTCCATTTTGGCATCTGTTTGTGGTGTCGGTGGGAGAATATTTATCAGTGACGTGCATGCGGCGTGTAGACGTCTGTGCGGTGCACTGCCCTCCCTGACAGATTCCTGTGTCTGAAGTTGGCAAAGGTGTTACACTCTTGATTGGGGACAAATTGTAACGTCCCTCTTCGACCAACTAACCCAAAAATGCCTTATTCTTCCCCATTCTTCCTTCAAATTGACTTATTCTCACTCCATTTTGAGGCTCTTAGCAATCTTCTTCAAGCTTTACACACATTCTCAATCTATCTCTTAGCATTTCAAGCAACACTTCAACACTCCATTGTAGAAACAACACTCCATCAACTCCACATAACAAGTGTGAAGCAAGCAATAGGAGTGTGGGCTTGGAGTCTTGCGAGACCTCCCTTCATCACAGTTGAGGTTGTGGTGACCTTGCCAAGTCCACATTCTCCTCCATTAGCTAGTGAGATTTTGGGTGGAGGTGGTAACGTTTCACTCCTCTCCTTTATGATTTGGATGAGTAACATTATACTATTTTGTAGTGTTTATTGCAAGTTCTACTTTACTTATTTATCACATATTTATACTTCGTTGCTATATGGCTGTTCGTGGAGGTGGAAACACCAAAATGGGGGTTTGACTGAGGAAGACCCCTATACAGCCCCAACATTTTCCCCTCTCTCTTGTGTGTAGGTGAATGTGTGTTTGGAGCTAGCTGGCGAACTGGCGTATTGGTGAGATCATCTTCGTCACCCTAGCTTTTATCTATCTACTTTATCATCTTCGTTTGTACTTTTCATATCTTATTGTTTTGTTTTGTTCATTTAAGAATAACCAGCTAGGCTATTAGTTCATTTTTAGGTAGTTTATATTATACTTCTTGTCTTCTGGTTGTACATACGCTAGCACGCTTGAGAGACGCTAGCACGCTCGAGAGACACTAGCACGTCGCACTGTCGTCCTAGAACTACGTTGTCATCCTCGGACAAAGAACTATTTGAGGTACAGTATCGACTCCGAAAACTAGCTAGCCTAGCCTGAACTTGGATTTCGGGTCTGAAGAGTGATAAAAGTACTTTATAGTCCTCATCATTCTCGACCTCTATCTGAAGCACCCCTTTAGAGTGAGGTAAGTTAGGGCAGCCCACTACTAACTTTGCGAGCATGTAGTGGTTGCATGGAATATCGTAGGACCTTTTTTTTAGAAATGTGAATTGACCTCTTATCTATCTACAACTAAGGTTTGAAGGTGTGACTCATCACACAACTTGCCACATCAACATGTCTAGTGAGAAGTGTCCAAAAAATAACTTTTTAAATGTTTGACTAAAACTTAATCATGACATCCCTAGTAGTTGAATAAAAAATATCATTTGTTGTTAGTAGAATATCATATTTTTATTTAAAATATAACTTATTTGAAACCTAAATGGACCAAATAACTATTGGTAACCATAAATCTTTGTTATCTCTAACTTTTATATGCAACACAAATGAACCAATAGTTGAACAAAAAAACTAGTTGTTATACAAATAACACATTATTATTTAAAATACAACTTATATCCAACACAAATGGACCAATAGTTGAACACTAAAACTTTTTGAAAATCCTTCACATTTCATGTGAAATACAATGTATTTATTGTGCTCACATTTTTATATTTATGATAGGACAAACTATTAATATGAAATACTCCAATACATATACATTGCTACCCCAATAGTTCATACACATAAGAATGCTATTTTTTCACTATGACAAGAATACTTGTTTAAATGAGCGTCTTATTTTATAGATGACACACTTATAGTGGATAGTTTTGATATTTTGTTTGAAACAAAAAATTACATATTTCACTTGTTAATGAATGCATTTATGTTTTATTAATTTAACATTCATAGGTTTCCATGTGTTCAAGTATGGGTCCATCTTGACCAACATTTGATTATTTTTTGATTTACATGTGAACTAATTATTTACAATATATAGTATAAATATGTGGCAAGATTGAATATTATAAGCACAAGTGCTATAACAACAATTGGACCCGGCACAACTAGACCCCTCTCCCCTAATAATTAGTTTATTCAATTAAATTAATTATATTAAATGATTATTATAATTGCCTTCCTAGAACACTAACTAATACCAACTTTTTTGAAAATAAACATATATAAAATCCCTTTATTCAAAATAATTCTTTTCTGCACATGTCTAAACTAAACACTTGACCAAAATAATAATTAATTAATATTTTAAATACATTTCTTAACTATTTATTATTTTTGGTCAAATGTGCACACTTGATAGCCATTGCCTTCTTTTCCACGAAATACAGTCCAGACAAACACTCCAAAAAAGCATCATTGCTTTGTCACAAAAGAAACGAGAGGACCCCACGCACCATCACAAGTTTTGCCTGGCATTACTGACATTTTCCATTGGTACCTTCTATTTTTATCAAAAAATAAAATAAAATTTAATTTTAGCTTCAGACTGATTCCTCACAGGCTTTTAAAAAGACGCATTCAGTGACAAAAATTCTCTCTACTCTTTTAATATAGATCATTAATTATGAGTGGTAGACTTCAATTATTATGCATTTCAAAAAAAATCCATGTCTCTCCTTGAGATGAGTGTTAAATACTGCTGGGTTGACTCTGTAAATGGTTTTGCTGCACAAGCTAAGATAATCATTTTCTACACGCCAGAACAATTCAGTTTTATTGCTTCTGCTAAGTCCTTGAGTGACTTGGTCTCTACACCGTTTCTTTCAAACACCCATTAGGATTCCGTGATGTTTTTTATAAATAAAGGATTGCAATCAAGATTGTGGGTGCCATTCATTTCATTTAATGCAGGAGAAAAAGAATATTTATGTCCATACAACAGCATTAATGACATTCTTCAGAAAACAATATCAACGAGACAACATGAAGAAATCATTGAGAAAACAGGCATGATATGATCTATTTTTTATTGGTTTTCTTTATCAGCAAGGTCTCTCAATATTTTAGTTTTTATGTGCTGTAGAAGAGCGCGCTCTGTTTTTTCCCTTCTGCAATCCTTTCTTTCCATTTTTATGTCATGGCACTGTTCTGGAGGGCGTTTCTCAAAGAGTAATGGTGGCATTTATTCAAGAAGGGGAGCAAGTTTGTGCAATATGGTATGTTTTCTGGTTGTAAACTAAATTAAAGTACAGACCCATATGAATGCAGATGAGGTCTAACCACTGTTTTTGCACCCAAATCTAGACTTCTTGGAGTTGTCTAAGCTTCTGTCTGTCTTTCGCTTTACTAAGAGAGAGCCTTGTTTATGATGGACACATGGTGATGCACACTGTAATATAAGAATGGGTGCAACTTTGTTCAATATGGTACGATTTCTGGTTTTAAATTGGATTGATCTGGCACCAACCCATTTAAGGACAGGCTAGCTCTAGCCACTCTCTGTTTCTGCACTCATCAATATACATCTTGGAGATGTTCAGGCTTCTGTTTGTCATGGAATAACTAACTTAAAAAGCATTATTTATTCTAGGGGACTGTATGTGAGGTGGGAACCATTTCGATTGACTGATTAATAAGGGTTTGTTACCCCTTGAACTGTAAAGTTGTAAACAATAACAATCAAGTATAGTTGTGTTCTTTTGCTAATTTATGTTTCTGCGGTAGAAAGGAAGGAAGAAGTGTATTAATGTCCACAAATGACCATATCAATGGGACTAGAAATTCACAACGGGCTTAGAATGGACAGGAGAAAAAGGCAAGAAATATGAAGCAGTGTTCCATGGCAGAGGAGAGCCTGCGGTAAAATTTTTAACTGAAAATACAAACCAGAAGAATTTATTGGTCTGTCATTTTGAAGGATCTCTCCAAGACAAGGTCTAAGATTTGAACTTGGAGAATGGTTTAGTTTGCTTAATAGCAATATCTTTTTGTGCCCAACAGGTGCATGTGCCAATAAACGATGACTACATTTTTTTCTATTGCAACTGTTTACAAATATTCTGTTCATACGAGCAACTGTTTATTAGAGATAACTATAAGCTCTTTATGACCAAACACATTAGAAATCACTCATGAAAGATTAGGAATCACTATTTAGAAATGTACTGATTGAGAAACCACAACCACATTAGAAATCAGTTATGAAATATCAAGAGCCACAACTTTCACATCAGATGTCCTTTTTTAGATTTGAATTTAGGTCTCGACAATGAGAACTTGATGCTTTAACCAATTGATCTAAAACCCTTGGACAATGAAGACTGGATTGATGGAGAATGGATTTAAACAAGCAACTAACATGATCATTCACAATAAAAAGAAATCCACAAAACATGCTAATTTCAAACATATGCATTAATTATAGGAGGAATAATTCTTCTCTATCATTAAATGAAGAACGCACACATTTATCTTCATCCTCGAATTGCTTCTCTATTTTCTCGACGATAGCAAACTATTCTCATTAGCAAAATGACTCCTCTTTCAACGACATCTCCTAAACAGGTTTGCTCTTTTCCTTGAGCAATTTTAGAATTTGGTTCATATTTGCTTTGCCTGTTATTCGCTTGAGAGCACGCAAATTTCTTGTGACCTTCTTAACCAGGCCCATAACATCCATATGGTCTTCTTGGAATTTAACAGCCTCTTGCAGATCCTCTTCCTCTCTGGTTTGACTCCCTTCCTCTTCCAGCATTGTTTCCTCTTCTTCTGACTCTCTTACCTTCTTGCTCCTTCAGATGTTCTGATTTAATTTTATGGGATCCACCCCAGTCTCTGTTTGAAGATAGTCCTCCTCTCTTTGCAAATGTTTTCCTTGATACATTCTTGTTCAGTTTATCTTCAACCTTCTAGTGCTATTGATATGATTCATTAAGAGAACACAAGTTGACTAGGGCTAGTTATCTTGAGTTAACAGAGCTGCCTTTAATGCACCTCTCATGCATTAGATTGATGGTTCAAAGACTCATCAAGAGAAGCATTAATGTGAGGTGCATCCAGTGGCAGTTTCCTGCAGATGGATGGTATTTGTTGTGAAGACAGCCATGTTCATGAAATTCCATCTGTTCTTTATTCTTCTGTAAATATCTGTACAAGACGAGATTCCTTTTATAATACGCTTTCTGTAGATGTTGGTTTATTCTTTATAGTTGTGTGGAATGGTAGACTGTGTTATACATATATGTTTCAATTAAAAAAATGATTCACATGTATTGCAAGAAAAAGTTGTCAATTAATATAGGTAAATCACATACCCAGTTGGAATTCGGAAAATTTCTGGGGCTTTCTTAGCTTAAAGATTTGATTCCTGAAACTTTTGGGGCTCAAAGAGAACTCTGTTCTAGGGTGTCAAACATGTGAATATATAGAGAAAATTTTAATCATAAGACTAGTATTGTGGCTCGAATGTATCCGGTAAGTTGATGATCTGGGTTTCTGAAGCAATATGAGGAACAAAATACCAAATTGCAGAATACAGCGTGTTACGATGAGCAGAAGTGGATTTATGCTGTTAAGTATAAGGAAGAACCAGACTGCATAAAATATCATGGGTTCATATATGTAAAGAAAGTAACATGGGCAATAAGATCTCAAATAGAAAATTGCACTAATCTAAAAGTTCTGTGTTTTTTAGGCATATACTTTCAGCCTTTCTGATCCTATGGTGCTATGCAGTTTGGAAGCTGGACATGCATGAATATATGTTGGGCAGTTCTAGTTCTGACGATGTTCTTTAGGACAGCAGATTCACTTTGTTTCAATGGCAAATGTCAGGTTAGTGATTCTTGTTTCAATATCAATAGCCAAATGTATCTTATTGAACTAATACAATATTCAATATATATAAACAAATGAACAACTTTGCTCGACAACAAGCTAATGTGTTTAGTAGTCAAATTTTGATGCTTGGATTCTCAGGTTCATGATCTCTGCACAGTGAATGGAAACTGTGCAGCTGGGCTACATTGCGAAACATGTGTTGCAGTAGGGAACGTGCTTCCCAGATGCACTAGGATTCAGCCTGTAAACCCAACATCTAAGGTACTTTGTTGACACTCTTGTTGAAATGAATTTCATATAATGAATACAAACAGAAAAACAAACAAGATAAGGAACAGAAAAGGGTGAAGAATTTGAGGTTGTTTTATGACCAAATATATGGTTTGAGTCATAATGATGAAAACTGAATTTTATTCAATAGCTATTTTGAATTACAGGATTTTTGAGGTGGGGAATATTGGAAGTTTGTTTGACTTGTATCACAACTACAAGAAACTATCCATACAATTACAAACTAATAACATTTGATAGACTTTGAATAATAAATCTTGCCAAATCGAAAGCATGACAGAAGTTGGTCTAAAGTATAATTAAAATGCATTTGTATGGATTGCTAAGCTTCATTGACTGATATCCACTCACTTAAATTAGAGATGCTTTTAGGGATTTGAATTCCCTTTCGGCTTCGAAAGATTATATTCATTCAAAACATTCTGGCATCGGAAATTTTTCAACAATTTCACTTCTTTTCAGGTTGGGGGACTGCCTTTTAACAAGTACTCCTGGCTAACTACTCACAACTCGTTTGCTATCCTTGGAGAAAACTCTCACACCGGTGTCCCACGATTATCACCCTCAAACCAACAAGATAGTATCACGGATCAGCTCAATGTATGATACCTACCAAATAATCTTTATCTGTTCTCAATATCTAAATTTATATTTGTTGTATTCTATTGTGTTTTAAGTAGGATCATTCAGCCATGAGATTGACTTGATTAGCTTGTTGCGCAGAATGGTGTGAGAGGCCTTATGCTTGACATGTATGACTTTCTGAATGATGTTTGGCTGTGCCATTCATTTGGAGGCAATTGCTACAACTTCACAGCATATGTGAGAAAATGCATCATTTTGATATTTGAAAGGAATGAATCTTACATTAGATAATCATACAGTTGAGTTATGATTGACAACCATTAGGATCACATACAAATCCTGACTTATTAAGGCCAGGAAGGCTAACATTTTCACTGTTATCTCACAATGACACATTTCCCTTAGAAGGAAAGCTTGTGACCTTATTTCGTTATTCCAGGAACCAGCTATCAATGGATTGAAAGAGATCGAGTCATTTCTGGCTGCACACCCCTCTGAAATCGTGACCATTATTATTGAAGACTACGTAAAAGCACCCAAGGGCCTAACCAAAGTATTCACTGCAGCTGGACTGATGCAGTACTGGTTTCCAGTTTCTAGAATGCCCCAAAATGGTCAGGACTGGCCTACTGTAGCAGACATGGTAGCCCAAAATCAGCGCCTCGTGGTCTTTACTTCCAAGTCTTATAAAGAAGCATCAGAGGGCATTGCTTACCAGTGGAAGTATGTCGTTGAAAATCAATGTAAGGCATATTGGCTTTCAGGATTAATTTCTATATCCAGGTTCCAATGTCACAACATAAACTCAAAAATGGTGTATTGATGTTGATCTTTGCAGATGGGAACAACGGTATGAAGGCTGGAACATGTACAAATCGTTCAGAATCAGCTCCCCTGAATACAAAAAATAGATCTCTGTTTCTGCAAAATTTCTTTCCTGATAATCCAAATTTGCCAAATGCTTGCAAGGACAACTCTGCTTCATTATCCAGCATGCTACCTGTGTGTTATCAGGCTGCTGGTAACAGATGGCCTAATTTTCTTGCAGTAGATTTCTACAAGGTTAGTCTCAATGACGACCGGCAGTCGATGAAAAGCAATCTAATCTCTGTTCATTCTTTGTTTAAGGTTTGGGACTCAAAGATTACTAGCAACTAGACTTTGACAGAATATTGTTATTGCCTGCAGAGAAGTGACGGTGGAGGTGCGTCAGAAGCTGTGGACAAGCTCAATGGTGAACTTATCTGTGGATGCAGCGACATAAAATATTGCCAGGTATCTTCATTAGCGATTCTTCTTAATTGTTTCTATGATTATTTAGTTTCAAGATAACTTACCCAATCTTGCTTTGACTGTATTGATTTAAGATAGCCCCCTGATATCTATTATGCTTGTTCTCATAACTATCAACTGTTTTTTGCAGCAAAACAGCACATTTGGAGTCTGCAATCTCTCAGTTAGTTTTCCCTCTGCAGCAATTCCCAATATGACAGCGAGTTCTGCTGCCATTTCTCTTACCCCAACTCCATTCTTCGCGAGAAGTTTCATCCTTGGATTTCAAATCCTTTACCTGATTTTCGTTTGCTTGTGACTTTTGTAAGAATGAATCCTGTAACACTGGTCTATTTTACTAATTACAATTCCACCTCTTCCCCACCAGACGATACAGTTGATCTCCAGTTTACTTACATTGGAAGGTACTCGTTTTCTATAAGTCACCCCGAGGGAAGTCACAATGTAAAACCCTCAAAGAAATTGTTTTCATTTACCTTTAATCTCCAAAATATGACCTCCCAAATAGAGTACATTACTTCCCCTCTTACATTAGAGATGGATGTTCTGGAATAGGAATTATTGATGTAGTGTGTTCAGTGCCACCAAACCAAAAGACATTCCTTTTGGTGGGAGGAGTAATGGTTAACTTATTATTTGAGATGTATAAGGCGAGAGAATTTTTCTGTTATTTCTTCTCGACATTCGAGTACAAACATTATTGATGCCCATTGCACCAATACAAGAGACATTTGTTGAGCCTTCATGCTTTTTCTTATTGTGATGAAAATAAGACCTTTCTTATTTAATAAGACAGATAAATAAAACCAAACTGAATGTATTTACTTCTTGCACATTGTGGCAGCATGATTTCTTTTACAAAAATGCTTCAAATCTCCTGAAACATGTTCATGGAATAACATAAGAAAATGGGTAGAAATTAGTTGCGATTATTTTTATAAATGTTATAATGTAAATGTGTTTAAGTTTGGCAGTGATTAGGCTTTTGGATTGGAACTATCAAATCATAATGCATGAGGACATTATAAATTTTTATAATGTAGGTGTCTTATTGATTATTTTTACTCAATTTTTTTGTCATTTTTTATCCCCCATTTTTGTGCACATACCTACAAGTAGTATCAAAGTAAGGTATGATATGTGAAATAAGATCTCATCTTCAAGTATCCATGCGAGTTCATTCTTTTTGGGGTGTTATTTATAGCAAACCTCGTAGAGATTATTGATTTATAGTTAACAATGTTGTTTAGAAGAATTAATAGTGTGAGCATAGCTAGGATCATCATTTGTTGAGATTAAGGTGTCTCAACCTTTGCAAGTCCTAGCATTTAATTTGGTGATTAATTATATAATTTATCCTAATGTTATTTTGCCTACTAATGTTGTGACACTTTGTGGGACCCATCGGTGATGTGGCATCTTACATGGTAGGTGACGTGCATTTTGGAAGCTAATTTCAAGGAGGTGGGCATCCACTTTTGAGGGCCTAAGTCTGTGGATAAAATGGTGGCAATTGCCATAAGTTGTTATGTCATATTTTATGACAAATTACTATGACGAGTTATGACAGTCGTAAGTTAATTTGGTGGAATTTGTCATACGCCATAAGTTAATTATGGTTGATTATGACAAGAGTTGTCATATGACAAATTATGACAAATTATGACATGCATGTTGGGTGGTGCCTTGCATGTGAAGATTTTAGGCGCCCAACTTTGTCATGAGCTCTATAAATGCTTGTGTTGCATTTGGAGTTTTATGAGATTATTTTTTGCAGGTATTGTTATGTTGTTAGATTGGCTCAAGAATTGTAACACAAACAAACTCTTGTAGAGGCTTGCACTGCAAGTGTATTGTTACCATTTATTTACAAATAATACATTGTTAAGGCTTTTAGAGTGTGGGGCTTTTCTCTTGAAAGGGTTTTCCTCACGTATACTTGGTGTTATGTGTTTTATTGTAATGTGATTATTTTTACCTGTTATGTGCATCTTATAAGTTGTAGTTGAATAAGGATTTGAAACTGTAGAAAATTTGCACATTCTCTCTTCTGATAGATTGGTGTAGAAAGGTTTTCCACATACTTGACTTTCTTTCAATTAGTATTGGAGCTTGATCACCTATGTTTCCTATTGTAGGTAAATGGTTTTTTGTACAAATCTTTTTTTAGTGGGAGTTTGTTGAAGAATTTTTTTGTTAACCTTGTTGCAAGAAGGAGATGGGTGAGCAAGAATTGAAATAAAGAAATTTAATGGAGACAACTTTGAGTTGTAGAAACTCAAAATGGAAGACATGCTTGTAGACCATGATTTGTAGTTAGTTATTTTTGGAACTATACCATCAGGCAAGAAACGAGAAGATTGGGATCTGATGGATCGAAAGGCTAAGAGTCTGATAAGACTCTATTTGGATGATTCAGTACTCCTAAACATCCATGAAGAGAAGACCACTACACTTTTCTTTGGAAGAAACTTGCTCAAATTTATCAAGCTAAATTGTAGAAACTCTTCGTGCCCTTGTTTTGTGACTTTTTTTTTTTTTTTTGTGTTTATGAGGGTTTTTCTAGAAGTTTTGAATTTGTTTACAAATAATACACAATGCTGGAAAGGAAAGAACACAATGATAATAATTCTAGAACTAGTTTGCAACACTTCAAAATGCTGGTATTATTGAATACTTGCAAGAAAAACATATTACAATCATACTCGGAGAAGATAGACCAATAATCATGGCTGCCAAGGAAAATTACAGTCAAAAAGCACTTCTTAGATGATTTGATTCTCCCCCAAAAACTTTGAAACCCTTGATTTATTTCTGTAGACTAATTACTGATTTGTCCCACCATTCAATGTTGCTGCCAGCAATAAATAACCCAGCCACCACTAAGCTCAAACATTATAGAGTTACTGTTCACGCATCACTGTTCACGCGCCACTGTTCATGCGTTACTGTAGCAGCAATTAAACATCTAAAATCTTGTATAGAATGGCTGCCAAGAAAGAATCTTCAGGTCTGTTGTAGATATCTCTTCCAGTCCTTCAAACCCTAGATGAAATTCCTCACTTTTAAGCACAAATAGAACCTCTGTACGAAGCTCTCCCCAAATGCCAAATTCAATGGATATTTCACCACCTCAAATGGCTGCAACACTGAAGAGTGAACGTTCTCCAATGGCTAACTGATTCAAAAACCCTTGGCTTCCTCTCTTAGACAAAAAACTCATCAACACCAATGCTCAATCCAATCCATCCAAAATAACCCTAAGTGAAACATATAATCTCTCTTGAAAAGTCCGAACTTCTTCAAAAAGGCATTTAATAACATTAAAATGTTATTTATTTGCATTCTTTTAATATTTCACTAAAAACTTAGGAATTGGCTATTAATAATTAATTCATTAATTTGGCCCCCTTTTAATGACGTTTTGACCTTCAAGTTATAACATAATATTATAATCTTTTAAAATAATTAATGTTTATTTAAGCCAAATAAACATTACTATCTCCATGAATACTCATTATCTTTGAGTGCCATCTGAACTGGGAGCTAAGCTGATGGAGCTGCATACGACCACACACCTTACTAAAAATAGTAAGGGTCCCCCTCAATGTAATTTTGACTTACTATAAATAGTAAGTAATGCATACAGAGCCTTGTGAATGCCAAACGAAAACCAAAGTTGAATGCCACTGAACACTGGAGATGATACAAACCTCAAGAGACCCTCTAACCATTCTCATTAGCCTACGAGGGTCAGAATTATAGGCTAATCTCCGCTGACAATTGATGTCAACTAGAAGGGGACATTACATAAATCCTTGGTAAATAAGTTGTTCCTACGAAAGAAGATGTATTCTTTGTGGATGGGGGAAGGAGGATTTGTTCTAGATCATCTGAATGCATTCAACAAGCTTGTTGCCTAGTTGAGTTTTGTTGGTGTGAAAATGGAGGAGGAGGTGTTGCATGAATTCTTTTTTCTCACTGCTGGATTCATGGGACCATCTTGTCATGGCCATCAAAAGTACCACTACCACATTTAAGATGGATGAAGTGGTTGCATCATTGCTATTGAAAGAGATGCAATGAAAATATTTTGAAATAGCTAAGGAGGCTTTGACAGTTTAAGGAAGAATGAAAGAAAAAAGGAAAAAAGAACACGAAGTAAGAAAAGTCAGAATCCACATCTTGTGGGAGATCTAAGTCTCCTAGCAAGACCAAGGCAAAATGTTGGAATTGTGGTAAATCTAGTCATTTTTGTAAAGAGTATAAGGAGGAGAAAAATAAGTCATTCTTTGATTTTGACTAACAAATCCTCTCGAGATGATGCACATGATTTTGTCGCTGCCTTGAAAATGCATGCATCACAAGATGTGTGGTTGATAAAATCAGGTGGTTATTTCCACATGACTTTGCATTTAGATTGGTTCTCTAAGTATGAAAATTATGATGGTGGGAAGGTGTATTTAGGTGATGATTCTCACCTAAAAGTAGTTGGTTGTTGGAAGCGTCAAGATCAAATTCCCAAATGGTAGAGTGAAGGAAATTGATGGTGTCCTACATATCCCTAGTTAGACACGAAATCTTCTTTCTATAAGTAATTTGAATGATGTGTGTGTTCTCAAATGGAAAATGCAAGATGACTAGAGGAGTTATGGTGCTTGTTAAAGGTGTTTGGATAGGCACTCTATTTCAACTAGATGCTTGTATGGTTCAATGCAACAATTCTTCTATGAAAATGAAGAAAATAACTTCTAAGTCACTATCCTCATCTAAGGGTATCTAAGGGTTCCCATGCACTGGAGATGAAATCACCTTATGAGAAGATAATGCTTTGGAACTAAAGACTTGGTCACATTGGTGGAAAGGGTTTGAGAAACCTAAAAAATAAATGCCTTGTTGAGGGGCTTGATGATCGAAACCTTGAGTTTGATTTTTGTGAACATTGTGTCTATGGAAAGAAAAATCGTGTTCAATTTTATCATAGTTCTCATTAGTGTTCTAGGGTTTTGGACTATGTGCATTGTTATGTGTTTGGTCTTGTAAATGTTTCTTCATTATCTAAATCTGTATATTTTGTTTCATTTATAGATGACTACTATAGAAGGACATTTATTTATTTTCTCAAAAGTAAATTTGAAGTCTTTAGTTGGTTTAAGGAATTTAAAGCCTTGGTAGAAAATCAAACTAGTAAGAAGATTAAGTGTTTGAGGTCTGATAAATATGGTGAGTTTTTTTTGTGGATTTCGATAAGTTCTGTAAGGAAAATGGGATTGAAAGACATAAGACAACTCCATATACCCCTCAACAGAATGGATTTGTAGAGAGGATGAACATGACAGTGATGGAGAGGGCTAGGAGTATGCTAAGTGGAGCTAGCCTTGAACAAACAAATTGGGCTGAAGTTGTTGCCACTGCATGCATATCTGGTTAATAGATCTCCTACATCAACTCTTGTTGAGAAGACACCTATGGAGGTGTGGTCGAGCAAGAAACCTTCATTGAGACATCTTTGTGTGTTTGGTTGTGAGGCATATGCTCATGTGCCAAAGGAGAAAAGGTTGAAATTATAAAATAAGATTGTTAAATGTATCTTCATCAATTATGGTATTGGTGTGAAAGGGTATAAGCTTTAGGATCTAGTGGTTGAAAAGACTCTTTATAGTTTAAGTGTTATCTTTAGAGATATGAAACCTTCTTCCACTATTTTGTAGCCAATAGAAGAATATAAAAAATATGTGGTTCAACTTCCTCTTGCCTCTAAGAAAGTTGACCCAGAAGCCTAGAATGGAATTGATAATGATGAGAGCTCTAGTAGCTCAAAAATTTTAGAAGAAGAAGAACCTCAACCTCAATTATTGAGGAGGTCCACTCATATCAGGCAAAAAATTGAAAGGTTTGGTTATTCACTATTACATTTTAATTGTATTTTTTTTTTACTGCTAATGTTGATGAACCAATTATTGTGCAAGAGGCAATGGGTATGAGTGATGTGGATTCCTAGATGAAATTCATGGATGAGGAGATGGATGCATTGAAGAAAAATGATACATGGGATCTAGTACCTTTACTTGAAGGATGTAAACTTGTGGGATGCAAATGGGTGTTCAAGAAGAAAGTTGGTCCTAATGGTAGTATTAAGAATCATAAAGCAAGGTTGGTAGCAAAGGGTTACTCACAAGTGGAGGGAATAGATTATGGTGAGATACTCTCTCCTATTGTGAAGTTTCCATCTATTTGGTTCCTATTATCACTAGCAACAACACATGATTTAGAATTAGATCAGATGGATGTGAAAGCAACTTTCCTTAATGGTGAATTGGAGGAAGAAATCTATATGTCATAGTCTAAACACTACGTGGTTAAAGGTAAATAACATCTGTTATGCAACTTGAAAAAGTATTTATATGGTCTTAAGAAATTTCTTAGGATGTGGTACTAGAATTTTGATACCTTTGTGTTGAGTTTGGGATTTTTGTGATCTAAATTTGATCATTATATTTACTATAAAATTGTTAATGATCGATTTCTCATCATTGCACTGTATGTTATTTTTTGGGAAAGATAAAAGTGTGATTTTAGATTTGAAGTCTTAGTTGTCATCATAGTTTGAAATGAATGATTTAGGTGCAACTAAGTATATCCTAGGAATGGAGATCAAAAGAGACAAAGCTAATAGAAATATTTGGTTAACCCATAGTAAGTATGTGAATTTGGTGTTGGAGAGACTCAACATGACAACTTGCAAAAAGTTAGTAGTTCCTGTAATGCAAGGGACAAAGCTTTCTGTGGAAGATTATCCTAAGTCTACCAAGATGGAGGACACAACTAGAGTACCGTATGCTATTATTTTAGGCAGTTTGATGTATGCTATGGTTTGTACAAGGCCAAATTTAAAAGAAATATGCATCCACCTAAGATAATTTCCACATAACACAAATAGATAGATCTATGCAAACAAGTATTCATAATCCATATACAAAAGAATAGACAAGATACCATTAAAGATGACACAAGATATAACTTGGAAAAACCCTTAAGAGGAAAAAAGCTAGCCTCTAAAAGCATCCATCACTCATGTATTATTCATCAATTGTAATACACATTCAAATTCCTTCATGATCACCTTTGAAACATCAAGCCCTCTACAAAAACTCCATGCGAACAAGAATGTAACCACACATCCTATGCCATGCTTCAACCCTCACAAATTCTAACAAGAGCTAACCAACCAACTATCCAACCTTAGACAACTACCCATGTGTTTACTTATATAGAAAGAAGCTCACAAAATACCACCAAGTGGTATTACATAAAACCATGTGACTAATACCATGAGCTTAAAAAATCATTAACCCCTCATTTAATATTGGTACTAAGTTTTCCCAACATTAAATTATTTTCCCATGTGAAACCCCACATTAAATATTTAATCCAATGCTACAAACAACCCATAAAGTGGCCCCAAGAATACTATACCCATGTGATCCACACATCCTTAGATCACCTAGGTGCACCACATAATAAATAAATAAATAGGATAACACACCTTTTCCTAACAATCTCCCACTTGTTTTATACATTGCATAAGGGGTAAACAAGTAAACTCAAACATGAACATGGGAACAATCCCTCTAGCCACATATACCATCAAGGAATAAAAGTGCTCCATATGCTCCATCAAGATACCTACAACAAGAATCAAGGTGACCAGCATCTCAAGCATGAACACTCTCATCCTCCATCATGCCAATGCACACAAATAATAAACCATCCAAAGAGATAGTACCAAGGAACATCCAAAAAGATATGCATATCATATAAACTAATATATGTTGCAATACATATCTCACCACAAGTCTCCATAGCTCTCCCAAGTTCTCCACACTCAACAAAGGAAAGAGATAAAGAAACCTCCATGTCGTCACCAAAGAATAATGAACACATGACCACAAACATACTGATCACCATAGCTCCACACAAGATCTCAAAACCAATGTCATGTGAATACAAATGTCCAAGAAGTAGAACACGACCAAAGAGAGAATATGCAAATCAAAACCTATAACATTTCCTTCTACACACACTGTCCATATCTAACCATAAAACCCCAAAGAGAATAGCATTGTCCATATCTAACCATAATCAAGATGTATGCATCTCAAACCAAATACATTCCCAAACCAAGAGAATAGTCTTAATAACATCTCCTAAACTCAAGATCAATGAATAATCTCATAATTCATAAGGAGATAAAAATGATAACATCCCTCAAATAAACCCTCCAAAACTAGAAAACCATAGCTCAAGATCCATATGCATGAGAAGATAAAGCATAAAACATAATGCATCTAAAAGTAACAATGAGGAATACTGATTAGATGATAAACCGCTGAGTAGATCAAGAGTGGGGAATGTGGATGCTCCTCCAAGATGTCCAAGTCATCATCACTCATCTAAGAAAAATCTCCTCATAGGTCCATGTTGAACTCACGTCCAACCAAGGTGTAAGATCCTCTGACTTCTTTTTGAACCTCATCAATGATTAACCATCTCAACACATGTCTCTAATAACAAGAGATCTCCTAGCCTCAACTATGTCTCCAAGTATCCATGAGTACATGTAACCAATCAATCCATGCCAAACTCCAAATGCAACATAGCACCATCATGAAGCTCTCAAGAAAATGATAAAATGTTTTCAATACCAAGAGAACCAAGATCAAAGTCAAAGTCCCAATCATGAACTCAATCATGACACCATGATCTCACATCTCCTCAAAAGAACATCACATGATCCAATGAACATATCATGTACTTGTATCATGCCAACACTATAAATTAGTAATCAAGAGTACATCATGACATAATACATAACCATCCTATCAAACAATGGTTGCATGTCAAATGACAAATCATGACACTTCAAATAAAGATTTAAGATTCCTCCATGGCTAATCAATATTTCAACATCTCCAAATCACATGAAGATAACCATATCCAACAAATAAATCATCCACCACCAAATGATGAATCCACATCATCACCACAAGCTCCCATTGAACCACGATATTGAGCTCTCCATGAAAACATGATAACTATCATCCATGTCCCCAAAATCATCAAAGAACTCAACACTGAGCTCCCAAAGGGAAGAGTCAAACCACAATCGCCAAACCAAGAAGATACAACACCTCCAAACCATCACTATCACAAGCTCCCACTAAATTGTGTAATCAAGCTATCCATGACATCATGATAACAACCTCCTCAATGAAGATCAACCAAAGGACCTCACATAATTAAAGAACTCAAATACAACAGGAGCTCCCAAGAGGAAAAGTAAAACCATTATCCTCAAGCCAAGAAGATACACCACCACAAACCAAACAAGAATCAATCCAACACCACCAAAAAAGAACTCATATAAACAATCATGTCATGCCAAAGTCCCTAAAGGACAAGGAACATCCATGACACCATGATCACCACAAAATGTACCAGCAACATAATCCAACCATGTCACACATGTCTGCATTACATAGTCAACTACATAGGTCCCACATCATGGTTGCACCTAGTAATACCATCTCTCATCCTCAACATGACAACCAAACCAAAAAAAAAGTGGCTAAACCAAGACACTGAACTGAATCTGTAACACTAAAGCATCTATGGGAATATACAATCCACATCCAAGTCATAAATACAACCTGTAAGCATATACAACCTACAACACTACACAACTCATAGATGAAACAATGCAACATACAAAATCAATAATATATATTGATAACCATGCCAAATGAGAGTAATCAAAGATGTACATGTGAGTATACAATGACCAAAAAATCAAATTAGTAAGATCTGAATAGCCATAAGCTCAAAAAATCACCATAGTCAAAAGAACCCATAAAAAACCCAATGAAAATAACAAAAAATAAATCATTGCAAAACATCTCCAAATTTGATCCACTATGTAGTGCTTTGAACAAGCTTTCCATCAATTATAAGAAGTCCAAAATATGACTCTGTATGCACAAGTTATGACCTCTCCAAGTTCAAAAGGAACATCTGAATTTTAGTAAGAATTTGACTATCAAAACAAAAAAATATGGAAAAACCATTGATGCCACAACGTATACCATCGATCCACCTTTCGAACGAGTATAAGAAGTTGAAAAACAGACACCCTGGATGAAAATTATGCCCTCTGGAAAAGTTACACAATTTGGCTATATGAGCAAAACATGGGTGACCCCTATGTGCTGGCAGCGCAATGGTGGTGTGGACCCACCAAGAAATTAAATTGTAGTTTATTTTTTTATTTAATAAAAAACATGGGTGACATTAAAAAAAATTTGTTTAGTGAAATAAATTTAATAAAGCCCACTAGGGGCTAGGCATGGCACCACTAGACCGAGGGCTGGAACTGGGGGCTTAAAGCCCTATCGGCTTGATACCCATCAGTCGGCTAGCTGGCACAGTTGGTAGTGTTGACAATGGTATTGTCAAGTACCCTATAGTACAAGGCACAGGGGGTTTGTTGACCCCCCAATATAATGTATATTTTTTTAATTTTTATTTTTTTTGGGTTTTAAATATTTTTTAACTCATAGGATAGTTTAAATATTTTATTTTTAATGTTTTTGTTTTTTGCAAATAGACGGTCGTACGACCAAATTGGGCAAGGAGCAAAATAAAATAAAATTTTATAACCAAAATAGGCTAAATTTTATGTCAATCTTCATCTCTCAGGGCCTTGGATCCAATGGCAAGGTTAGTTTTGTCCCAAGGAGTCATCTACAAAATTTCCACTACAAAACCCTCATAATGAACATCCATAAAAAAACATTTTTCCAAAAAAGATTCATAAACCCATATCTACAAAAAGTAACCACAAATATGTAGCCCCAAAAGCCAAATCTACAAAAACCACCTGCAAAAAACCCTCATATCTTGCAATGTCTTCATTCTTTTCCTACAAGCTCTAGATTCAACTACGCACTAGATATACTCCAACAAGGGTTATACAAACCACAACCACGACTCTGATACTAAATGAAAGGAAATATGCATCCACCAGAGAAAATTTCAACATAGTCCAAATATAGAAAGCTATGCAAACAAGTATTCAAAATCTATATGTAAAATAATGGACAACATGCCATCAAAGATGACTCAAGATATACCCTGGAAAAACCTCAAGAGGGAAAACCCAACCTCCAAAAGCATCCATCACTCATGTATTATTCAGTAATAAACATTATAATGCATCTTCAGAGTCCTCCATGAACACCTTTGAAACATCAAGCCCTCTACAAGCACTCCATGTGAACAAGAATGTAACCACACATCCCATGCCATGCTTCAACCTTCACAAATGCTAATAAGAGCTAATCTACCAACTAGCCAACCTTAGACAACTACCCATTTTTTTTTATAGAAAGAAGCTCACACAAAACCACCAAGTGGTATTACATAAAACCATGTGACTAATACCATGAACTTAAAATACCGTTAATCCCTCATTTAATATTGGTACTAAGTTTTCCAAACATTAAATATTTTTCCCATATACAACCCCACATTAAATATTTAATCCAATGTTACATAAAACACATAAAGTGGCCCCAAAAATGCTAGACCCACGTGATACACACATCCCTAGATCACCTAGGTGCACCACATAATAAATACATAAATATTACATTATATCATTATGCAAGGTAGATAACACACCTTTTCCTAACACACACATTGCCCAAGCAGTGGGAGTCCTAAGTTGTTTTTATGACTAATCTTGGACGGGTGGATTGGGATGCAGTTAAGAGAGTGTTCAGATATTTTTAGGGTACTGTTGATATTTCATGCCCCCCTTAGATGACCCATCACCGATATCCGATCCGAGAGATCCTACATAGGCCATCTTGCATGAGTTTTCCTTGAGGGTTTCTAATTTTTTTTAAGTCCCAAAATATTGGGTTTTTGGGCTATCACTTACCTACTTACTTGCATTCTTTCTCCATCGCTCCATTCCTTAGCCTTTTTCTTCTAAGTATTTCGAGTGTTAGCCTTCGGCCTTACCCTTTACCCTCTACCGATCTCTAAAGGTAAGCCTCAGGCCTTACCTCCAACCATCGAAGCTCGTTTAAGTTTCAAGATTTGGCTATCTTTTTCCTTGTTGGAATTTGGGGGTCGTTCTTCCCTCTTTCCACTTACTGATTCCCTTTCCTCTTCTATTTTTGCCTTTCTTATTTTGGCTTTTGGCCTTTAATCTACCACTATACCACAGGCTCCTTTTGTTTCCTCATGGGATGGCAGGTTGTTCCCTGCTACACCACAAGCTCCTTCATTCTTCCTTGTGGGATAGAGGGATTCTTACCGCTACATCGCAAGCTTTAAACATTCAACCCATAGTACTACAGGCTTACTCTTAACAATCTCTTATGGCTTACTGCTCTACCGCTCTTCTTTACCTTCTTTGTCACGGTATAGCGAGATTATTACTATGCTACTACTCTTCATGATCCTTTTCCTTGTAGGGTAGCAGGTTTTTCCCCACTATACTACACTGTTCCTCTTTCCTTGTCGCGGTATTGTGGTTTATGGTGTAATGGAGTTGTTTGAAGGCGTTGATGGCCAAGGAAACCAATCAATGGTTAGGATGTGTTATGAAAAATGAATCTCAATTGTTCCCTACTAACCCATGGGGGACCCAGTGTCAGATTTGGACTTGTTGATGGATAGCGGGCATGAGCCACGTGACGTCATCGCTGCCACCCACTAAACTATTGGAGGCATAGAAATATTTCAGAAATATTTAATGAAATATTTCTCAATGACTATGGAGGGTTAATGAGCATGCTACTAAAAGGATGTTTATGCACATACAAATTTTTGATTGAGATGTTCTAATTTCAGCCGTCTATTTCTAAAGAATGATACACATTATGACTATTGGCCAAGTGGTTAATGAGGATGCATGTTGGTGGTCATCAGGTTGATCTGGGCCATCATCCATGACCATAGATCTAAAATGTGCAAATCTTAGAGGGCTAGCGGGTAGGTGACATGTGTCATGGTGGGCTCGAGGCCTTGGTTTTCTTTGTATGGTATCAACGACACAAATTTAATGGAGGATAGTCTAATGGTCATCTTGGTGATGTATTAAGGCTACACAATAGTTGTTGATCATGATTCTCATGTGATCAACAACCGCATTTTAAAGTTTCATTGAGAATATGATCTTGGCCACTCATGCTTGATCTGATGGCCAATATTCAAACTTTAATGAAAAATTGATCATGTTCACATAAAATTTGTAGAAGTTATTGTTCAACGACATTCTCAACTTCCATATATAATCTAATTAGCTTTGATTGATTTTTCATGCCTTTTCAACGCTGCTTTTCATTTTTGGACGGTGCCATTACTCCATGGTGTGTTGTAGTTGCCTTATTCTCTTGTCAGGGTATGTTGGTCCAAATTTTGTTGCAAAATTCATGGGTTCCTATCCTTTCATTCATGAGAGCCATCATTTTGGGGCTCATTCAAGATGTCAGAGCCTTTATGGCTTGGAGGTTGCTCTGTATTGAGCACAGTTAAGATCTTTTCCAGAGCTAATCGATGTTCATCTTTTTGTAACCCTAGTTGTTAGGTTTGGTTAATTCAACTATAAGTTATGCCTGATTTATAAAGACAAGAAATGTGTTCGTTTCAAGGGTTCTTCCTTTGGCTCCTTTGGGTTTTTTCTTTTGTAGACATGTATTTTACACTCTGCTATTGTAAAGATTGGCTTTTTTGCCTCTACATTAATGGAATGGATCAAGTTTTCCTCTCTTCAGCTCTTTTGTGTTTGAGTAAGTTGTTACCTTCATATTTGAGTTTTTATTTTATTTTCATGCATGTATGTTCAAGTTAAATCATTTGAAACTGATATGTTGAGAAACTACCTTTCCTTCCAGCGACTTGCCAAACCCTAAGCTTCTTGTATGCCTATCAGAATCAACCAAATAGAGAGTTGTGAAAGACCCCTTGCCCCTCTTCAATGATGTACTGAGTTTCCTAAGCCAGGAAGAAACAACTTTCTATCGTGGTGTATCACATCCATTTTCTCTTTCATGTTCTCTTTCTCCTCTTTTCCTTGTGAGGTCTTAGTGGTAGGTTTTCATGTGTTGGGTTGGACCAGCATGTTGCACTGGGATTGAAAAAGGAAGTCAACCTTCTCTAGAGACTTGACCTCATCTTGCAAGGTCCCACACCTTTAGGTCATTTCCATTATGTCATTAGAATACTGAAATCTTGTTCATTAGGGTACATTTTTATGTGACAACAATTTTTGGCATGCCTGGTGGGACCCCTTCTTTCCATTGAAGAATTTGGTGTTTTCTTCAATGCATCTTTCCTTTTGAGGCACATCATCAAACACCATGGTGACTCCATTCAAAATTAGTTGGTTCAAGCAATCTAGTTCCATTTCATGTCATTGAGGAAGTGATGCTTTCTTCAACATTTCAGCCTTTGGAGGTAGTTCTATAAGCATTTGACAACTCTACAATATCCATCTTTGGGTGACTCTTTGGTATGCACCCAAAATATTTGGTTGGACAATCCTCTGCTCTTATTTTGTAAATTTGAAAGTGTTTCCTATGCATAAAAATGTCAAGTTTTAATGGAAACCACATGTACACTCCACCATTTCATGATAATGCTAGCTTTGCACTTCCTAATCAACCATATCAGGTTGGTTATGCCCCCCATTTCATTCCACAAAACCCTATTGTAATGGGTTCTCAACCTTTTCAAAATGCATACCACCCACCCCATCCTACCCAGCCTTCTTGGATGCCTATACATTCATATCACCAACCCCAACAGACTCATCACCTTGAGAATCATCCTTATTTCTCTCCTAGTCAACCCTAGAATTTTAATAATTGAAGTATAAGTGAAGTCACAAGCATTTTGATTGATTTCAAAACAAATTTGGGTGAGATTCAAGGACAACAAGAGGCTCCTTGTTCTTCCTTTCAACCCCAAAATGAGAGTGAACTCATGTCCATGGTGAAGGATCTCTTTAAACAAACTGTTGAGCTTCAGGAGCAGCAAGAGCTTAACTTACAATAGGAAGAGTGGGATAATCAAGCCTATCAACGGTAGTAAGAAGGTTATTTCCCACATCATGATGAGTTTTTCCATCAAGCTCATTATGCACAACAACAAAATTTTGAATCTTAGTGGAGGTATGAGAATTAATTAGAGGCACAAATACTCAGGTTGCCCCTTTTGTGCTCAGTTTCAAACAAGCACCTCCACCATTTCTGTTGATGGTCAATGTAACACAACAACGTTAAAACAAAATATTGTTACTCTATTTCTCCTGAAAAAGATAAATAATCTAAAACCATCTATCTTCCAAGGTCTCTGTAGTTGGTTCTCAACTATGTTGTCATCATTTAGTGGCCTATGCAACTATAAAGTTCAAGGGGCATATTGGTGGAAGAATAAAAAATGAATAGTATAAACTAATCTAATATTTTGGGGGGTTGTAAATAAACGACAAAAGATAGAACATGGTTTAGGACAACAAAACATGAACACACATTTCTTTAAATTCGGGCATGTAACTTAGTAATGAGCATTCTTTAACCAACTAAAACCATGGAATAACATAACCTACAAAATAATCCATACCATTGCATTCATTCATAGTGAAAATTTTAAAGCATACAACCATTCATCATCACTTTTTTTTAAACTTTCTTTTCAAACAACAAAATATCATAAGCTTATTACCAAAATTAATAGATCATCAAACATAAAGAAACATCATCCACAAATAATTCAACCAAATGGTTTCATATTCAAAATATTCTTTTCATTTTCCTCAAATAAGAGACATTTATGAACAACAAAGCTCACTGGCATACGAATAATCATTATTCATTGACATTATCGTTAAAATGACAAAATTTTGAAAACAACATAAATTGCATTAAAATTGTAAAAAAAAAGGGTATTTTTGAGTATCTTTGCATAAAAAACTGTAAAAAATAGTAAACTATCAAAATCTCCCGCTCAGGTAGCTAATCTAACTTCAATTATCTGACCTTTACAATGAGGAGATGATTTTAAAATACAGACAAATTCTGCATTAATTCCTCCTATCAAAAATCAAGATCCAAAATTTGGGGCCCAAATCCGAAATTATAGGGATGTCTAGTTAACTCCAAATATATGTCTCTGTTGAAGTTGCTAGAGCTGAAAAGGTGTGCCATCTATCTCTTCAATCAAAATCCAAACTACAAGTCACAATTCAGTCTTATGTTGATCACCACGTGTTATTCCTAACTCGCAATCATCCACTTGCTAAAAAACTGCCCTGAAAATATTGCTGTAAAAAAGATAACTGAAAGAACCTCTTCACTTGTCATCCTCATGAGAAGCTCCACGATAGTCATCATAATTAGAAAAAACTTTCTTTAAGGTATCATCATCAAGTCCATTGACCCAGTCAGCTTTAAACATTGACTCTTCAAATTTCTTCCTTGTTGTAGCAACAATGTCTCTCAGGTCATAAATATCTGTGACTACCCACCACATTTTCGTTCTAATATCAAGTAGCCTATCCATGATAAAAAATATCTCCTTGTTTCACTAATTCATCAAGTGTCTCTTACCAAGCATCTTTTACTTTCCCTAATGATTCAAGTCTCTACTTAGGAGGTAAAAATGTACTAATGAGTTTTGAAATAATCTCCTCAAAGATGCCTGCCTATTCCCATATTTCGTGAATTATTTTTAGCATGGAAATTCTCTGTTCAAGGAGATTTTGCGTTTTGAAGATAGATACATTGATAGATTTTGAAACAAAATCAGGGCCTTCATCCCCCAAAATATGTGACTAAACCAATTCTTCATCAAATATTTTGGCAATCACCCTTAGCTTCCCCAAATACTCCCTAAGTTTTTCTTCTTCCTCCCACCATTTCCTTGTGGATTCTTCCATCTCCTTAACCAACTTAAGACCTCCAAAATATCACTTGAAACCCTCGTTTAGATTCTCATTTATATCTGATTTGAATACATGAAACCAGTTATCAAACCACGTGGCCTTATTTTTCATTTCATTTATACCATCCACCTCTTTTTTGCTCACCAAAATAGGGAAATCTGAAGGTGTGGGTTGTTCGGGAGTAGATGAAATTAAATCCTTTAGAAAATTCTTCATTTTTCCACTTCTGCCTTAACCTCATCTTTGGCCTGCTTATCCTTAACCAGTCTAGACTTAGTGGTGGTAGAAACAATATCTATTAGATTTATTTGTTGATTTTTGGTATGCTTTCCTAGATTAACAATACTTATCTGATAATCTTCGGGCTATAACTCTCTTTCATCCTTGTCAGCAATTGGGGTAGCAATTTCTGCTACCACATCTCCTTCAACAGTCAACTTGGTCGAATGTTTTTCACAAGGCATTTTCTTTGATTTTACCTTATCAATCTTTGTTCTCATATCATCCCACGTTACAGGTTGGGCTTGTACTTGCTGCCTCTTCTAAATTTTGTTTTAACCAAGTGGGTGTAGCTATCTGGGTGGCTACTTGTTGAACATTATGAGGTGTCAAGGATGGAGGTGCAAAAGAAAGTTTTCCAATGGTTCACTAAGAATCAACCTTTTGTAGCTTGTCTTGCTCCTTCTATAATTGTTCCTGCTCCTTTCTCTCATTTTCAAAATTTATTTCTTCTATCTTTCTCATTTCTTCTTCACATCTAGTAGCCTCCTCTTTGTCCTTCAACCTTTACTATTCTAATTCCTTAGCCCGAAGCTCTTCCTCTACTGCCTTTTCTTGTGTAGCCTTCAGTTCACGTTCAAGAGCTTCTTCTTCTTCTTCTTCTCTCTTTTGGGCTTCATCCACTTCCATTTCCCGAGCTAGCTCTTTAGTTTTCTTCCTCTGTTCTTCTTCTTCTCGGGTGGCTTGTTCAACAGCTAACTTCTGAGCACTTTCAATTAGTTCTTCATGTTCCTTTTCGGTCAATACATTATTTAACTCAACTTCTACACTATGCAGACTACCAACTTCAAACCCGGTTTCTTCTTCTCCTGGTTATTCAATTTTCCTTAGATACTCTTCCCACTCAGGTCCTTCTCCTTCCTGAGATGGATCTCTGTTGGAATCTGAAGAAATATTTTCTATATCAACTATAGGAGGTGTTTATTTTTCAACAACTATAGTTATTGAAGTTAATGGCATGGGAGGAGCATTCTCCTCGGTAGGTAGAGGAATAGTAGCATCTCCAAAAATCTCTTCACTTGGGTGAACAATAGTTAGAGGTGTGGTAGCAAAACCCAAAGTAACCCCAGCAACAACAACCTCATATTTAACCTTTTCCTTTCATAAAGAAACATCAATCTCATATAATGTAATATTTTCTTCATCTGATTGAGAAGGCTCTTCTATGGCTGCTTCCACCATTGCAACTCCTTTCTTCAACATTTTATATTATTTAGTTTATGTGGAAGAAGTGGGTTCACTGCTAGAACCTCTTTTCTTTGAGACCCCAACCCTTGGTTGTTTTAGACGGAGTTCAATCCATCTCAAGCTCCTCTTGACCACTACCCATGACACTTTCTTGATCTTAATCTCTTCTTTTTCTTCCCAATTAATGGGCTCCAAAATCTTCGTGGCCACTTTGTCCATATCATATCAAGGATCAAGTGTGATCCCATCATTTGTAGTGCCCTCAGGAATACCATTTTTAACATTAAAATCCCTCATATAGGGAATTGTTAATCTCTCATAACCCCTTTTCCTTACCTCAAAATGATCTTGAAGGTTGGACAAGAAATCTTCAAGAAGTGGAATATGCTGAGGAAATTGAGAAGAGTAGAGCACATACATTTTCTTCTTAGGATCAAATTTTTTCCCGGAAGTATGTTGCTGCAAATTTAAAGCCTGGAATTCCTCCATTGTTGATTTAGCCATTACCTTAGAAGAACAAGAATAGAATCCCAATTCCAAGGGAAAATGATGCGCAACAGTCTTATGTTGTGAGGAGAACACAACATTTACCTATGTAACTTGCCTAGCAAACTCCACTAGAACCCACCTATTTCCACAACATCTTGGCAACTTAAATGGATGGCCATCAAAACCAAATAACTTGAATTAAGCAGACCTAGGATATTGAATAAACCAATATCCCCATTCTTGAATGAACTCCATGGCTTCTTGTGACAATCTAAAACCAATGTCACCTAAGAGTTGATTTATAATAACATACTGAAAAGCATCATTGACTCTTTTGAAATGTTTCTCTAATTCCTTAAGCTCCAATTGGTTGTAATTCTCCCAAACCTTCTTTTGATTTGGGCCATCATCCATTGACCCTGCAATGTTCAATCCAGGAAACCTTCTGATCCTTGTTGCACAATAGATGACATAATAAGACATATAAATTGTCTTGGTTTGTGTTACTTTGAGGATCTGGTTATGAATATTATCTGAGATGATCTACCCCTAGTCCAAGTGTTAATTTCCATCTACAATCAATTGGATAAAAGGAAACATCCAATGTTCAAAGAACTGGGAATTTGATTTTCCAAATGCTTTGGCCAGTAATGTGATAATATATCCTATATCCTCAAAAAATTCCAACCTCTTAGGATTAGGTGGCACTTTCTCCGCTGAATTCTTTTATTTCTTCAGCCACTGTTTATTGATAAACTGTTTGTTTCCTTCCAAATATTTTTCCCATAATTCAAGTGCCTTAGCCTTTGTCGTCATCTTAAGATCGGGGTAAAGAGGGAGGTCAAAAACATGGCTAGGGTTAAATCAATGATAACATTCCCTTGAGCATCAATACATTGTCTCTAAGTAGGATTGTAAGTTTGTGCAACAACCAGAATAAACTCAGGACACTATACAACTATAGGAAAACTACCTACATGAGCTAGCCCTAACTCTGCAATTTTCTTTGCTCTTGTGGCAACATATTCTAAAAATGTATCCTTGTTGAACTACTCCAAATCCATATGCCCCACCAATGTGTCAATTATCTTCATGACTTCAAAGTCAAATTCAGATGGAATCGGGTTCCCCTGGTACTTTTACTTCATCATGTAAGGCACATGTTATGGCTTTAATCTCTTGGCTCTTGCTCTTTTTTATGTTCCTCCAAATGTCCCCTCAGGAGGCACCTCCTCAATATGTACTTCCTCAGTAGGAAATTTCTCCTCATAGTCAAATATTTGTTAGTTATCCTACAATTTCTCGTTATTAGGCAAAGATGAAATATGTATGAGGAGAAGTTTAAACACAAGAATTCATATGAAATCTACATTAATTCAAGTTACAATCCAATTCAATAATTTAACTCATCATTTTCGGGCATTGGGTTCAGAACAAAACCAAAAACTTAACCATTTTGAGTCATAAATTGAATTTTGTCGGGTGTCAGGATTGAGTCATGACTAGGGACCTAGACACATGAGGGTGAACAAGTTGGGTATCAATCTGTGGTCTAATCTCGGAGTGTGATCGGGAGTCAGGATTGGGTCGCTACTAGGAAGTGGTAGTTAACCAATGAAATCAATGAAGGGGATCTTTGTAGAGTCCTAATCCCGACGTTGAATCAAAAGTCAGGACGGGTTGTCATCTGGAATAGACCCATTCAAAATGGGCAAGTGACAGTAGCTTCCCAAGTTTCGATCTTGATAAGATATCGGGTGTTGGGTTTAGACTCCATCATGAACCAAGTCTTAAACTTATGAAAACTTGGAATGGGTTAACTCCAAGTTTCGATCCCGATAAGACATCAAAAGTCAAGATCAGGGATGTCCCCAAGTCAAGGTATCAATTGATGGGTTAATGGTTTGGTATCGGAACAACTCTCGGTCCTAATGGTAATGTGGGGGTCAGAAGTTTGACTTGGAATAAAACTTAGCCAATAATTAAAAACCAAGCTCATGGTATCAGTCTGACCCTCGATCTCAATAGTTATGTGGGGATTAGATAGGTAGAAGAACCAGAACTGAGCAATGGACAAAGCTAAGTGTTGGTTTGATTCCTGACCCCGAAATACATGTGGGGATTGGGAAATTGTGGGGTGATGACAAAGAGGGTGATGAAAAATATGAAAATATCTTAATCATGCCCTTGGGATCGGGCCATGTGCGAGATCAAGAATTTTGATCTTAAATGGTTGGAACTTGAAATTAGACAATTCAAACCAGTCCAACTTGAACATAGAGCAAAACCCTAGATAACTAGGGCACAACGGGAGGGAAAATCCCATGACCAAAAGATAAAATGATGGCACAAGAAAATAAAATGATGCAAAATGAACCCAAAAAAGATTCGAGAGCGAAGGAAAATGCACCAAACGGTGTGAAAGAAAATGCAGAGAGACAAAACAAAGTCGAACGAGAAAAGAAAAATGAAAATAAAACAAGAACAAACATGTGAGACAAAAGCAACCAAAACGGAAGCAAGAACAAAGAAACACAAGCAAGAACGACTACCTTCAAACACACCCAAGAATTTTTGCAGCATGTTGACAAATAAAGTGAATTCTTCAAACCCTAGCTCATCCTCACTCTTGTTCTGTTTGTCAAACTCTTCAAAGAAGAATGGAGAAAAATTGAGGAGTGGTGGGATAAAAACCCGTTCGTGCATGTGAACGGTTATGACATTAATTGGCGGTTGGTCAAGCCTTAGGATTCAAGCGGATGTTAGAAATATGACATGTAGGAATGAAGGCAAGTGGAAGTCAGGATTAGGTATTGGACTGAGACCAAACCTTTAAAAAAGGGAAAAGTTTAGTTGGTGGTCTGCGGCCTAAAACCCAATCAACAAACAAAACAACACGTGGATCGAGATCAGGTCATGAGATGAATCGAGAACTTTGAAATTTTCAAAGCACAAGTCATGGTCCAAAGTCCGATCATGAAGCAAACAAAGACACAAAAAGAAAGTCGAACGTCGAGATCATGCTAGAAATAGGAAAAAGAACTTTGAAAAGTTCTTGGTTCCAGTTCCGGTCCGAAACTTGACTCTGACATGAGAAAAATGCACAAGGAAAAAGGCAGGGCTTGGATTGGGAGATGAACAGAGACCTAAACCTTCAAAAGTTAACAAGTGCATGTTCCTTCTCGAAACCCGAACCCAAAAGACCAAAGAAAAGACAAAGACTTTGGAGGAAAAAGAACAACTCCTAAGACCCAAACAAGAAGACCAAGGACAAACAAAAACAAAAAGGGGGACCCATTTTGACCAAAACAAAATGGGGTGGTTATACAAGGCATAACAATTTCTAGAACAAACTGCTAAGGAGGAGGTAAGAAAGCATAAATTCCCAAGTTTCAGGAGCCCTAGTAAGCCTCTTGAAACTTCTATTAGCCCTCCTTTTGTTTCAGAACAACCTCTTGTGCAAGATGTTTGCAAGAATTTTTCTTTTAGTTTCAAGAATTTTAATCAACCCCTTGAAACTCTTGTTGAATCTCTTATGCCATCAAGTAGATCTTCTATGTTAGAGATCCTAAGTTCTACGAGCCTCTATTTCTCACAAGAACCCATCCTTGAGGAGGCTCAACCTTTTACTCCTATTGAGTAGCCTCTTCCAGAACTTCAACAAGAATTTCAATTCCCTTTCGACCGTTTTGCTCCCTCTTTTCCTATTTCACTTTTTAAAGGTGGACCTGTGGTATGGGATCCTAGTTGGTCAGAAGAATAGAGGAAGGAGCAAGTTTAGGCTTGGAGTGAAGAGGTTTGTTTTGAGGAGCCTTCATATGCTCAAAATAATGAGTGTCTTGGTCTGCTGGAAGAAAAAAATGAAGATGAAGTAGTGTTGCAGCAACAAGGCATTAAAAAGGTAGAAAAAATTGATACAGTAGAGGAATTAATCCTCTCATTTGATGCCCTTCCTTGTTTTGTTGAAGATGAGGATGATAGATTAGCTATACCTATATTAGTTAAAGCCTTCAAACAATTTGGTTTGGGCTTGATGGTTGAGGATAACTCCAAGGTTTTGGAGCAGTAGTAGTAGACATGTTTAGCCCCTGCTATAGTGGAGGATACTCTCCTCTCTAATGAGTTATGTAGTTCTGAGGTGGAGGATCTCTTTGGGGATGATTTAAAAGCTTTTTGTTTAAGCTTGGATGCCAATATTTCACCCCCAAAAGAGGAGCTTTGTGGGAGGCAACATAAGAGTAAGGAAACAAATGAGGACATGGCAACCATTACATGCCAAGAGTCTAATTTTGTTGTAGCTCACTACCAAGAAATAATTAACACAGATAGGCAATTTAAAGAATTCAGTTCTTCACTTGAAGTGTCCCAAAAATATGAGTTTTGTGTTGATGAAGTGTACATCAATGCAAATAATTTTGTAGTTATTGAGAAACCACACATTTGTTTAGAGAGTGATTATCCCATTGCTCAATTTATTTGCATGCTTGAGCTTCAAATCTTTTCATTTGAGGTGCATGAAGAAGAGATTCCTTGTGTAGATAAAAAATCAGGTTCAACATATTTTAAATCACCATGTGAGCTAGAAACACTTTCCTTTTTTTTTATCTCATGCATTGAGGAGATCAACAATGGTGACATTGGCCTACCCTTTTTTGAGGTGAGTTCTCTTCCCTCTACATAATTTTTTCTCTTGGGTGTTGACCTATCTTAAAAAGAGTTCACCCCTACTGTTGTTTGTTCATCTGAGGCACTAGTGTCAGATGAGCTTGACACTTGCATCATATGGCTCCGTTGCATTGGAAAATTTTACAGTGAAGTGATCGTTCACCTTGCAAGAATTTTTTACATTTTAATGCATGTTGGTAGTGGTTTTCAATGGTGCAACTGGGTGAGGTCTGCAATTATGGTTTGAGGGAGATCAATTCCTTCAAAAGATTCATCTTTGAAAAAGGAAAAATTCCTTTTTTTGCTTCCTGTTAGTTTAATGTATATATTGCAAGTATTTGCTTCCCATGAAGTGCATTTAAACACCCTAAATTCTCCTTAAGGGAATGTATGTTCCTAGTTTCCATGCTTTCCTCTAAGTTTAGCTACACATGTTTTTTTTTTCTTTGAGGAGGACTAGTTGTTGAAGTTTTTCCTTTCATGACTCCATGCCCAATGGATCGATAAGGCCTCTGGATTCCATGATTAGCAAGAAATCATCCCTTAGAATTTTCCATTAATGTTGACATTTCATGGCCCCTTTAGATGACCCATCATTGATATATGATCTGAGAGATCCTACATGAGCCATCTCACATGAGTTTTCCTTGAGGGTTCCTAATTTTGCTAAGTCCCAAAATTTTGGGTTTTTGGGCTGTCACCTACCTGCTTACTTGCATGCTTTCTCCATCGCTCCCTTCGTGAGCCTTTTTATTCTAAGTATTAAAGGTGTCGGCCTTCCTCCTTACCCTTTACCCTCTACCGATCTCTAAAGGTAAGCTTGAGGCCTTACCTCTAACCACCAAAGCTCATTTTAGTTTCAAGATTTGGCTATCTTTTGCCTTGTCAGACTTCGGGGGTTAGTCTTCCCTCTTTCCCCTTACCGATTCTCTTTCCTCTTCCATTTTTTCCTTTCTTCTTTCAGCTTTTGGCCTTTGGTTTACCGCTATATCATAGGCTCCTTAATGATTCCTTATAGGATGGCAGGTTGTTCCCCACTACACCACAAGCTCCTACATTCTTCCTCATGGGATAGTAGGATTCTTACCACTACATTGCAAGCTTTAAATGTTCATCCTACGGTATTATGGGCTTACTCTTAATAAACTCTTTTGGCTTACCGCTCTACTTCTCTTCTTGACCTTCTTCATTGCGGTATACAAAAGATTATTACCTCTCTACCATTCTTCATGATCCTTTTCCTCGCAAGGTGGTGGGTTGTTCCTTGGTATACTACACTATTCCTCTTTCCTTGTCATGGTATTGTGGTTTATGGTGTAATGGATCACTACAGGATTTGACCCCAATTTTCGACGGTTGTTCGTCGAAATCTCGACGATACATTGTCGGCCGACTGATGAATCACAGAAATCAGCGCCGTCACTCAATTTTTGTTTGGATCCCGACGGGCTATAAAACGTTGACCTCATGACACAAGCTCATCGAAATCATGATGCCCACTTTCTTGATCGCATGACGAACACTACCTAGATCAT
The DNA here is from genome assembly GCA_007115665.2 of Sequoiadendron giganteum. Classification (NCBI taxonomy): domain Eukaryota; kingdom Viridiplantae; phylum Streptophyta; class Pinopsida; order Cupressales; family Cupressaceae; genus Sequoiadendron; species Sequoiadendron giganteum. The sequence goes on from CM021100.1 coordinate 891,408,970, forward strand.
GGGAGGCATACCTTTTCGAAACCGTTAGATTAACAACATAAGTCTGTGGCCATTACGACAAAAGTTCGACGTATTGCCAATATTGTTGAGAGATGAAGACTGTTATAGCGATCAAAATTGGCTAAGAAGATATATCGGGAGGATTGGATTTTTGTCTCAGCAATGGAGTTTCATCGGTGAGATACACATATTGTCTCATCGACGAAGCACAAGGGAAACATATTGGCAAGACATATATCATCAAAGTAAGTTCTGAATGTCTACCTGACTAGTTATGTGACGCCATTAAGAATACATCGGTAGGATTCTTGGTGACATATTTTAGATTGAAATAGCGACAGAAGTTTGTCGAACGCACGATGAAATAGGCAAGTCATTACAGAAAAAATTCATCGGATACATTGCAAATTCATCAGACGCTTTTTGTGGTTCGTCGTAAATGCGACGAAACATTGCACTTTAAAAAAAAAAAAAACTATTCCTTGAAATGTAGACATATCATTGAGAGATGAAGACTATTACAGCGATCAAAATTGCCTGAGAAGATATATCAAGAGGACTGGATTTTGGTCTCAACGATGACATTTCATCGGTGAGATGCACATCTTGTCTCATCGATGAACCACGAGGGAAGCATATCAGCAAGACATATACCATCGGAGTAAGTTCTGAATGTCTACCCGACCAGCTATGTGACGCCGATAAGATTACATCAGTAGGAATCTTAGCAACATATTTTAGATTGAAATAGCGGCAGAAGTTCATCGAACGTGTGATGAAATAGGTAAGTCATCACGGCAAAAATTCGTTGGATACATTGCAAATTCATTGGACGCTTTTTGTGGTTCGTTGTAAATTCGACGAAACATTGCACTTTAAAATAAAAAAAACTATTCGTTGAAATGTAGGCATATCGGTGAAAGATCAAGACTATTACAACAATCAAAATTGCTTGAGAAGATATATCGAGAGGACTGGATTTTGGTCTCAACGATGACATTTCATCGGCGAGATGCACATCTTGTCTCATCGACGAAGCACGAGGGAAGTATATCGGCAAGACACATACCATCGGAGTAAATTCTGAATGTCTACCCGACCAGCTATGTGACGCCGATAAGATTACATTGGCAGGAATCTTGGCGACATAGTTGAGATCAAAAGAATAATCATCAAGGAGACTCACCACGTCGGGGAAACTATAGAATATCCTAGTGATACATGATCTCTTGTCGATGTTTATAGAAATGGATCAAAATACTTATTGGGGTGACTCTGGGCGATATATAAAAGTAGTCAAGTCGACCAGGCCTTAACTATGCAAGATTGATGATATCAGGCCTGTTTGTAGCAGGAATAATGATAACTATTTTCTTGGCTATCATACAAGCCATCTCCATCAACAGAGCTTTGAAAAGTGCATTACTTACCTTATTGAGCTTCTCTTTGTTTTGAGAATAGTTTAATATTCTCTAATTAACAGGGCCAACCACGTGAAGGTGGAAGCTCATTTGGCCCTTCCACCCCTCCCCCCCCCTCACATCACTCTCAATTCCCCATACCCGATCATATGACATTAATCATTCATTCATCCATTAATAACATATAACATTCATTCATTAACATATTCACATTCATTCATTCATCCATTAATAACATATAACATTCATTCATTAACATATTCACATTCATTCATTCATCCATTAATAACATATAACATTCATTCATTAACATATAACAGTTATTCATTAAAAATATTCACATTCATTCATTAACATATTTCAGTTTTTCAGTTTTTACATATTATCAAAAATATGGCTGTCATAATATGATTACAATCACTTTTTTTTTGCAGCTAAAAAAAGTTGAAATGGAGTATCGTTTTTAAAATCATCTGTCCCCCCTTGAGTTGTTCTGAGCTCTGCTCGTGATCTTAATGTATGCCTAGTCGTGTACTCACAACGTGGACGCGGCTGCAAGGGGGGGTCTGCAATAGCAAAGAAATGTTAAATTGATATGCTTTATTATTATTGTTACATGTATTTCATTAATTAAAAGAACATCAGAGTGGCGCTCTTTACCTGATTGGGCCACATCATGTCCTTGATATTGTCTTATAGCCTCATGCTCAACATGTTGAACACCCTCTAAATCCTGATCTGGAGTTGAAACACGAAAGATTACATTAATTAATACACCAATTGCAATTAAATATGTTTAAAAGAACATTAGAGTGGTCCTTTTTACCTGATTGAGCCACATCATGTTCCTGATCTTATCTAGCCTAATCATGCTCAACATGTTGATCACGCTCTACATGCTCTAAAGTTGAAACACGAAAGGTTACATTGATTAATACACCAAATGCAATTAAAGATGTTTAATCGTATTAATCCATACTGTGTTTTGTATAGCACATGAATACATCCAGTACCGAGATGCACACCATGGACTTCATCAGCAGGTTATGCTCCACCCTCACCAGGCTGCATTCCAATGTCATGTGCAGGATTATCATTGCTTATCTGTGTAAAACAAATAGGCACATTATTATGGTGGAGGTTAATATTGAACAGATTGCACAAGTATTCAATTTGAAATAAACTTTATTGAGTTTATTTACCTGCGTGTTGGATGTAGTGGAAGATTGTGTTTGCCCAGTCGAGACTCTTAGCTGTTCAGACAGGGCTCCATAGCCTTGGTCGAAGGAAATCTTCAGGTCCTCTTCTGTGGGCACTCTATTGAAATCAAAGCCCTGCATTTTTGCATGAGATCATGAATTTTGCTTCTATGGTGTGATAAAACAAAAATTATTTGCAATTTATTATTTGGATGCAATATTTCATTTATTAATACTTACAAATCATGCGGCTACTTTCATATAACCACTAGAGCCAAGTTTGTGTTGCCCGTGTTTTTCTAATCTTGCCTTTGTTGCCTTCGATGTGTCGGGCAACCTATGAAAAATTTGAAATACGCTAGATTATGTAAAAATAAAGATTAATCAATATATAATTAAATTGTTGATAGTATCACATACCTTCCTTGGCTTGGTGGTATCTTTCCTTTCTTCTTTTCAGCCTTCTCCTTTCCATCCGACACCAAGTCCTTCCACTCCCTTTCCAGAATCATGGGGGGACACTCGTACTTTCTGTTCTTCTCTAAATGTGACCTATATTGGTCCCTCACATACTTTAGATAGGTACCAGCTTTCTTAAGGACCTTGGTTCGGTTGAATGTTTTATCACCGAACAACACAACTAAACGGTTAATGAGCTCATCTTTTAAATCTTGATTTTGGGCATTCCATCGTGTACGTATGGTGGGCCGGAAGAGCTCCAATGAAATATCACTTAAATGTTTATAAAAAACATCATTTCCTGCAGGAGTAGGATGTATAATTAGAAAATCAGAAGGGCAAGGTGTTTGGGCTGCTTCCAAAAACTTAGATACGTACACGAATAATATAGCAGAAATGGAGGCACTCGCATTGGGATTGGAAGTCTGTATAAAGAAAGGAATTGATTCAGTAGAAATAGAAGGTGATTCTCAAATTTGCATTCAAGCAATCACATTGGGGAAAACACCAAACTGGAATCTAGACAATTGGATAGGAGCAAGAAAACGGGGCAAGGGGAGACGGGAAAGAAGTGGAGGTTGAAGCTGGAGAGGAATGCACTAGCAGCTCGCAGCACCAGACCAAGGCAATGAGTTGCTTCCTAGGGCATGGGATGTATATTGAGCGGGCATAATCAACAATGACATGAATGCCTTTGCAAGGTTTGTTCAAAATGAGGATTGATTCAACAAAAGGGGAATGAAACATGCAGTAAAGCTTGGGTACGCACTAGGAGTAGTATATAGCTATGTAGTAGCATAAAGCATGATAAGCATACAGTCGGATATATAGTGGCTATAAACAGGCAATTATAATGTAGGCAAATATTGCCATTTTGTAAATCAATATAATAGGGCGCTATCCCCATTGTTAGCACTTACTTAAAAATAAATAAATAAATAATTAAAACATTTTAAAGTACCTGGGACCTTCTCTATCTTTATGGAAAGGAAATCCTTGGTCACCACAAATGTGACCAGCAATGTTCCCGTACTAGTAATACGAGAAGATCCAGGAAATGCTGCTAAAACATCACCAGTAGTAGTGGCCTCTGCATCCACAGGTACTGACACATGGAGTGGCATGTGTTCGCTGCCAGAGGGTGGACTACCAAATGCCTGCATGGTATGTGTTGCCGACATTTCACACGACAATATAGGCATAGATGATGGGGTCAGATGATGTGTTGTATGTGCAGGTCGATGAAGATTGACACTTGTACCGTCCCCTATTTCCCAGGAAACACTTGTAGCACCTTGATCACGACTAGCAGCATGATCATGAGGACTCAAATAATCCTATAAAAACAACACATATTTTAGTTCATGACATAAAAAAGTACAAAATATAAAACCATGAATGAACTTATGTTATAATTAAAGATCTCATGATAGCTTAATTCCAAGTTCTGTGCTCTCTCAGACAATATTTTAACCCTTTCTCTTATCTCATCTATTTGAGGCACTATGAATACCAACTGAAGGATTTCTTGATTGCATTTTTTTTGGGCCTTCCTCATCATATCCCCAGGGTTTGTGGTAAAAGCAATGTCATCATCGCATAATAGTGACTGCACCTCCATATAGATGCTCTCCTGTACTGCTGGTGCTTTTTCCCAATCAACCAACTGCAACAAGAATATTAAAAACATTATCAAAATTAACCCAATAAACTCATGAAAAAAACATAATAATAAAACATTTTGCTCGTATCTAATTTCTACAATTACAATGAGGTAAACCTGTCGGATAGAAGCGCCTGAAGATGGATCGCGATCTATGCTCTAGGCTGGAGCCTTCCTCGTATGATCAATGTCCCACTGTGACAAAAATTAAACATAAACAACATTACCAAAATGAAACCAATAGACTTACGAAAAAAAACATAATGATAAAATGGTATATTGGAGTCATTAATTGGAGGTTGGGTAAAATGGTATATATATAGTACATACCACCCCCATAGTAATTGTGTTTGTATCTAAGCGATTCAAATTGTAATCAATTAGCAACTCTTCCCCTGCAGTTATTGATTTTATCACACATATGAATACACAATTTCCCTCTCGCACCTCGAATATACAATTGGGTTGCTTATTTGTTGACCCAAGTCATGTACTATTTATAAACCCTACAATATTCCCTAATGCTTTTGGCCTCCCGTCAATGTACCTAGCCACTCCTTTATTTTGATCTTTATCTTTTAGTTGTATATAATTTTTTGATAGTGCATACCTACGCATACTTCGTGTATATTGAACTAGCTGCATCCAATCTTTGTAACTGTAACAGGGTCCAACATACTCCATCAACTCAGTAACTTTGTCGTAACAGACTTTTATGCCGTCCACGCAAAATAGGCCCAAACCATGTAATGACGATGGTGCTATGTGATATATCCTCTCGTTGACACAAAGACCAGTGTTTATTGGAGGAAGTTCCTTGGGTACCCATTGTTTCCATAGATGTTTGTACCTCAAGGGCACCTCAATGTCACCTATGCTCTCATCATCATAAGAACATGACCCTCCTTCAGCAAAAAAAAATTCAATGCTTTTACGGAATTTTCTTCTAATCTTTTGACCTCTAGTTGATCTCCCTCTTTTAGACCTACTACATGTCTCGCTTTCCTCTTCTCTTCCTGAATTTCCCTCGCTCGAGGAAGAAAAATCTGACAAATACCTATTTTGTGGTACCTGCACTCATAAGGATGTTGGATGAAGTTCTTTCATCGTGATGTGATCCGAAGGTGACATTATGATTAATCTATCATTTCATCGCTAGAAATTGATAGGTTATAAGGTAATCAAGTTTTGATAGATTGCAAGTTATTGTTACTACCGTCCAAATGTGTCCATCACAAATCAAATCTACTTAACGTTTTAACTCCCAAACTTTATAACAAGTGTTAAATGTGACTATGGTCCACCAGTTACACAACCAAGGCATCAAATGTATTCTCTAATTGTAATCCAAGGACTTTTTCTCTTCATTCAAGTAGATAAACTTGAAGGGAAACACCACCAAGTGGTTTATTGGACACCTACATGACTAAAAATAGCAGCAAATTTACACTTAATTTCCATATGTCTAAGTGGCTAACATGGAGGGAGTGTGTACTAGGCCTGGTAAAGTCATCATAAGTTTATGCTTTGGCAATAAAAATTGTTTAAGTCATCTTAAATCTTCCTGTGTCTAATTGCTAGGAGACTTTTGGTATGTTTTAAGGTAGGATGAGTGGTCACATCAATGTTCTAATTCTCTATGACAAGGTTTCAACATCTTCAAATAGTGAAAGTTAGTGCTTATAGTCATTTGAAACAACAACATTTTGATTATGTATGATGGTAGGATTTGATAACTTAAAAGAACTGGCTACCCAACAAACTTAAAGTTAAAAGAAACTTTTTCAGTTTAAGGGGTTAGCACTTGGTGCAAGAGCACCCCATAGTTCACCTAGGAAAGTTGACTAGAAGGTCATGATTTGGCAATTTGTTTAGGCCAAATGTAGCAATCTCTTCCTATTTCTTTGAGTTTGTGCCTTAGAGGCATTTGAGATCATGTATTGTGTTGGTAAAGGTCATGTTGACCATTTGTCAGGTTGAGGCTTGACTACAAGGATGGTTTAAGACCTTTGTAGACCTTTTCTAGGTGTTAGAATCTCTAAAATTTTGCAAATAAGGCTTATTGGAAGCCACAAGCGGCCATGGAGTAGTTAGGGTTAAGATTAACTACTTTAGTGACCCTATATAAGGGAGACTTTGGCATGGAAAAGAGGTTAGAAGCTTTTACATTATTTTCAAATTTTGAATTCCAAGTAAAAACAGTGGATTCTTAATGTGAATTTCTGGTTTTGATTCAAAAGAGAGCTTAAATGGATTGAATAGGATTCTATAGGGGGTGTAGAGTGTCATGTGAGTGTTAACTAATCTTTGTGTGGAAGTAGTTTGGATTCTTAATTCGATTGAGTTTTTGTTTGTAGTTAGTTGTTTCTTTCTCAGTTGCTGATCTGACAGTTTGTGAGTTGAAAATGGAGTTTTAGATCACATTTCCCCTGTACATAACGTATGGCCTCTTTGGAATTGTGTCTAGACTCCATGGTTGTATATAAGGTAGGAGTAGGAGTCATGAATAGCTTAGGAAACACTTTGAAAGTCTTCTCCTAGGTGAGCCTGACAGTGTCCGACTAGGAAAGACATGGAGTGCATGGCACTTGATTTGCAGGGGTGATCATTCCTTGTCAAGTCACGGTGTGGAGAGGGCAGGTAGTTTCCTTGCAAAGAATTGGCATGAAGGAGGAGGCTCCACCAGTCCATTTGGAGGGAGAACAAATTGACAGTTTGTTGTGTGGTCAGGAAAACCTAAAGAAGAGGCCTAATTTGCCAAAATGAAGGTACAGTCTGTGTACGGGAAATTGAAGGTTAAGACCACTACAATATTCAAGTGGTAGGCATGAGGACTAGGAACCCAAAAGAAGAATTCAATGTTCTTTGGAAGACCTTGGAGTATTAGTGTGTTCTCTTGGAGAAGAAGGCCTAATTGGAATGCCTAGGACTAGTGGACTAAAACCCTAGATGAGAGTTTGGTGGAAGCGATGAAAAGATGGAGTAAGGAGGATCCTTCTGAGCCATAATGGGATTGAAAGAACCTATTAGGAACATCTCCACACCCCTGCAAAGCTAAGTTCTAGTTCTAGAGTATGATAGCCTTTAGAGTAGATTAAGGGCTAAGGAAGAGTTGGAGACATTGCACCAAGATTGACTTGGTAGATTGAATTATAATGATAGCTGGGTTGGCAAGGTGAACCAGGGGTACCTAAACAAGCAATAGGTCCTATAGGTTAAGGTGGTGGAGTGTGACACCATAGGGGTCTTCCAAGTAAGATCTAGAGCATGGAACCGTGATTGTTCCATCCAACCCTACCATATCGACACTTTATTTCATCTTTGCATATTGGTTTGATGCTTCAAATGATGCATTTTTTATCCCACTTCTACCATATTGTATTCCCATCCCATTGCAATTGTTGGAGGAGTTGATACCAAAATTTCATATCAGATAACACGTTCTTGAAGCAATTTTCTGTGTTTTTACAAATTTTTTGAAGTTCTTTTGTGTTGTATGGATCCATACAAGCTTGAAATGCTCTGAGATCATTGGTGTGGATAAATATATGTGTTCCCTTTCATTTGCATTTGTTTTGAAGTTCTCAATCACTGTTTTGTGGAATTAAACAATCAAATACAGGGACTGCCTTGTTGTGCCTATGTAAGGGTTTGAGGGCTAAATAGAAATGACATCCACCAATCCACCCACTGTCTTGGAACTGTAACTCGGTGGATTGGTGTGCATCATGGTGGATTTGATGGAGTTTCAAATCTTGTTCTTTAAATTCCATTTATATTTTGCCCTTGTCTTGGCTTGTTCCATTGTTTGGGAGGAACCTAAGGTTGGGTTTTACCTTGGCTTTCATATAAATCCTAATGTTCCATGTAAAACCTTGGGTGAGATATATTCGGCCCTTACCTTTTTGCAGTGGATATTAAAATGACTTATGTCTCATTGGTTTGAATTAAGGTCTTCATTTGAAAGTCCTTCATGCCAAGTTTCTTTTTATAAAGCATTTTGGACATGAAATATTTAAAATAAAAAATACCTTCATTTGAAAGTCTTGACATGGCATCATTTTTGAATGAAGGTTCTTCATTCAAAGGTCATGACAACATCACCTTCAAATGAAGGTTCTTCATTAACTGGTATTTTGTAATTTTGAATGTGTGATAATAATTTAGGGTTGAAAATAAATCCATTTGAGCCTTTTATAAATGAAAGGACATTTGATGCAATCATATGCCTCGTCAAACTTTTAACTTAATAGTAAGGGCATCATGAGTAGTTTTTGGGCCCATTCAACAATCTCCGATGCAAGGATTGAATAGTCTAGAATGTATCTACTATCAAGAAAGCCAATTTTTTTACCTCTATGACTATATCTCAAGCAATAGGTTTAATTGTGATGGCAATGATATTGACAAGGAGTTTGTAATCTAGGTGTTGAGAAGCATAATTGGCCACCATTCTAGGAAAGATTCTTCATTCTCACTTTTAGGTGTTAAAATTTAACAATACGTAGATTGATGAAAGAGCCCAAAGAGCCTTTCTCCATGTTATCCAAGTACACATAGCAGCGGTCTTCTCTTATATGGTTGGACATGATTTCAAGAACTTAGCTAGGAATTATTCATTTAACCTACGGTTTTCTCATAATGCCATCATTGGAAAAGTATGATGAAATTCTTCTATTATGAAGAATTGGTCTATGTGCCTCTAGTAATCACTATAAAAATATGAAAGACTAAGCTATTTTATTTTTTCTATCTTATCTTATACCATTTTATGAGAATGGGGGGGCCAATGCACGAGAAGATCTTTGGAAACTAGGCATGAAAATTGCAGGTTAAAGAGAATCGGGGTGCCAAACTTACAGTACTCATTGTCCCTTGGTCGTCGATTTTCCTTGAGTGCCCTCAACCTGGTCCTCGGTGCTGGTACTGACCTTGTTTTAGCTCCAAACTCTTCGTCGGCGCTGGTATTGACCTTGTTTTCACTCCTCCAAAGTCTTCCTCAGCGTTGGTATTGACCTTTCACTTGTCCAATTTGATGAGCTACAACCTGCTTTAGTTAGGTTTTAGAGTATGTTAATTAAATTTAAAAAAATTATGGCACCATTTAGAGTAGTGAATATAAAGCAAGCAAAGCCTATTATGGCGCCATTTAGAGTAGTGAATATAAAGTAAGCCAAGCCTATTATAGTCATGAGGGAAATAATAAAACTCCTAGGATACTTTGTGAAACCATTTTACTTGGTTAAAGGGAGGCCATAAAATATACCTTTGGATTTTTTCAATCTTCAAATATGAGGATTTGCAAGGTTCTTAGCAACATGAGTAATGGAAATGTGTGCAACAAGAATTTTTGAACACACATGGAATCTCCTTGCCAAAGAAAGGGGCTTCATAATTTAATATGATAATTTTTCTCAGCTCTAGAAATGATATGTTTCCTTAAAGAGGAAGGAGAAACCTAAAAGGTAAAAGAGATGCTTAGGAATCTCAACACTTCCTTATGATCAACCCCCTTCTATCCATAGGAATTGAACAAATTGGGCTTGGCTAAGAATGATTTCCTATAACATTGAGTTTTATGCCACTATATATTTGACCTTAAAGCTTTCCAAAAGATATCTAGGCATTGAATATCATAAATAATGTCATGTTTGTCCTCCAAGAGAGTGAGAAAGGAGTCATTAGAAAAATGACCATTGAATAGTTGGGCTATAGAGTTATGAAAAGTAGCACCTTTAATAAGTTAGTAAGGTGAATTTATTAATGTTAATCTTAATATTCCAACACCCTTTGTTAAGTTTTACATTCCTCACAATAAAACATGTTGATTGAAACAAACAAATATATATAGTCTAAGCTAACATCATTTTATTTTTCTTTAAGTTCTCCCTCAAGAACATCATTGGCTCAAGTTATACAAGTCCACACTATGTGATCCTTTAACTCTAGTAGGCGTGAATAGAAGTAGAGGAGATTGTTTGGGAGAAGAATGTTTTCTAGTGCTAGGTTATGTGTTAGGTTATATAGTGTTTGAGCCTAGCCTCAAACACTACAATTAGGGTTAGGTTATGTGTTTTCTTTAGGGTTAGGTTCGGGATTAGGTTTATGGTTATGGTTAGAGTTTAGAGTAATCCAAATCATAACCTAACCCTTTTTCTCAAAACCTTAACCTTGACCCTAACCCTCACCTTTATCCTATCTTTATAACCCTAACCACAACCAAAACTCTAACCCCAACCCTAACCTTAATTACCTAACCCTAAATATTTTTTATTTTATTAATTAGTTGTATTCACTCTAATAACCATAAACCTATCCCTAAACTTAACCCTAGCCCTATCCCTGGCCCTAATCCTAACCCCAACTCTAAGCCAAATATAAAAACAACCCTTAATCATAATTACAATAACCCTAAAACTTAATTCTAGATATAACCCTAATACTATAATCCCTAATTGTAATCCTAAACCCTAACCCTAATTTCATATCTAATCCCAACCATAACCAAAACTCTAAATCTAACCCTAACCATAAAACATAAACCCTAATCTAACCCTAATCCTAACATTATTTTTCCTAACCCTAACCCTAACTCTAAACCTAACACTAACCCGAACACTAAATCCTAACCCTAATTAAATACCCAATCATAACCCTAAATTGTAACATGATCCTTTGAATTGGATACTACATAAAAAATTATGTGTTACAATCATTGCTTCCATTGTTGGCATTTTTACCTTGGGATGCATATCTATTTTTAAAATCAACAAAATCTTTTAATGTCTTGCCAAAACTAATATTATTAATTGTACTATCAAACTTATAAACATATATCCAATTGGTAGATGCAAAGCCAAATAAATGTGAAATTGTGTACTATAATGATTTTAGAATATACACATAATGGATTTGTTGAAAAGGTTTTAGAAACTTTCAAACAAATGCAATTGGTAGATGCAAAGAAAAATTCCACAACCTTCACCAAAATCCTTATTGGTTTCCTTAATATGGGAGATTTGGAACAAGGTATAGACATCCATCAAAGCATAATATGAAGATGAATTTTTTCAAATGTTGTGGTTGTAGATGCCCTTTTAAAATTTATACAGAATGTGGAAGGATAGAAAAAGCTTGTGAACTATTTGACAAAATGTCTCAAAGAATTGTAATCTCTCAATTTATTTTAGTGTCTATTTTGTTATACCCCATGTCCCAAATTGGGTATAACACAATAGACACTAAAAAAAATTGATAGATTGTTATGAGGGCAGTGATGAGACTTTTCTAATTAGAGTGTATTCCATGAGATTACAATTATTTGAGGCATTGTGTCAAATAGTTCATGAGATTTGTCTATCCTCCCACATTTTGCATAGATTTCAAAAGGGCATCTACAACCACAAGATTTGAGAAAATTCATCTTCATATTATGTTTTCCTTATGATTGGTTGACTCTTATACTAAATTAATATGTTCAATTTATGTTTCCTACTTGATCTAACTATCCACAAATGGCAATTTAACAGTGGAAAGATATGATCCTACTTTGGTATAAATTGTATATGCAATATCAAGGTATGAATTAATATGTTCAATTAAGAGATGTTAAATGAAATGAATAAAACTAATGTAATGTAAATAAGGGAGACCAGTGCCTTATTGGGTAAAACGAAGTAAAATGAAAGCCTTTAATGAATGGTTTCTATCTAGCAAGTCCTCTAATTGTTTGGCATATAACTATGAGTTTACAACTGGTATAAACATGCAAGAGTGTAATTGATAAACCCTACTTGAGGTAGAATATCAAATCTAATTATCTGATTCTTCTTACTAATCCAAATGACATTCCCAGATTACTGTAATTTATTGAAAGGAATTTTAATTCTTCTTTAAAGAATCCAATAAACCAAATCACACAGAAACAACAAATGTGTACTGATAAATCGAATATATACTTGATACTTCAATTTAAACAACCAAGAAACATCAGATTGGAGACAATCAAATAATCGCAAGAATCCAAAAAACAATTGATACCAGAATGAAGCCACTAAATCAACAGTCTTGCATTATCTCCTTCAAAATTGATACATGCAATATAGTCTCCTTGAATGTCATCATTTCTGAAAATTTAATGCTTACAATAGTCTATCCTATTCTAATTCTATCTTCGAACCCTTTACATTTATCCAACAACGGATACTTATACATCAGTTCGCAAAAGGACATACCTTTTCAAAAAGGTTTAAAGCATAAAAGGTTTAAAAAATCCACTACTAACTAATTTATGTTAAGCCACAAATGGACTGCAGACATATGCTCCATATAATCCTGGCGCTCATGAGTGTCGGCATCTCCCAATGCATTGCAAATCACAATCTCCATCATTAGCATTCGCTCATTTTGTTCACATGCTGCATCCAATATCACATCTTTCGCAGTGGCTGTCTCTAGCATCCCTTGGAGTATTGTTTCGCACTCACTTCTCCATGTAGTCACTTCCTTCATTTTCCCTTCATCATCACATAGCTTGGTCAATCTATCTTTGGCATCCTCTGTCAATCCCTGCATATCCCCTTGTAACTCCTCAAAGAAATCCCTATGCCTATCCATAATACAATTGGCATTTTCAATCTCTTCATTACTAGGAGTGTCCTTCTGCTCCAATTCCTCAATTCTTTCCTGAATTCTGCTATCCACTCTCCTGTGTTCCTTTATTGCATCTACATACTGTGAATGTTTTCCCTAGAGTTTATTTAACCAAGTGGTTAAAACAACCTGCCTTTTTATTATTATTGCAGCAAATGCATCCATTCTCCCTTGAGAGTATGTAGTTGACCCTTCCCAACGGTCTTTTTTCTGTGAACTCTCACCTTGAGTGAGCATCCTTGTTGGTTCTGCTACACCACCTACCAAGTCTTTCAAGTGTTCATTCTCTCTCAACATCCTCTCATTATTGATTTTGTACATCTCCCTTTCCCTTATCAATGCTTGGATTTGGGCTTTATTCAACTTGGCTATATTTATCCCAATATCATCAGTCGCTACAGGATCAACCTCCCCAGCCTTCAGGGTCATGACATGTTTGAATTCCTTTTCAGTATCAATAACAATTGATTTCTTGTGAGGAGGATACAAGGCCCAAATCATCAATGTTTCATCATCAAGATTGTATCTTGATCCTGTGTATACCTCTGTCACCTTCTCTATACTGAGCTTGTGGGTAGCATTGTTATCTTTTAAGAAACTATCAAAAACATGCAGAATTCATATCCAAACCTGGAAAAATCATAACACCCACCTTTTCAAGCAGCTCCCTCCCCTTTTCAGGGGTCATGTCAATCATCTCTTTGTCTACTTCATCCTTTAAGATTTTTAATAGTTGATCCTCATTCCCTGGAGTGACATTGTCAACCTATCCCCTTATCTCTTTCCCTTTTTGCTTATATAAAAATGTCTTAAACTCCAAGGTATTTATAAATTCATCATATGATATGAAAGACCTATAGTCTTCATGTCTTGTATCTCTATCCATGGTTTCCTCAACATCTGTTTCTCTAGAAACGTAGGCATACTCCTAAGTCTTCATTCTTGAAACTTTCCTAGATGAGCTTTGTGGCCTGTCTATTTCTAAAATCCCCTTAATGGAGGATAACAACTTAGCATCCACCAACTCCTGATTATGTTTTTCAATCACAATTTCAACTTCCTCTGCTTCCAAGTTTCTGATTACATCATCAGATTTAAAGGGCACATGATGGTACCCTCCGAGATTTACTTTTTGTCTGGCATAGTGGATATACCCTTTTGGATCAAAGTTCTTTCTCACTAGTGCTCTTCTCATGTTGTAGTGCAATAATTTGTTTAGAATTAGATCATAACCTTCCTTGGCTAATATAGTGAAATCACTAAAACACAATGTACTAGGCATAAAAGCCTGTTTCCCATATGAACTTAAGTTCATAACACTGGAGTAATCCATTTCCCTAAGAATTTCTAGGTATGCAATTCTATCCGGGACAGTTCTGGGCAGAATGAAAGGTGTATCCTCAAAGCCATAAACCCTAATCATTGTGGCATTCTCTAAGCAATACCAATCCCCCTAGTTGTGGTTAATTGGTCCATTGTAATCTATAGGCCTAAGAAACCTTTTTACTTGTTCAGATAAAGAATAATCACAAGGATGGCTAAAAAATCTATACAAGGGTTTCACAAAGAATTCTTCAAAATGCAAGAAATTTGAATTGGCAAACTTTTTGTCCCAAACAAAAGTCCATAATTGAACAGGCAATGACCTACCTTCCTTGTCGTATTGTGAAATCCTCATCTCTTGGGGCCATAAACCTAACTCTTGTCCAAAATACAACACTAAGTGCATCAGCAGTGAGTAATTTTTGAGATGGAGAACATAAGCACCACTCTTTATCACCATCAAACCTGCATCCAACTCCTTAAAAACATGTGCAGCATAGTCAAATAATCTAGAATTGTGATACTGAATGTCTGCAACAATCACCATGGGCACAACCGCCATATGCTCAAGTACCTCCATCCCTAATACCTATCCTACTGAGTAGTAAGTATATTTTAGGTAAGGTTCGAAGAGGTCTACATGAAAGGGTGGCCCCTCACTGTCTTCCATTGGAGTAGGTTTTCCATGACACTTAATTTTGTGCAGAGGTAACCTCCACCCTTTATAAATGGTGTCCACCCTTCTGAACTCACTATCGAGCTCTTCACTCACTACTTTCTCACTGCATATTCCCTCCATTCTGAAAACCTCAGCAATTGCATTCTCAGATACATGTATCAATGGATTCCCTGAAAAATCACATATAGCTTTGTTTTTCAAATCATAGTGTCCAGCCATCAATTTTACTAGTTCGACATCAATAAAAACATTAGGGCACACTAATTTCCCTAAATTGAGCCTCCATGGATTGCATACTAGCTCAAAGCGATTTATCCTATGGTAATGGAAATTGAATAACTCATAGCCTCTAATCGGAGTCCAAACATCACGTATAAATTTGCATTTGTCATCCAATTTGTCAACTTCCACTTTCAGCTGTGCAGAACGCCTAGCTTTAGGTCCAGAACCAGGTAACTGGTTTATGAGGTCTTGATTTAGCTTCCTTTCAGTACCTTCTGGTTGCAACTTAGTCTTTTTATTTTTTGCTTTTGATTAGCTTCCCTCCTCGGGTTTTCTTCCCTTTAGTTTTCCTGAACCACTAGTGCCTTCCATAATTCAAATTTTTATGAATTCTGAGAGGATGAGAAACTTACTGTAACTTCTTCCAAACTCAAGCCAAGTGAATGCCTTAATTGATTTGCTAGTTCCTAGCTTACTCTCCTTCGCTTTGAATTCTATGAGACAATGATTTCAACTGATCATACCCTGATATGCAAAATCTCCTACGCTTCATGGCGTCATTAATGTGTTTACCGATTGAGACATGAATGTTGCAAGTTTTTTTTTTCGAAATTCTCACTGTCACATCAGGGCTCATATCGGCAAGACATTCCAAATCTCTGGCCGATCCACCTGTTCAACATTCACCCATCCACCAAGACGTCTTGCAGTTTCCCCAACATCACAAGTCTCCCCGATAGTTTCTTTCCGTTTGCTTTTTATATCGCCATGACTTTCACTGAAACAACTATCGCTCAGACTTAATGAATCGGGCCAACGGTTCTTTGCCTTACTCTGAAATCACTTTGTCTCATCGAGATGTTTACTTTATCGACTTATGTTGCCGAGACCAAGCAATTTGTTCTGTCGATAGAATAATACTCGCTGTGATGTCTCTTAGATCTCCCTGCAGTGACATGTCTTACCAATACGCCTCTTCTTTAGCAAGACAAGAGCATTGTCTTATCGATTCCCTTTATCTCCGCATGCTCAATTCTGTCGGTGTAACCCGAGGTGTCGGTAAGACTTTTATGAACTCTTCCCGGAATCGTTTGTCTTACCGATTGAGTCCTCCTTTTGCTTTATCGGCAAGACCAATAGTGCTTTGGCCAGTGTTTTGAAATCTCTCTCCGACGACCAAAGTCTCTCCGATAGACTTTACTTTTCTCCAATCGGCAAAAGGTAACTTAACTGGATATGACCTCACACTGTCATGCCGATACCTTTTGTCTTGCCGATAAGTAATACAAACCCGCATTCTCCTAGTGTATAACTTTATCGGTATGACCCGTTTGATGTCTCACCGATAAGATCACATCGGTAAGACATTTCAAACCTCTGTCTGGTCCGCCTGTTCAACGTTTTCCCATCTGCTAAGACTTTATCTCTGCATGCTCAATTCTGTCGGTCTAACCCGAGGGGTCGGTAAGACTTTTATGAACTCTTCCCAGCATCGTTTGTCTCACCGAGTGAGTTCTCCCCTTGCTTTATCAGCAAGACTAATAACGCTACGGGCAGTGTTTTAAAATCTCTCTCCAATGACCAAAGTCTCTCTGATAGACTTTACGTTACTCCAATCAGCAAAAGGTAATTTAGCTCGATGTGACCTTACATCATCACGCCGATACTTTTTGTCTTGCCGATAAGATATACAAACCCGCATTCTCTCTATGTATAACTTGATCGGTGTGACCCTTCTGATGTCTTGCCGATACATTTAGGATATGTATATTATCATCGATGAGACCTACATCAACTTATGCCGATATTTTCATATGTAAATATTTTAATGTCAGATGAAATTTATGGGGCGTTATGGCACAATTTTAAATCGGAATTTGGTAAAAAATGTTATGTGAGGATTTTTTTGTTTGCATTATGAATATTTTTTGGGAGACTAATAATCATGAAGAAATAATGAATCTGTTGAAATTTGACAGTTCCAACAGCATGAAGGTTTGATGTTTCATGACAGTACTAGCATTTGAGTTATAATGATATATTTATAGCTCATGGCTCTCCTTTGTATAAACATATCACAATTTTGAATAATATAATCAAGGGTTATGGCGTTCATCTCACTGTTATGGTGTGTATGATTTCCATTTTTTCTTTAATTCAAAGAGTAAATTAAAATGCTTGGATGGAGTCATAGATGGATATGTTTGTAAAGGGATTTGATAAGAAGTATTGAGTTAGGATAGAAATTGACACTATTGTAATGCAATATTGTCAGAGATCTTATATGTTATGTGTTTGAACCTGTTATGGAAATCTAAATATTTGTGAATTCGACTCCCCAATAGTATATGGCACTGGCCTAAATCGTATGTGTTTGTAAGGTTTGTGTCTGTTTGTCTTAGCTTAGAGCTTGCTGCCAAATTGCAAATTAAATGACTATCTTAAGTGGTGAAATGTCGTTGTAATCATCTCATGCTCCAAGTAGTTGATACTATTGATGCTTTTCTGTTGTTTAAATTGATATATCAAGCATATATATATATTCAGTTTACCGATACACATTTGTTGTATTTGTGTGATGTGATTATTTGGTTCTTTCAAGTAAAGATTAAACCCTTCTAGTCAATCACAGTAACTAAAGAGTATTAATTGGATCAATAAGAAGAATCACATAACTAAGATTGTCATTCTATCTCAAGTAGAGTTTGTCAGTCATTTACTTGCACATTTATACAAGTTATAAACTACATCTATGTGCCAAAAACTTTGAATTATTGCCATCATAGATTACACTTTTATAGATCTTCATTAGACTCAATACACCCAACAAGGCAGTGGTCTCACACTTTCATCTTTTGGTTTATCCATTTATTTTTTACATCTGTTAACTAAACATATTCTAATATAATTCAAATATAATTAAAATTAAAAACATCATAGATTAATTATGTAACCACATAAGTCAAATATAATTCTATCAAGAAATTGATATCAAATAGATAATACAATCACATAACTCATACATTTCAATGTCATTGATCTTCTTCTTCATCCAGCTCTTTGTCTGTATCATCCTATCTAGATTCAACATTGTAAGGATTGGTCATATCATCATCATCGTCATTGATATCAGTTTTGATAATGTCATCATCCACATGGATATCATCTTCATGAACATTAACTCCTACATCATCATGATCTAGTTCCTCCTCTTCGACATCTTCGTCAGGCACATCATCAACTAACTGTTGATCCTAATCATCATCTACATCATCTTCTATTTCTTCAGTATCTTCTTCTTCCACCACATTATACTCTACCGGCCTTCCTCTTGGATCATGTCTAACAACATATGACCAACCCACTTTACCTGGAACCTCTGAGTAAAATACCTGCTCACATTGGCTTGGAAGAACATAGGGCTCATTTCCAGCTTGCTCAAAATACCTTGTATTAACCATGGTAAATCCATTATCATGTTCAATAACAGTTCCCTCGGGATCATTTTCATTCAATCATAGCCTGTACCATAGGATGACAAACATAACTAATTTGAAGGACTTAAAGTCACACTCAAGTATATCATCCAAAATCCCATAGTATTGATTTTCTGAGACTTCTGGATGTATGTCACTTCTAGATGAAACATTAGTCACCTGGAAGACTACAGTTATCCCAGAATCACAAGTTTTCTTCGTGTCATCCAACTTTTTGATTCAAAATTTACGACCATTGCACCACATAGCCTTGTGGTGTTTCACCTGCAATATGTCAAACATAACTTAATTATTGCAATATCGTCAGTTGATAAACATATTTATTCTTGGCCGAATGTATGCAAAGAAAAAAATCTCAACATATATATACATCAATATAATTCAAAATAATTAAATAATATGGGTGATTAATATATTTATACATACCTGTTTATCTCTTAAACCATATGCTAAATCAATTTTCCTTGGTGTAACATTGGAATCTCCATTACAATGAGCTTCCTTAACCAATGAAGCCACACCTTCCCATGTTAATGCGTAACTAGATTGTTGACATCATTCAATCCATACCGTCATCCAATCAAGATTGTTTGCGATGTACAAATGTAGTGCATCCCACTCTCGACCAACTGTATCAGAAAAAATGAAATTCACAAACGACGTATAATTAGTTAATTACCACGGTATACAACCTTAATTTATAATTGATCAATATTGAAGATTAATAATTAAATAAGTACAATATACATAAAAACCAAATGTAAAATGTATTCTAATTAATCTCCATGACCATCTTATAATTACCTGACACTTTCCTCAATCTACCTTTCCCTATCAGGTACTCCCCTTCGAATTTGTTAATGGAGTTGGGATCCCAAATGCGATCTACATGGATCTTTGCTGCAAACTTAGGAAGATATTTAGTAATGTACACCATGGTCTGGTATACCATGTATCCCTCCACCATAGAACCCTCGGGATGTGCTCTCTGTCTAACCAAAGCCTTCAAAAATTTCAAGTGCCTCTCAACCATCCACATTGACCTTGTGTGTACAAGTCCACACAATTCAATCTCCTCAACTTGGTGTATGAGGTAGTGTTCTTGTGCATTGAAAAATGTCGAAGGTAGACACTTTTTCATTTCACACATTAGATGAGGAATTCTTCTCTTCCAATAATTTATATCTTCTTTATGGATTGCTTTAGATGACAGCCATCTACAAGTGATTCAAGGCACAAATATATTAATGAGATTTAACAAAAATATACAACGAATTGAAAAAATATCGCTACTTACCTCATGTACTTTCCAAGATCATATATAACTTGCTTGACATTGTTGTCGAAGTTGTCTGGGAGAGATAGAGGTAGAACGTACTGCAACAATTATAAAATGATCTTTTCATTAATATTTTTCCAAAAGTAGTAAACATAATACACTAAAAAGTAAATACAGTATACAAATATATATATAATATACCAGAATAATTACCTTAATGAAGGTATGCCAATCATGCATTTTCATCCCTGACTCAAATTCACCTTTTTTGTTATGATATTGTTTATGTTCGCAACAAATCTTGTGGAAACTCAATTTTTTTGTATGACTTGTTTTATAGCATTGCTTTGCTGCTCCATTAAAAACCAAGGAAGGGCACTTATATTAATTTGGTCTCCATCGCTATTTAATTGAATTCCATTTTTCGTTGCATGACTGGCTTCCTGAATGTCACTACAAATTTTGACAATTTTTTCTTTGTCATTCCTTCCATCCAATATTTTCCATAGCGTTTCTGTCATATTCTTTCCAATATGCATTGTATCAAACAAATACACAATTTGTAGCTGCTCATAGTAGGGCAACCTACTAAATTGTCTAGGATAACTTTTCAGTCCTTGTGGAAGCCGACCATTAATGCCTTGACAACCTTCATGAAGCATATAAGTTAAACAAATTAACAATGAAAATCATTGTCAATTACAGCATGAGTAAACACAACACAATATAAAAATATAAATTCAAAACATATCATAAATGATAGATAAACAATTTGATCCGATGTATAACCTTGATGATTAATTCTATTATATTCCAACTTCCATAGGCGAGGTGTCATTTTTCGTGGTTTTGATGTAGTCTCTTCTTTCCCATTGAAAAGATGTTTTTCAGTAGTTCGATACTTATGATTTCTGTGGAGGAAGTGCCTATACTCATCAAACACCTGCTTTCCTAAACTTGTTGAATGACGAGATTTCATCTTTGGACCACAAATTGGACATGCAAATTTTCCCTTTGTTTGAAGACCTGCAAATCATATATAATTGGATTAAATATGTCAATTTTTATAATTATATATAATGAATAGATTATTTAAAAAACATGCATGATATCTACTTCATAAAATTAAATATCGTTAAAGTCATGCAATTGAACGTTATAACATACTAGAAAAATGTGTTAGCCCTGGGCATCATGAATTGTCCATACAAGCATTGCATGGAATTGAAATTGTCTTTGTCCTATTGGTCTAGATATGTCATACATAGTGACACCATTCCATAACTTTAGTAACTCGTCGATAAGAGGCAATATATTTACATTCATATCTTTAACTTGGTACTTACCTAGTTGAATGAACATAAACATTACATAATTATTATAACCATTTTACTGCAATATATATAAATTCATGTACATGACTATTAAATGAAAAAATATATGTCATTATGCAACAAATAAGACAAATGAGATGCTACTACGTTAAAGAAAATTGATGTAAACAAATACCCAGAATAATCATTGCCAACATTATGTGCTCCCTCTTTATTGACATCCATGGAGGAATGTTATTGTTGATAACAAAAACATACCACACTGAGTAAATAGATCTCAGCTCTCCAAATGGATTGACACCGTCCGCTGCCAATGAAAGCCTGAGATTACGAGGTTCTTCTTTAAAGTGTGGCCATTTTTCCTCCAAGTCCCTAAATGCAAAACCATCCGCGGGAATTTGAAGAATCTCATCTCCACTTTTATTACATGCATGGTAATCCATAAATTGTGCTAAGCTTTCACATCTAAATAATTGTTGCATACGTGGAATAATGGGAATATAAAGAAGAACCTTGTGAGACACCTTTTTTGTTAGTTGATCTGTTCGATATCTACTGATATGACATTCTGGGCATTCTGTTGCAAATTCATGTTGTTTATGATATATAATATGATCATTGGGACATGCATCTATTGCTTGATACTCCATTCCAATATCTTTCATAATTCCAGATAAATCTCGGTATGAGCGAGGTAAAATATTTGATGGTGGTAATAAAAATTCACCAATCAATCTCCAACAAAAAATAATTTCTTAATATAAAAAATATTAAAGGTACATACTTCATCCTTTATTTACTAGCGATGAACCAACAACAATTAAAATAGATGAAAAAATATGACATATATGACATACCTTAACATCTGTGAGATTGCTATGTTGGATAAACCATTCATAACCTTCAAGTTCACCAGCAACAATACAACAGAGAGAAGAGTTGTTTGGGAGCCTTCATAAAGGGGCTCATATGCCTTCTCAAGTATAGGTAAATCATGAACATCATCAAAGTCATCTCGATCAACATGATCAAATGTGCCACTACATGTGTCATGGATCAACGTATTTGTACCATCATCTTCAATTATGTTTTCTGGTGCATGATCATCTTCTTCCATAGGATCATTAACTTCATCTTCGATATTCACAGCTCCATGTTCCTCCGCTTGCAAAACCACATTCTCTGGGCCATGATAATTCATATCATGTGCCCTAGGGCGCCCCACCTTTATAATAATGACAGACACAAATAAACCATGATCATGATCAAGTGATTTTTTATATATATATCAAATGTTAAAACAATATAAACATTTACAAATTCAATCACTATAAACACATATAATGAACAACTTACCAATGGACGATAATCATGCCCCCCTTCAATGTGACCATGCTACCTACAATGTTTCTCAGCTGTTGTGATTAAAAGTCTTCTTGTCTTTAAGCCCTTGCAATTATTGCAAGGACAATAACATTTCCCATCACCCTTTCTTTTCAATATAGCCCACAATCTAGCAACTGTCTCTTCATATTTGACATGATTTTTCTTTACCAAGCTTGAATATTTAGATCTTCAAAAAATATCAAACTCACACGTACTCCAATAATTTCTAATCATACACAGGTAACAAAATATAATAATTATGATATTTTACACCAAAAAAATTTGGCATGCAACCACCCTTGCAAAAGAGAAGATAGTTTGAAGTTAATGACCCCAAAAAACACTTTCAAATGCTAATTTTAGAAACTATTAAATTCTGATTTTACAATGATTTCCAACTACTATACTCCTAAAATCAGAATATTGAACTTGCACAACAAAATCTGGAAATGAAATTCTCAAAATGCAGCTAATAGGCCTCAACAATTAAGGCCTACTCAAGACTTTGTGAAGTCACTGCATGGTTTCCAGGCCTTACCTAATGATTTCAGCAGGAGGATTAAAGAGTTGGTAAAGAGTTTTGATGACTGGAGTGACACATCTTTACCAGATATTGTAGATGCCCAAGGAAATGTTAGATCACTGCAGCAATGGCAGGATAGGGTAGATGAAATCATCAATGCACAAATCAAATTGATTTGTGATGACTCAGATTATGACATGCTGATGAGTAGTATGGATCATAGTAGCAAAAATCTTTTGGGGAAAAAATTGGCAAACAAAAAGTATAAGATTTTTTTTTTAAATCGCGAAAAAATCAGATTTAAAAAAAACATAAAAAATTGTAGAACAAGAGATAAATTTTTTTTCAAAAAAATTGAAAGCGATTTCCATAGCATAGAGATATAGAGAGCAGAAAAAATAAAGAGTTTAACTAATGAATTGTAGAAAATAGATTTTTGAAATTTATATTCATATCGCTAATTACATTCTTTGCATTGCACATCTTTCAAACTCAAAGCATTACTTCACATTGCATAACTAATAAATAGATGCTCATAGATGACAAAATTTCAATTACAATATAGTTTTCTACAAAGTCAACCTAAGCAATTATGCAATTACTTCACATTGCATAACTAATAACTAGGAGCAACTGCCAATTGCAATAGCTTGTCATGGCATTCCATGAGACCACATTTCTTTGAGGTATTTTTTTGAACAGTTCATTGCCTTGTCTATGCTTCAAAATTTTCATACATGTCTACCAAAGCATTTTATCAAATAGTTCACTGCCTTGTAGCTATGGCTAACAGCCTAAAAACAGGTACTTTCAAACAAGCTACAGATGCCTGGAAAAAATCTATCAAAGCATAATAGTAAGCAATAGCATAGACAAGGCAGTGAACTGTTTGAAAAAATGCCTCAAAGAAATGTGGTCTCATGGTGATGGAATGCCATGATGAATGCCTATGGCCATGGATTGTCATGGCATTCCATCACCATGAGAACACATTTCTTTGAGGCATCTTTTCCAACAATTCACCGCCTTGTCTATGGTACAACATTTTTCATACATATCTACCAAAGCATTTTATCAAACAGATCACTACCTTGCTACTATGGCTAAAAGCCTAAAACAAGTGCTTTTGAACAAGCTATGGATGCTTGCAAAAAATCTATCAAAGCATAATAGTAAGCAATAGCATAGACAAGATAGTGAATTGTTTGAAAAAATGCCTCAGTTAACAGCTCAACGATTATGGTTATAAGTTTATAACAAATTTTGGCTATGTCTTGGTGGCAGTTTTGGTGCAAGTTTTCAAAGTTTGGCAAATGCAACAGTTATTCTCTAGTGGACGGGATGAACAAGAAGATTCTCCAAAGACTCAGCTGTTGTAACCAATTTTTGAAATGTCATAAGGCGGTCCAAGTGACCAGTGACAGGTGTATTTCTGGTCTAATGGTTGTCGCTCCTTCATTTTCCCTATAAGACGGATTTCAGGACCAAAAAGACGGGTTAGCAAGTTAGATATCTTTAGGTCAAGTCTAACTGAAGTTGCAGAGCGAACTTGTAAAGAGCCTGATATTATAGTGAAGATACTATTCTTAGGTTTGGTGTCATTCTGTTGTAGGTTTTAGTTTCATGGGTACTTAATTTTCAAGACAGTACTAGCATTTGAATGAAAATTACTCATTTCAAGGTCATGTATCTCCATTGTATGAATATATTATTATCTTGAATCAAATGATCAAGGGTTATTTTGTTCATTTCACTGTTATGGTGTGTGTAATTCTCATTTTGGCTTTAATTCAAGGAGTTAATTAAAATGCTTGAGTGAGGTTATAGGTGACTATGCTCATATAAGGATTTGATAAGTAGTATTGGGTTAGAATATAGATTGATGGTATTGTAAGGCAGTATTATCTGAGATTTTATATGCTATGTGTCTAGAAGATAAACTTGGTTACAATAAAAAAATAACCAACACCTTTGATATTATCTAGCTATGGCTCCAAAATCTATTGCAAATTGATCATTAGGGTTAAAATTGAAACCTTGCAAATATAATCTTTGTCCAAATCCATCAAGAATTTTCCAGCAGTTATAAACAATTCCCTTATAAAGAATTTGTGAAGCCAGGTCTAAAATCTGGAAATGAAATTCTTAAAATGCACAAGACTAAAAATGAAATCTGATGAGATGTTGCTTTAAAATATGATTTTCAAACCTGGAAGTACAAATCTAAATTCACAAATGAATTCTGGAAAAAGACAATGACTACCCTCAACCTGGCGATATCTTCTTGAGTTTCTTCTGATTTTCCCCAAGAAAACCATCGAGCAAAACACTGTTGCAATAAATAGTTCGCAGGTTAAATTCTGATTTCAATTTATGCCCGCCACAATTTAACTTTGCAGATTGAAACGTAGACGAAAAAACCGTTCGTCAGGGTAAAAATTAAAAAAAGACGAAAATTCGCACAAGTGCCCGACGATACATTTGATTATATAGCTTTCGTCGGAAGGTTTCATTGGAAATTGGGGTCAAATGAGTTAGTGGATCTTTTTGAAGGCGCCATTGGCCAAGGCAACTAATCAATGATTAGGATGTGTTCTGAAAAATGAATCTCGATCGTTCCTCGCTAGCTCATGGGGGACCCACTATTAGATATGGACTTGTGGAGGGATAGCGAGCATGAACCACATGGCATCATCACTACCATCTGCTAAGCTATTGGAGGAATAGAAATATTTAATGAAATATTTCTCGATGACTATGGAGGGTTAATGAGTGTGCTTCTAAAAGGATGTTTATGCATGTGCAAATTTCTCATCGTGATGTTCTAACCTGAGTTGTCTATTGCTAAAGAAGGATGCATATTGGTGGTCGTCGGGTTGATTTGGGTCGTTGCCCACTAGCCCGTCACTATAGATCTAAAATGTGCAAATCTCAGAGGGCTGGCGGGTAGGTGACATGTGTCATGGTGTGCCTGAGGCCTTAGTTTTCTTTCTATGGTATCAATGACATAAATTTAATGGAGGATAATCTAACAGTCATCTTGGTGATATATTAAGACTACACAATAGTTGTTGATCATGATTCTCATGTGATCAATGATCGTGTTTTAAAGTTTAATTGGGAATTTGATCTTGGCCACTCATGCTCAATCTGATGACCAGTATTCAAACTTCAATGAAAAATTGATTATGTTCACAAAAAAATTGTAGAAGTTATTTTTCAATGACATTCTCAGCTACCATATCAAATATGATTAACTTGGATTTATTTTCATGCCTTTTCAACACCAGTTCTCATTTCTACATGACACCATTACTCCTTGATGTGTTTTAGTCACCTTATTCTCTTGTTAGGGTATGTTGGTTTGGATTTTGTTTTAGAATTTGTGGGTGCCTATCCCCGCATTCATGAGAGCCATCATTTTGGGGCTCATTCAAGATTTTAGAGCCTTTATGGCTTGGCGATTGCTTTGTATTGGGCGTAATTCAGATCTTTTCCAGACCTAATCAACGTTCATCTTTCTGTAACCCTAGCTGGGTTAGGGTTTGCTTAATTCAACTCTAAGTTATGCTTGATTTATAGAGGAAAGAAATATATTCATTTCAAGGGTTCTTCCTCTGGCTCCTCTAGGTTTTCTTTTGTAGAAATGTATTTTACACTCTGCTATTGTAAAGATTGGCTTTTTTGCCTCTACATTAATGGAATGGATCAAGCTTTCCTTTCTTCAGATCTTTTGTGTTTGAGTAATTTATTACCTTCATATTTGAGTGTTTATTGTATTTTCATGCATGAATGTTCAAGTTAAATCGTTTGCAACTGTTGTGTTGAGAAACTCTCTTTCCTTCTAGCGCCTTGCCAAACCCTAACCTTCTTGTATGCCTCTAAGAATCAACCAAATAGAGAGTTGTGAAAGACCTCTTTCCCCTCTTTAATGATGTACTGAGTAGTCTAAGCTAGGAAGAATTTTTTTTCCATCTTGGTGTATCACCTCCATTTTCTCTTTCATGTTCTCCTTCTCCTCTTTTCCTTATGAGCTGTTAGTGGTAGGTTTTCATGTGTTGGGTTGGACCAACATGTTTTACTGGGATTGAAAAAGGAAGCTGACCTTCTCCGGAGACTTGACACCATCTTTCAAGGTCCCACACCTTAAGGTAATTTTCATTGTGTCATTAGAACACTAGACTCTTGTTCAGTAGGGTGCAATTTTATGTGACAATAGGTACTTCTGAGTATGCCTTGTGTTTTCATGGTTATCCTAATAGACCTTGACATTCAATTTGTATTCATGGGTTTGTGGATTTTTATTGGGTAGATGATATTGATAGCACAATATCCACCATTGGATATGTATTCATGATGTTTGGTGGTCCCATTAGTCAAGGATGAGTAAGTGGTAGGCTTTAGTCACTTTTTCCACAACAAAAGCAAAGTACATAGCAACTATTCATGCTTGTAAGGAAGCTATTTTGCTTAAGCGGTTATGTTCAAATCTTGGGCTTGATGTAGGATAAATCACTATTTTTTGTGACAGTTAGAGTGCCATTTGTTTGGTAAAGAATCCTACATTCCATAACAAAGCATACCAATGTGTAGTTTCATTTTTGTCATGATGTGGTGGAAGATGGGAATTTTAAATTGGAGAAGGTTAACACCTTGACGAATGTTGCAGATGCATTGACAAAGCTAGTGAGCACAAAAAAAAAAGATGATGTTTTATTTTCATAGGCCTCATGGCCCTAAGTAGTTGATTGTAGATGACTGTTGAAAGGTCTTTGACAAGTGGGAGAATGATGGGATTAAGGTGCATCAACCTTTGTAACTCTTAGCATTTAATTGGTGATTAATTATATACTTTATCCTAATGTTATTTTTCCTACTAATGTTGTGGCACTTTGTGGGACCCATTGGTGAAGTGGTGTCCTACATGGAAGGTGACATGTGCATTTTGGAAGCTAATTTCAAGGAGGATAGAATCTACTTTTGAGGGCCTAATTTGTGGCTAAAATTATGGGAATTTTCATAAGTTGCTATGTCGTGTTTTATGACAAAATATGGCAACATGTCATGACAAGTTATGATAGTTGTAAGAGTCATGCATGGCAATTGTAAGCTAATTTGGTGGAATTTTTCATGTCATAAGTTAATTATGGTTTATTATGATAAGAGTTGTCATATGATAGATTATGACAATGTAAGAGCTAATTATGGTAAATTATGAAAAATTATGACATGCATGTTGGGTGGTACCTTGCATGTGAAGAGTCTAGACACCCAAATTTCTCATGAGCTCTATAAATGCTTTTGTTGCATTTGGAGATGTATGATATTATATTTTGTAGGTATTGTTATGTTGTTAGATTGGCTCTAGAATTTTAACATAGAAAAAATAGAGGCTTGCACTGTGTAAGGAAGCTAAGTTAGAGGAACAAATTCCTACACTAATCTTGAGAGGAGGATAATGTAAAAATTTATAGATCTTTACAATAGTACAAAAACTTAAATAGAAATTGAAACAACAAAAAATAAGGGGTTGGTGGAATATGATGAAATGATGATATTAGAATGGATGGATGTGTATGTATGGACCTATTTTCTTTTATTTCATTAGGAAATGGGATCCCCACAAAGAATTTCCTTATAACCCTTGGCTGAGTCAACTCAATGAGGGAATTTGTTGATTTCCTTATGATTGAGGATGAGGGTATTAGCCTGAATATAAATTTTGAGAGAAAAACTAAAAATAGTAAATCAACTCAATTATGCCCATTCAAACTTGAATCATCAATTTAAAGCATAATACAGAGAGAAACTAGAAAGTTCTGACAGATCTGGAAATGGTAGAGTGATGTGTACCTATCACCAAAATGCGGTTTCAGAAGGCTTCCTAGGACTCATTCACCCATGGGTGAATAGGTCTTTGTGCATAGGTTTTACTCAACTTTCAAGATCCTTTGGTGTTAGTATGTAGCTTCTATTTGATCCAGGTTTCAATGTCGGACAATAAAAATAAAGTATGTAGGTGAAATTCCATGGATTGACAACAAATATGGATTTTTTTTGCAACTTTGTCACTTTGCAATTTTCAAGTCTTGAATCCTTCTTCAACCTATAAACCTACACATTCACAAGAGAAGAAAAATATTTTTTTTTGGTAGATAAGGGTTTGCCTTGGTCAAACTCTAGTTTGGTAATTAAACCTTGAATTGAAATAATGAAACATGAAAGGAATGATGAATAAACAATGCTATGTTGCAACTCAACAAACCCTTGAATAAACCTTTAGAGTACTAAAATCTTGATCTTAATCTTACATGAAATGGATACAATGGATGTGGATCTTGAAACCTACATCATATTGTTAGCTCCAAAAAATTGCATGATTGGAAAAGGATTTGACATGATGCTTGAGATATTGACTGCTACAATAAATCATTGATAAATCTACTCTTTAATGCCCTTGACAATAATATTTTCTCTTAGAAAATTTGATTTATGCAACTTAGACTTGAATTGATAAAAAGACCTTGTATTTATAGGTATCTATCCTTAATTTCCTAAAAATTAAACATCACAAGCCGACATTGAAATTTGAATTTGGGGACATTAAAATACCACCAAAAACATACTTTAAATTTGGTTCCAAAGGCCTAGGGAGGACCCATTTGCCTATGGGTGAATGGGTCCCAGGTCCCTATTCCTGGAACACACATTGCTCGAGGTAATTAATTATGTGTTGTCGTTGATTATTGTTGGGTCTCCTCTTTAGAAATGTAATTTATTATGCTTATAGATGTAAAATAGGGCTTATTAAGGAATAATTAATTCCAATTTAATTGAGGGAACCCAAACAAAGTGTGAAAATGTAAAGGAGCACATTTTTCTACACTACATTTAGGCCCCACTTTAGTGAGAGGATGACCTAGTGTCAAACTCACACTAAAGTAGACAATCAAGAGAGGTCTAATTGTACAACTGTTGGAAAGATAAGATGACAAAGGTCAAGGAGGATGATCAAGCCCCTGAGATCTAAGATCTCACAACAAACCAACAAAGGCACAAAGAGACACATGCCTATGTTTGATATGCAATAGTAATGACAAGATACTCAATCATACAATGTTAAAGACTTAAAGAAAGAAAGAAAAAGGGGTGGATCAAGCCTCGACTATTTTTCCATCTAGATATGGATCAAGCCTTAGCTGTTTGTCCAAAAAGAATCACAAGTGGAAACTAGTTATCCACTATGCAAACCAACATGTGCACTCACATGGGCTAGTGAAATCCTTTGTCAACTAGGCTAGGAAAATAAAAGCCTACACTAACAACATCATCATCCATTTCAATATAAGTTATGTAGACATGGAAAATGTACAATTTTAGTTTGACACACTTGATCTTGATTATTAACAACATTCCTTCCTAAATCATACTCTCAACTTTTCATCATATTCTGTCTCTTAATTGAATGAATCATAATTCATTTAATTAAGTCTTTCTCCTCCAGTAATTAAATTAATCAATTTAATCTAATTAACCTAACATTTATGTTTAATTAAATAATTCATTTTATTTGATTAAATCTCTAAAGTCTTCTCATTAAATTAATAAGTTAAACCTTATTTGAGTTAATCTAACATATTCCTCCTTGGTTAAATAAATCAAAATCATTTATTTAATTAATCATTGCCTCTCAATTTGATTTAAATCAATTCATAAATTTAAGTCTAAATTATCACATCTCCTAATTCCTCATTAAATTTATCAAATCTTTGATTAAGTTAATCCTTCTCATTAAAATCCTCTAGAGAATGCAACTTGCACAATAAATCAATTACTTTGATTTATTTAATTCTTCATTTTTCCTCACATAGCATCAAAAGGGAATATTCTCCTGTTTGAATTCAAAAAGTCCAAGTAGACTTGTACATCCAACAAGGCATTCATTCCTCTTACATGTCCTTGTGCATTGAGCCAAGTGGCATTTATTTCATTCATTTTTCCCTCTCACATGTCATTTCTCAAATTTGAAATTCCACATAATGGCATTTATCATGCACATTGACCAAAATGTGCTCATTCCTCAACCATTCGCATCTTGACAAGTGGCACTTGGCCATTGGATGTTGAATGATCCCACATTGCTCTATTTCATTCTCTCTTCCATTTTGGAAATATATAAATTGGAGACTCCTCTCCTCATTCAATAACACACAACTTTGAGTAAACTTACTATGTTCAAATTCACCTTCACTTCACATATTTCAAGCAAGGTTACTCTCTTCATTTGAGAATTAATCTTGCCCATAACATCATTCACTTTGTTCAAGGATTGGGAAAGGGCTACTTACTACACAACAAGGTGGCACCAATCCACTATGAGATAAAGGGTTAATCATGTTTGCATATGCTTTTATTTAGCTTGTATTTGTCTTCGTTAGTTGCATTGTTTAACATGGTTAAATATTTCATAGGGATGTCTAAGTTTGTTGGTTTAAATTAACTTTCGTGCTAACAACGTGAAATTGTTTAAGCCATCTCTTGCAGATTATAGCATCCACATTTTGGCGCTAGAAGGAGGGCTTGAAGAATTTGGTTTTACAGTTTTACTTGTATCCATGTTGCAGGAAGTTTCAGTTCATTCGACGTGTTTAACTGTTTTATTAACAATCATCTCTTCTATTATGCATGGTTAAAAAAAAAAAAAAAAAATTTTACAAACCAATACATGAGAAGACAGTTATTTACGTTTTGTTACTTCTACATATTACAATGACTGAGAAAAATAAAAAATTTACGAGTCAATGATTTTTTTTTTATTCTTATTGTTCATACATTCTGCCAGCAGTTAATCTAAGAAATAATCAAATCATAAGTCGAATAGGTTTTGCTGCAGATCTTTTTTTCCTTCTCCCGTGTTGTCCCTCACATTCATTTTTTTTCCCACACAGCCAAGCCAACCTACCGTGTTACCGTGCCCTTTGTTCCATCTCCCTGCGGCACAGTAGTGATCCAATCTTGACTGCTCTGTGGTTGTTCATCTCCTTACTGCATCACCGCGACCTACCCTTCCACCACCCGTGGTATCGCAGTATCACTTTCACCTCCTCCGCCTCCGACATTCCTTACCACTTAACCGTAGCCTTCTTCTGTACCCCCGGGGTAGCACGGTAACTGCCCACTGTCTTCACCGCGTCACCGCTAGCTAAGTCTCACCCCCCGCAGTATTGCAGTTAATTTCCATAGTCTTCACCGCCTTACCGCGGTCTACCCACTAACCCCTGCGGTAGCATGGTAACCATCCACCACCTCTCACCGTAGTCACTGCGGTCACCGAGCTAACTGCCTCCCTGTCATCACCGTGGTCACCGAGCTAATAGCTAGCGGTAGCGCGATAACCACCTCCCCGTCATCACCGCAGTCACCGAGCTAACTGCCAGCAGTAGTGCGGTAACCACCTCCCCGTGGTCACCGCGGTCACCGAGCTAACCACTAGCAGTAGCACGGTAACTGCCTCCCCACTATCACCGCGTCCTCGCGATCTCCCACCAAGCCCTTTACGGTGTTGCAGTTAACCACCCGCTGTCACCACCATCCTGTGGTCTGCCTTCGAAACCTCCATGGTACCATGGTAAAAGTCTCTAGCTACCTTCCTCGTCGTCGCTTCGTCACCAGTTTTCTCACGGCGCTACCGCGGGTTTCCCTCAGATCGCCCACGGTATAGCAGTAGTGGTCTCAGCTGACTGTGTGAAGCCGCCAACTGCGATACCGTAGCCTGCGATAAAGTAGCAGAGGAGATTAATTTGGGAAATAAATAGTGAGGAAGGAAATTTTTTGCATTTATAAGGGGGTTAAATAATTTCTTTTAGAGATGGCAATTTTTTTTTTATGATTAAGACATTAATACATGAGATATTTTTATAAAATATTTTATTAACTTTGTATTTTCTTTTGAAGGTTGAACATTGGGAACGAGCCAAGGCAAAACAAGATTCGAGAAAATCACAAAAACATTTTTTAATGCTTGTTGAGCTAGATTTTTTACCTAATTTCAAACCATCTCACATCTATTTTTGGGGCTTAAAATTAACCATTTTGACTTTATCTTTTGGTTAAAATTGAACCTTAGAAATTTACTAGATTTTAATTTGGGTCTAAAATTGAACAAGACAATCTCACATTTCCTTTGGTGCTAAAAAATAACTCATTATTGCTTTGAGGGATTTAAAATGAACATGTGTTTTTTGTGTCTTGTAATCTTTTTTGCAAAGTTTTCTCATTTGAAAAGGTGTATGCGCTTCTCTTGCACTTCACGATGATCTTGAGAATCAAAAGTCTTTTTGGTGACACTAACTTGCATAAAAGGTTGCCTCCACATTTCAATTTGTGTACCTAACAATTGAACAAAACATGCGAGTGTGAGCACGGCATATTGCGAAGGTTCTCCCTTTTTTTTTCAACAAAGGTTGATTGAACGATGGGATATGTTAGCTTGCTATTATTTATCCTAGTGGGCTTGCCTTGTGGGAAAAAATAATCACCCAAGGGAACGACCTAACCGGGAACATGCTAAAGCCAAGCGACTTCCAACCAGTATATAAGTGTGGATTCTTGAGGAAAGTTCAAGAATTACGAGGATTATTCTGATGAGATGGAAAAAAATGGACTCTCGCCGATGTTGGATAATCCCCCACGAACGGAATGCCCAAATTAAAACCTTTTGTTTAGAAAAAGGCCAAAACCTTATCTATTTTGTTGGTGGAAAAGGTCATGTCCTTTGAAGCCACCCCATGTTATACATGCGGTTTTGTTGTAGAAATGGAATGTATGCGATGGGAGATTCATGGGTACTAATGCTTGGTTGACCAGAGAAGTGTGTGCCATGGAGGGGAGCCAGTGTGGTCAAGCATTTAGCCATTCGCACAAAATATGTGTAGCTGGATTCGTCCAAGTGGGAACCCAACAGAATATTGTCTCACCATCCTAGGGTTGTAAAAAGTGCTTGGAAGTGGAAAACACATTGCTTGATTCCTAAAAACATTTGAAAACAAACATTCACAGGACCTTCAAATTTCAAACCCCTTTTAGGAAACAAATACCTTTGACGAATTTAAGCACTCTTGCTTTCCCTAGGGATCATATCCTTAGAGGTTTCTAAGTGCTTGGATTCTATCATCATTTGTTTTCACCAAGGTTAAACACTAGGAAACCTTTGCCTTGATTTCCTTGATTTCCACATAATGCACTTTGTGGAATGAAAGAAAATTAAGATATTGGACATTTAGTTTGAAAAGATAATCAAGAAGGTGTTTGTGGTAAAAAGAACCAAATCTAAACAAGATAACAGATAATTGAACCACACATGTGCTTGATCCCTTTTGATTCATTTGGTTTCCACACAAACATTGGTCTTTTGGTTTGAATTATTCTTAGGGAAAAACATGTTCTTCATCACCTTGGTCTTGTAAGTAATTCCTCATAGGGTCATCTAGGATCAAGTCAAAACACTTCATCCATCCAAACATCATTTCACCAACAAATTTTGGAACCTTGGAAGCATCACTTATGCTAGACTTGTAGGAAAAATCAACATCACCTTATTTGGCGTAACACACCTAGCCAAATCATCATATTGTGTGCAAGTTTGCTCTAGGATAACACAAATTCCTAGGATTTACTATCAACATCACATTGTTTGGCTTAACACACCTAGCCAAATTATCATCTTGTGTACACGTTTTCTCTAGGATAACACAACTTCCTAGAGATTACAAGTGCATTATCACTTTGTTTGACTTAACACACTTAATCAAACTATCCACAATCAAAATCAAATCAAACCAACTCCTAAAGTCTAGCATTGATCCAAAGCTCCTAAAAGTTCAAAACACCCATATCATTCACCCCTTTCATCCTCCATCTCATCATTGGTCCTAAACCCCTCAGAGGTCAGCAAGGTCAAAACACAAGAAGAACATGGAATATAAACCTGACTCATACATCATGAGCAATCCAATTCAACCAAACTATTCAAGTCTCACAATGCCAATTGATTTTCAAAACTTGCATTTGTACAATCCATACATGTGATCATTGTCTCATACAAACCTCAATGGTACAATGAATGTGAGTATACCCAATCTAAATTTTGGAACACCTTTTCCTATGGTAGATTTAAATCAAATCCAAAACTTACAAATCTATCAAACAGACAATCATGGCATGAGCCTTTCGAGCAATACTCCAATCAAAAACCAAAGCATCATAACAAATCCTCTAGTTGCGCCATGGATATCACAACAACAGATGGCAACCATTCAAGCAACCCCAAAAATCAACACCATTCCCCATCCACCGCCACCACCACCAAAACACAACATGACAAATTCATTCTCCATCATGTTGCAAGTTGCTCGACAAGCTGCTCGCTAAAAGGCACTCCAGAAACAACAAGCTGCTCAACAAGCACAAGCAACTCAAGTAGCCCGACAAGCTCAAGCTCAAGCTCAAGCCCAACACCAAGCTCGACAGGTGCAAGCACAATTCTGGGCACTATTGCAAGCGATCCATGAACAAGTCCGTCAACAAGTAACACAAAAAAGAGCCCAACAAAAAGATTTGTTGGTACAACAATAGCTAGACCAACAACAAGCTTTGTTGGCACAGTAGCAACAAGACCAACAACAACACGACCAACAACAAGCATTGTTGGCTCAGTAGCAAACACGGGCCTTACTCCCACAACAGAGTTTGCAACAAACTCCCATCACAATTGTTAAAAATAATAATCAAGATCTATCCATCGATGAACACCTTGAAGATGTTTCCACCTCATATGATGATCAAATCAACGTACATCAAGAGCCATTTTTTAGTCATGATCAAGACCCCTCCTATAAAGATCTATTTCAAGGAGTGTTGATGTTATTTGATCCTATCGACATGAACCAAGATCCATCCACCAATGATTGTGTTGACAATGTCTCTACACCACCTAACGAGTTAGAGGACATATCTCAAGAACTTATTCCAAAGCACGGTCAACATATTTTACCAAGGTCTAGCAATGATCCTTTCCAAAACATATGGACATCCTTTGACCTCATGACATTTGAGAAACTTCCTACGCCTAACAAAGATATCCAAGAATGCAATCCATTCTTTGAAATTGACCCATGTCAAGAACTTGATCCAAAGCATGTCGAAAGCAATTCCAAAATCATTCAAGATCAAGAATTTACATCTCCAAGCTACTATAATGATATAATGGACACTCTCCTATCTATATAGGATGATCATATCCACATAGAACATACTCCTCCATCTACCCATGAGATGCTTTCCTTGGATGGACACGTAGATGATCTTCATTCAGAACATGATTCCTTTACTCCTGACATTATTACACAAAAAGAGCAAGTTATTGATTCCTACAGTCAAACTGAATTGTCAACATGAGGATCAGATATATCCCAAATTTAGACTGAGGACATCATGTATGAAGATATCCAACATTATCCTCTCAAGGAAACAAGTCAGAATGAACAGGATATTCCAGAGTCAGTAGGGCAACAAATTGGAATAACGTCATCTGCAGTGATCATTTGTCAAAGAATACATTCTAAACAACGCATCTCAAAACAAGGAGAATCAAAGAACAAAGGTGCTACTATCACCTTACTAGGGGAAACTTCATCTCAAACAAATCTCAACATAGGGGGCATGAAGAATCTTTATGATGAAACCAATGCCAATACTACAACTCGCCACGTCATGAATCTTCATCCACCCATCACCCCATCCACGAATTGGGACCAACATCAAAATGGATATTTGAATCAAAGAAAAGAAGCTAAGAAGCATATTGGACAAATCAAGTACATATGGATACCAAAGAATACAAAGAATGATTGCCCCTATCCTCTATTAGTCAAAGAAACTATGGGAAAAAATAAAAAAGAGAAAAGTATCCATCAAAGATGTCCGCAAAGGCAAAAGAAAAAGCAAGCTTCTCAAGCAACATACAGAGTGTATCAAGAAGTTGGTCCTAATTCCATGCACACTTCCATATCCACCCATCATTGCTCATCTTCCCAAGTTTGGAGAGTCAAAGGTTCCAAACTATCAACCAATCCATCTTTTATACCTAAACACACTCCATCCACACCTCCATGCATGATATCCAATTCTCGAATTGACCATGTGTTGGCAACAACCCTTCATCATAAGGATTCAGAAGGCACTCTATCACGATGTGCTCATAAAGACGAAGTTAACTCTAGTATCAGCAAAGCAGATCAGGAATCTCTAAAGTTGCTTTCAAGTGCACGTATCTTGGCAAAACAACTTCTTCAAGTAGGCTACCGATGGCACATTATGATAGAAGCTTCAATATCAGTAGTACCAGGTTGTTCAGCATCAGCTTAAAATTTCTTAGAAAATACAAAAAAATCCAAAAAAAATTAGAAAAAGGATTGAAAACAGTAAAGAAAAAAATCGTCCTCCAGTGAAAACCACTACAGTGGCGCTTTGGGTAGGTACCATGATGAAAACCTGGCAAACAGGCATCATGTGTAGAATCAAGCATCTACGTGTGCCAGTTTAGGAGAAAGCATTTTATCACATCCATAATAAAGCCAACATTCCAGCCATATCATTCGTTCATCCATGAACCATTTATCCAACCCATTTTTATCCATCTGCATCCAAGGTCCAAGTTACCTTGATCTTGATAAAATTTTGGAGCACACTTTATACTTGCTTATGGTAGACATCTTGACATGGGTCATTTTCATTGATCCCATCCTACCCAATGTTATCTGAGCCTTGAAGCACTATCCAAATGAGCAATCCTCTGTTCAAACACCTTATCTTATCACAAGATAATCCTTGGCATCCTTTGCATGCTTACCATATCCATCCATCCACACACCCATCCAAGAATCCACCCATGACATTCCTTTCATTGATAGACATTGGGGGAAGATATTTACATCTTGCTTTTGGAATAAATCTTGATCTATATCTTCACACTTGTGTGGTGATCTGAACATTGGCAAACATAAAATCAAATTCGTTAAAGCATTTGCAAGCCAAAAATCCAAAATCCCTAGCCCATGGCATATTTTGACAGCAAGATGATGTTCCATATCAAGCTTTATCGAACATCAATCCAAGCAATCCATATTAGTTGCATCTAATGTGTACTTCAGTGTCACATCAAAATCATCAAAATAATTTTGTTCCAAATCAAGCTTCATCAATCTTGATCAATCGAATCCAATCAGTTATCACCTTGTTTGACTTAACACACTTAGTCAAACTATCATCTTGTGCACGAGTTTACTCTAGGATAACACAATTTCCTAGAATTTACAAGTGCATTATCATCTTATTTGACTTAACACACTTAGTCAAATTATCCAATCCATCATCAACTTGTCTGACTTAACACACTTAGTCAAACCTCATGTACGAGTTTATTCTAGGATAACACAACTTCCTAGAGTTTACAAGTGCATTATCACTTTTGTTTGACTTAACACACTTAGTCAAACTATCAATCCATCAATCCAGTCGATCAACATTAAGCTTGGTTTTCAACAAAATCCCAAAACAAAGCACTAATATCATCACATATCATATCCAAATTGTCAAAAATTCATCAAAAACATTCAAAAAATTCAAAAACATCAGAAAAATAAAAAATTCAAAAAAATCCAAATCATCAAAAAATCCAAAAACATGTCGAAATATCAGAAAACCTTCAAAAATTCATCACTGAGTCTTGTCAGTCTTTCACCTTGTCTAAAATACGTCATCTCTAAGCTTGAACGTAGGCAAGGTTGATCTTTGATCATCCCCTGAGACAATTAGGGTCAGTCCTTCGGTGTCTGTCGCATTGGCAATCCGTTTGCCCATCTATTTTACATTTAGGTCAGTCCTTAGGCATCCATCACATTGGCAATCCATTTTCCCATCTATCTTTTCATTGATTCAAGTCTATCATCAGTTGAACTATGTGGTCTCTGTGTGTATAACGTAAGCAAGGCTAATCTATGGATTAGCCCCCGAGACCCCTAGGATAGGTCTTTAAGTTAGTCTCTTCACCGTAAATCTCGAAAATCCAAAATCATTTGTAGAACATCTCAAAATACCAAAAACAACCTCAAAATATCTGAAAAACCCAAAATGGTGCATCCATTTCATTTCGCTTTCACCTGTAATTTCATCATTCATAATAAAGTCAATCGTTGCCATCACCCTTTGGTGCATCAGTCAAAAGTAAGTCTAGCAGGTTCAAAAGTGAACACCTAATCGTCAAAAGTCTTGAAAGTCTAAGTCAGTAAGCAAGCAAGTTGGTCAACTTGGAGTATCAATAGCTTATCACCCAAATCAGTCCCATCAAAACCCTGATCACAACATGTCCTAGGATGAAGCTTTCCTACGATGGACATAAGCATCAGGTACCCCATAGTAGTTAGTCTTGGCTAGCGGTATGAAGAACATTAGCTTGTTTGGTTTGCTTTATTGGGTCTTTTATTGATTTATCTTATTTTTCGCTCATTCCAAGGACCTCTCGATGATGCCTAAACCAAACAGGTTTAGAGAGAAAGGAATGGGGCAACGATCATTATCTTTTTTATCTATTGCGCTTGTGGGATACACTTGTAAAATATCTTAGTCATACGTGCTTTGTTTGGTTTGTAGGGAGGGTGTTTTAGGTATCTTGTTGACCACATAGGAAGGCTTGCTTTTCTATGTTTTGGTCTGAGATGTTTAGAATGTCTAAACTACATCATGAATGAAGTATGCATGCTAAGTGTGAACAAGAATACTCCTCTCTGATTAACGAGTCAAAGTCCATCACACTAGGTACAACGCCATCTTGGTCCTTTATACCTTGATGCATCATACGTATGTGTGTTATCAAACATAAAGTAATTAGCCCTTTGAAAATCCCAACTCCTGGTAAGCAATATATCATCATCATCGGTAATAATGTGAACTTGTGTGGATCCTCCTTCCATCCATCTTATTCTTTTTACTCTTCTATCTTTACTAACATTTCTATCTAAAATCGGTGTGTTGAATCAAGGTATGCACGAGACTACCCATAGTCGATGACTGTCTATACATCATCAGATCTATCTACATCAAAGAATTATCTTTCATCCTTTGATCAACAGAGCCACTCCTCTCGCATCTTTATCGTGATCTCAATCGAAAAACCATCCATTTCCATTCGATCTCTCGAGGGGGCAGTATATCAGCATAATCCTTCCATTGGGGCAACAGTGGGGTATTCAAAAAAAATTGAGAAATTTTGAACTTTGATGACAACAATTTATTCTTTGAATCAATGCAACAAGTACATTGCTTCAAAGAGGGGCAAAATGTAGACATGAAAAATGTACAATTTCAGTTTGACACACTTGATCTTGATTATTAACAACATTCCTTCCTGAATCATACTCTCAACTTTTCATCATATTTTGTCTCTTAATTTAATGAATCATAATTCATTTAATTAAGTCTTTCTCCTCCAATGATTGAATTAATCAATTTAATCTAATTAACCTAACATTTATGTTTAATTAAATAATTCATTTTATTTGATTAAATCTCTAAAGTCTTCTCATTAAATTAAATAAGTTAAACCTTATTTGAGTTAATCTAACATATTCCTCCTTGGTTAGATAAATCAAAATCATTTATTTAATTAATCATTGCCTCTCAATTTGATTTAAATCAATTCATAAATTTAAGTCTAAATTGTCACATCTCCTAATTCCTCATTAAATTAATCAAATCTTTGATTAAGTTAATCCTTCTCATTAAAATCCTCTAGAGAATGTAACTTGCACAATAAATCAATTACTTTGATTTATTTAATTCTTCATTTTTCCTCACATAGCATCAAAAGGGAATATTCCCTTGTTTGAATTCAAAAAGTCCAAGTAGACTTGTACATCCAACAAGGTATTCATTCCTCTTACATGTCCTTGTGCATTGAGCCAAGTGACATTTATTTCATTCCTTTTTCCCTCTCACATGTCATTTTTCAAATTTAAAATTCCACCTAATGGTATTTATCATGCACATTGACCAAAATGTGCTCATTCCTCAACCATTCACATGTTGACAAGTGGCACTTGGCCATTGAATGT
This sequence comes from Sequoiadendron giganteum, assembly GCA_007115665.2. NCBI lineage: Eukaryota > Viridiplantae > Streptophyta > Pinopsida > Cupressales > Cupressaceae > Sequoiadendron > Sequoiadendron giganteum. The sequence continues at coordinate 891,450,774 of CM021100.1, forward strand.
TGAATGATCCCACATTGCTCTATTTCATTCTCTCTTACATTTTGGAAATCTATAAATTGGAGACTCCTCTCCTCATTCAATAACACACAACTTTGAGTAAACTTACTATGATTAAATTCACCTTCACTTCACAGATTTCAAGCAAGGTTACTCTCTTCATTTGAGAATTAATCTTGCCCATAACATCATTCAGCTTGTTCAAGGATTGGGAAAACGCTGCTTATTACACAACAAGGTGGCACCAATCCACTATGAGATAAAGGGTTAATTATTTTTTCATATGCTTTTATTTAGCTTGTATTTGTCTTCGTTAGTTGCATTGTTTAACATGGTTAAATATTTCATAGGGATGTCTAAGTTTGTTGGTTTAAATTAACTTTCGTGCTAACAATGTGAAATTGTTTAAGCCATCTCTTTCAGATTTTAGCATCCACAAGTTAAAAATTTCCTTTGAAAATCAAGACTCCATATGCTATCTTATCTTCAATTATTGTGTGCTCAAGAATTTTTCCTATCTTAAGTAGAAATTTAATTGACAAATCCAAATTATCATATCATCTTAGTCAAAATTATCTTAGGAACTTGGCCTATCTTAAGTTAATTAGTCTTAGTATCCTAGTTATTTTTTCTTCAAAACTTGCATATCTCAAGTAGGAAAGCTCAAATCACCTATCCTATGTCTTGGTTTAGAAGGTACCTTTCATTTAGACAACCTCGTCATCTAACCTCCACATCAATCATTGTCTCATCCTAACCCACATTTAACTATCATTTTTAAAAATAATCATCACAACCATCCACATCATTAACTTTAGTCAAGCATCATCTATCTTTCCATTTTTTACCTTTTTTAGCAATCAATAGTCCAAAAATCCAAAAAATCACAAAATCCAAAAAACTCACAAAATCCAAAAAAATCGAAAAAATCTAAAAAATAAAAATAAAAAAATGCCAAAACCCTAAAAAAAATAAAATAATCCAAAAGTCCCAAATAAATCACAAAATATCAAATTTTTGAAAATTCACAAAATCCCAGAATCCAAAAAAGTCACAAAATCTTTAAAAACCCCAAAAAGTAAAAAAATCATCAAAAAATATTAAAAAACTATTAGACTTTCTCTTCATGTCACCGATTACTAGGTCACAAGTGAAATTAAACATGAAACAACACAAAGACAATCCTATGCTAACTAGTGATAGCTAGTTTACCCAAGGTGAAAACACAAGACCCCAAATACATCATGAGACCATAGACAAGTAAGAACACCTTATAAGATAATCTAAATATTCTCCAAGGTTCATGGAATTTGTCAACAATGACACCACACAAAAATATCTAAATCATCTCATCAACCTTGATAGAGATCATTTCTTGGGACAATTAATTGAAGGAGATAAATTACCACCTAACTTTGATAGAAATAAGTTTAATAACCATATCCAACAATAACCTACATTAGTTAGTCAATCACAAGATTGATTTGGTAACACATCCAATAATTATACTACACCTTATAGGGTATTTGTAACCTTTCCTCATACTCTATCATCTCACCCTTTGATTATAGATACACCAAAAACCCAATGGAATTCATATATAAAATTCACCTAACCACACTCACCTAAACATCCATGTCAATTTAGCCACCTAAAATGTTTCTCCTCCATCTAATCCACCTCAAACAAAATTTCCATCCATGTCACTAATAATTTATTCACTACCCTCTCTATCCATACCTCAATTAACAATTTCCCAACTAGTCACAATTTCATCTCATACATCCTATCACTCCAGTAATCAACAACCACAAACATCTCCAATACCATCCCAACAATATATTCCACCTATCAATACCCTCCAATCCACTTATGAACAAACATTAACACACCCACCATATAATCTACCTATTAATAAACTTCCATCCACTTATCGACAAGTACAAATCTTGTAACACCCCTCTGTTTTTCTCTTATGTTAGATTATGATGCTTTATTATTTTATCATTTCTTATAGAGCGACATGGACTATGTGTGTGATGAGATGTACTTTCCTTGATGTTATACATGACATGCTTTGATTAAGAATAATGTTGGTTTATTATAACATGATTATTGCTCATGAGTTTTATTAATGTTGGAAGTGTCATTTTAGTGATATTGTATTGGTGAAGGGGACGGGATTGCATCACTCGCTTGCGAGTGCCCTATGATTCCACAATTTCCTCTTTGCGGTGTGTTTTATGATTATTTTAAATACATGTGCTATTGATGCCTTAGATACAGGTTTTCAGGTACACGACATCAACTCCACCTAGCTTCACAGGTTTGAGCGTGTCAACCCAACGGTATGTTGATTGGGAGATAGTAGCTAGGTTACCTGTGTTAGGTCTACACCCTAGCCATAATGTGTTATCAATCCATGTTCGGTGTGTCTTCGTTTGCCTTGTCTATTGCTATTTAATTATGCAAGTTTTATTGTATGGAAATAAATGTTAAATTATGCATTAAATGATGTTAGTATTTATTTAATTAATTTTAGATAATATGATGGAAGCTTTCTATTTAAATTAATTAATTTAATTTAACTTATTTAGTAAATTAAATTTAATCCTTGTGGTTAAATTTATTTATTAAGTAATTAAATTATTTATTAAGAAAGTAGTTTAATGGAATTAAATTTGATTTGAAAATTAAATTATGTTTTGAAATTATTAAATTATTTTGTGAAAATAAATGTGGTTGTTAAAAGATATTTTTGTTAATTGCTAGCAGGTTATAGTAAATTAATTGAGGGTTGTTGGAAAAAAATTAATTCCCAGAGGGAATCTTGGCTTTGGGTGAGGAAGCGGAAAGCTTCTTCATGGCAAAGGTTAGGATATTTTTGAGGATGTTGGAAAAATTGGAGAAAACGAAAGATTTTGCTTCCTGTAAAAAAATTGAAAGGGATTTTGAATTGTAAGGAAGTTGTGAAAAAATTGCTTTCTTAGATTTGTTTGGGATAGATTGTTGTGGTGTTGGATTCAATACTGTACTCGGGAATTTGGATTGCTTGGAAGAAGCTATGAAAGCTTTGCTAGAAGCTTTGGAAGAGGCTCGGCATCAGAAACTCCAATTACTCCAGAAGCTTCGTTGAAACAAGTTCCATTCTTATGTTATTGTTTTGGTTTAAATTTTTAAATGAAATTGTATTATTGTTGAAAAGATTGTTATGTTGGATCTGTAGTAAAAAGATTTTTTGTTTAAGAAAAGAAAAATTTAATGCTTCTATGATTTTTGTGAATAAATCTATTGCCGTGAAGAAATCTAGAGCCTCTATAGGAATTCTTTTACAGTGAAATTAGAAAGTAACATTGAGAATCTTTTATGGATTTAATAGTTTAAATATTGAAAAAACCTAGAGGAAAACAACATGAAAATTAGGAAATTTTGTTTTAAAGCCTTTGTGTAAATTGTAGAAACGTCTGTAGTGAAATTGTTTTAAACAATAGAAAATTTAGAGGAAACGTGATTTTAGAAATCTTCTGTGGAATTGGAAATTTTCTAGAAATTTGCTCCATTTTGCCTGTAGATGGTTTTCTTTCAAAAATTTCTTCCCAATTTGTTTATGTAGAGGTAATATTTATTTATATATATATAATCTATACATATATGCATATATCTATATATATTATATATATATATATATATATATATTTATTTTTAAATGATATTAAATATCGCCGTATGGCGAACCCGTTTTGAATGTTGCAGACAGATCTCATACTGCTGGGCGCATTCATTAATGGTTGAAGGTTTGTATATTATGTATATGTGTGGGGGCTTGGGAGGCACAGCCTCCACCACTGCCCCCATAAGGGAACGGCTGTGGAGGAAGGCCTCTGCAGCCTCCCCTCTCTGTAGGTGTCACACCCAAGGGTTTGGGAGAGGGTCGGTAGTAGCCGCCCCTCCCCTTGAGCATAGATGTGTGTTGGATTTAAAAATAAAGAACAACGAACTTCTTTAAATCGCCGACTGTCATTTCATTTATTTTGAAATTCGGTTTTTATTATTTGCATGGCATTAGATATAATATAAATTATATATATATATATATATACATGTTGATGTGTTATTTTGTTGCTGTTAATTTAAATATTTTAAAATATATTTAATATATATATATATATATATTAGGTAGATATATATACATAATGATGTATTTTAATACATAGTTATGTATATATTTAATGTATATATGTATTTAAATATATATTTAAAATAGTTTTATTTCAAATGGAAACATGTTAATGCATGAGTGGAGGAAATTAGTTTAGTTATTTGCAAAGGAAATTATATTGTTTTTAAAAGTAATCGATGAATCGTTTACTGTGAATGTAGTATTTCCTTGCTTTGTTCTCAAAAAGGCATTGTATTATTTTAATTAATTGTTAATTAGGAAATTGCTATTTTTACTGTGAAATCAATATTGAAGGGAAATGGATTTAGTATATCCAAATATTAGATTCAATTCATGTTTTGATTGCCTTTAGTAAATATTAATTCTTGATTCATTTTGGGGCTGGGTTAAGTATTAGTTAGTAGGTTGTAAGTCTTCTAGAGGTTCTTTATTGGATGGGGGTTGTCATTATGAGATGTCAGCTTGTTCTATTTTTTCCCTTTAGTAGTGCATGAGGTCATGTCAATAATTTACCTAGTTTCCATGAATGGGGATCTGTACCTCCTTGTATAGAGTGGATTAGTTATGTGTGTTCCTCCAGTGTTGGAGTGGGTTTTGACTTATGTTGCCTTCTTGGATTAGGAGTGGTTGTGTTCCATGTGTTGATAGTAGGAGAGTGAATCTTGATGGGGGCCAGGATCGATGAAGATTTGACAGGTAACTCATGCACCTATGTGGTGACATTTCTCCTAGGTCCATTGTATGTTGGTTTTGTGAGGTAAAATATTTTGTAGAAATGGAAGCATTGAGACCTTGTAAATGTTTGGTTCATGTGTTTGGAGGAGTCAGCCTATGTCTAGAGGTAGTAGGCTGACCATGTATCCTTGTTACTATCTCCTAACACGGGGGGTGGGCTTACGGGTACCACTTGGTTGGGAGGAACGTGCGCCCTACGTCATTGGGTCCCCCTTGATCTTCAGTTCGTGATGGTGAGGTCTTCCAATTGGAGAGCTCATGGATGCCAGTGGTTTCATTCCATTATCTTGATGTATTTTATTTCAGATGGTATTTGCAATTAATTCACTCCTCAGTTGTATTCGAGGAGGGATCTTGTATCTTGTAATAGTTAGGTATGAACTTCCTCATTCTAGGAATGAGTATTGTAATCTTACTTGTAAAGTAATGTATTATGAAGCTTGTTATTTCATATTCTATGTGTTGGTATCTTTAATGCTTTGTATGTATGTGCATTTAAATGTATGATTAGTAATTTAATTAAAATGTGTTATAAAATTAATGTATGTGTTATGGTTTTAGATGTAATCTTTTCGTGTTTCCTTAGAGGATGTTGCGAAGTGTTGTGCATCTTCCTTGTTAATAATTCACTTTAAAAAAAATTGTACACTTTTGCATTGTGTTGCAATTTCCTCTAGGGTTTCATGGTAGGACATTACACATGGTATCAGAGCCCCAGGTTCATACACTGGGTACTCTGGGTACTTTTGAGTCCACTATGTTGTCCTTGAGAATTTGTTAGTGGAATTGTTAAGTGATCACGTGTTCATTGCTTTTACATTAGCATGACGTACTTTGTGGAAAAGAGTAATGTGGAAGGAACCTAATAAAAGGTTATGGTTGGAAAGTTATGATACGTATCCTATGGGTTTTGGAATTTGATGTTCCTATGGGATCATGTATGTAGTTGTACCCCCTGTAAATGTAAGGAACCAGTAATTGTGTCTTGTTTTGAGTGTTGTGAATACCATGTACTTGCTTTGTGTGTTCATGTGATGGTGATACTTGGTACCCATCCATGGGGAAAAGTTACACTTTGGTGTGGGATTTACCATACCATTGTGTGTTTTTACATGTTTGTTACCCGATTGAGGGCCAACCCATGTGTGGTTGAAAATTTATATATAAGAGTAACCAAAAATAGTTATTTTTCTTTTGGTTCTCTAGACCCTCAATCTGTGAAGGGATAGTAGCAGCCACAAGTTCCTTGGGTGGAGTGTGTAGCGTATGCATATTATGGTGCAGAGTGTCTCAGCTCAACCAATCTCGAGGAATTGTGCCCACTACTTTCCCTTATAATGGATCAGGATACTTGATCCATAAGTGTTCACCTAATCCCCACATATTTGAGTACACTAGCATAGGTTTGTTAGTTATGCCTGGACGTCCGTAGAGGTGTTGATCTGGCATTATTGAGTTAACCTCGTCTATATGAGAGGTGAAGCTCGATAGCCCCATATTGATATTATTGTATTGCATTATGTATATATACCCTATCTGCATGTGTTCTGACATGATGCAAGAGATATGATGCCATACCTGACTGATGTTTCGACACAATGCTAGTGATGATGTCATGTTACACGATGCCACGTGTTGAGACACGTGAAGGCACATTATGAAATTTTCTTTGTTAGCCTACTTGTGTGATGAGCATTATGGGGCCTCAAACACTTGTAGAGGGATCCTCATGGCTGCTTCGATCGTGTTAGTTGGGTAGCATATGAGTGGATCCTAGCCATGCATACCTTTGGCTACAACGAGTTCTTGTGTGTGTCTTCTCCACAAGGTATCATGAGGTGGGGTGTGATCTGCACGTGCCTATTTCCACGGACCCTCAAACACACTGCCACGTGGCATACGACCAGTACATGCCTTCTCTGGCTGGCGTATGACGAGGTAGATTGACAACATGATAGTCATGGATACACTCTAGGTCATGTGGACGGCATGCTCACTCCGCACCACATGAGGGCTATTATCATTCTAGTTGGACGTTGTTTCCTCTTTCCTCATTGGTGGCTAGTATCTAGTCACATAGTGTTGTACACTGCAATTTTGAAGGTTGTGAACTTTCTTTTTGGTTATTGATGATTTTTTTAAGTTGATTGTGAAAGTCGACGCCTTGTTTATATTTGATTGTTAAGGTTTAGCCACGACTTGTGATCTTATTTTCTTATAACCCTAGTGGTTATATATTTGAATTAGTGTTGAAATTGTGCACATTTATTGTCTTATTGTTGAAATTGAACTTTAATTCTCTTCTTTATGAACTTGGTGGCTAAGCTAGTTATCTTTGTTGTTTTCAATGTCGGTTATGTGTCGTAATGTGATTCCTCGCTAAGGACGTATGAGGCATACTTGGTGAGTGTATACGAGGAAGTAGATGCAAGAAACATAGAGGATGGGGGTATGTGAGGTTGTTATGAAGCTATGACCCACTACTCACCTATGTGTGATGACTATCTCTTGGAGGCTAATCACCTTATACAACAAGATACAGGGCATTGTGGTCTTGTTTGGATGGTCCCACTTTATGTATGACCTAACACCATCAAGCCACTGATTTGATGTTGATTTATATGAGATGGTTATTTTCCTATGGTTCATGGATTGGTATGTTGCTTTTCGGTGTCCAAATGGACCCTTGTGTGGCCTTATGTTGTGATTTCCGGTGTTGTTTTTTGGTGTGCATATGTATTATGCATGTTTAGTCATGGGTACGATGCTTTATTTCTGAGTTTATGTATGTTGATTTCACCTTTTGGTTGTGACTCCTTTCTTGGGTTGTGTGTATAGGATGTCTAGGAGAGGTAATCATGGAGAGGATCATCTGAACTCTTCTTTTTTGAGTCCCCACGAGCAAAATTGTGTGGAAAGTTTGGGTCCTCGGATATGTACTTTTCTTGAGGAATTGCTTATTGAGCTAGGCCCTAAATAGGAGTGTGGTATAGAACAACAACACTCTGAACCTAAGCATAAGGTGTCACAACCTCAACTTGGTGATAGTGGTTCTCAAACTAGAAAGAATTGAAACTGGTGGCATTGTAAGCGCTACCATCCAAAGCGGTCAACACAGAGTGCACAAGTTGCAATGGGTAGAAGTATAGGATGTTACAATTGTGGCCAGTAGGGCCACTTAGTGAGATAGTGTTCTCAAAGGAACACACCTAGAACCAGTCAGAGATCAGCAGTTACAGAGCTAGCAAGGAATGATGCATGAAGGACTCGTGGAATGAGTGCATTGGTTGATCATCGTTAGACAGAGCATTAGGGTACAGATGTGGAGATTACCAATATTGGACAAGTAGCCGATTCGGGAGCTCATGAAAATCCTGCGGTACAGGAGGCCAAGGAAGTGCCATCAATGTTATTTTCTCTGCTTTGATTCTTGATATGTTAGGATATGTGTTTTGAGACTATGTTGATTGCTTAGATTGGAAGTGTATCTAGTTTAGGGGATTATAGCTCTGGATGTTGTTGCTTTTATGTTAGTGTGTGGAGTGGTTCAGTTTTGGAACCATTGATTATCTGTGTTTATTGTGGAATTTGTACTAGAGGTTTTTGTAGGCTTCCAGGAGTAAGCCTGACCCTAGGGGGGGGAGAATGTAACACCCCTCTATTTTTCTCTTATGTTAGATTATGATTCTTTATTATTTTATCATTTCTTATAGAGCGACATGGACTATGTGTGTGATGAGATGTACTTTCCTTGATGTTATACATGACATGCTTTGATTAAGAATAATGTTGGTTTATTATAACATGATTATTGCTCACGAGTTTTATTAATGTTGGAAGTGTCATTTTGGTGATACTATATTGGTGAAGGGGATGGGATTGCATCACTTTCTTGTGAGCGCCCTGTGATTTCGCAATTTCCTCTTTGCGGTGTGTTTTATGATGATTTTATATACATGTGCTATTGATGCCTTGGATACAAGTTTGCAGGTGTAGAACATCGAATCCACTTGGCTTCACAGGTTTGAGCATGTCGATCCAATGGTATGTTGATTGGGAGATAGTAGCTAGGTTACCTGTGTCAAGTCTACACCCTAACCACAGTGTATCATCAGTCCATGTTCGATGTGTCTTCGTTTTCCTTGTCTATTGCTATTTAATTCTGCAAGGTTTATTGTATGGAAATAAATGTTAAATTATGCATTAAATGATATTAGTATTTATTTAATTAATTTTAGATAATATGATGGAAGCTTTCTATTTAGTAAATTAATTAATTTAATTTAACTTATTTAGTAAATTAAATTTAATCATTGTGGTTAAATTTATTTATTAAGTAATTAAATTATTTATTAAGAAAGCAGTTTAATGGAATTAAATTTAATTTGGAAATTAAATTAGGTTTTGAAATTATTAAATTATTTTATGAAAACAAATGTGGTTGTTAAAAGATATTTTTGTTAATTTCCAGCATGTTATAGTTAATTAATTGAGAGTTGTTGGAAAAAAAAAATTCCCAGAGGGAATCTTGGCTTTGGGTGAGGAAGCGGAAAGCTTCTTCACAACAAAGGTTAGGATATTTTTGAGGATGTTGAAAAATTGGAGAAGAACGAAATATTTTGCTTGTTATAAAAAAATTGAAAGGGATTTTAAATTATAAGGAAATTGTGAAAAAATTGCATTCTTAGATTTGTTTGAGATAGATTGTTGTGGTGTTGGATTCAATACTGTACTCGGGAATTTGGATTGCTTGGAAGAAGCTGTGAAAGCTTTTTTGAAGCTTTGGAAGAGGCTCGACATTAGAAACTCCAATTACTCCAGAAGCTTCGTTGTAATAGGTTCCATTCTTATGTTATTGTTTTGGTTTAAATTTTTAAATGAAATTGTATTATTGTTGAAAAGATTATTGTGTTAGATCTGTAGTAAAAAGATTTATTTTGTTTAAGAAAAGAAAAATTTAAAGCTTATGTGATTGTCGTGAAGAAATCTAGAGCCTCTGTAGGAATTTTTTTACAGTGAAATCATAGAGTAACATTGAGAATCTTTTATGGATTTAATAGTTTAAATATTGAAAAAACCTAGAGGAAAACAACATGAAAATTAGGAAATTTTATTTTAAGGCCTCTCTATAAAATGTAGAAACCTCTGTAGTGAAATTGTTATAAACAATGGAAAATTTAGAGGAAACATGATTTTAGAAATCCTCTGTGGAATTGGGGATTTTCTAGAAATTTGCTCCATTTTGCTTATAGATGGTTTTCTTTCAAAAATTTCTTCCCAATTTGTTTATGTAGAGGTAATATTTATTTATATATATATAATATATACATATATGCATATATTATAAATAAATATACAAATGCATATATCTATATATTATATTATATATATATATATATATATAAATATTTTTTTAATTTTTAAATCATATTAAATATCGTCGTACGATAAACCCGTTTTGAATGGTGCAAACGGATCTCATACTACTGGGCGCATTCGTTAATGGCTGAACGTCTGTATATTATGTATATGTGTGGGGGCTTGGGAGGTGCAACCTCCACCGCCACCCCCATAAGGGGACGACTGTGGAGGAAGGCCTTTGTAGCCTCCCCTCTCTGTAGATGTCGCGCCCAAGGGTTTGGGAGAAGTTTCTGTTGTAGCTGCCCCTCCCCTTGAGCATAGATATGTGTTGGCTTTAAAAATAAAGAATGACGAACTTCTTTAAATCGTCGACTGTCATTTGATTTATTTCGAAATTCAATTTTATTATTTGCATGGCATTCGATATAATACAAATTATATATATATATGTATGTTGATGTGTTATTTTGTTTCTTTTAATTTAAATATTTTAAAATATATTTAATATATATATATATATTAGGTAGATATATATGCATAATGATGTATTTTAATACATAGTTATGTATATATTTAATGTATATTTGTATTTAAATATATATTTAAAATAGTTTTATTTCAAATGGAAACATGTTAATGCATGAGTGGAGGAAATTAGTTTAGTTATTTTGCAGAGGAAATTATATTATTTTTAAAAGTAATCGATGAATTGTTTACTATGAATGTAGTATTTCCTTGCTTTGTTCTCAAAAAGGCATTATATTATTTTAATTAATTTTTTAATTACGCAATTGTTATTTTTACTGTGAAATCAATATGGAAGGGAAATGGATTTAGTATATCCAAATATTAGATTTAATTCATGTTTTGATTGCCTTTAGTAAATATTACTTCTTGATTCATTTTGGAACTGGGTTAAGTATTAGTCAGTAGGTTGTAAGTCTTCTAGAGGTTCTTTATTGGATGGGGGTTGTCATTTTGAGATGTCAGCCTATTCTTTTTTTTCGCTTGAGTAGTGCATGAGGTCATGTCAGTAATTTACCCGGTTTCCACAAACGGGGATTTGTACCTTCTTGTATAGAATGGGTTAGTTATGTGTGTTCCTCCAATGTTGGAGTGGGTTTTGACTTATGTTGCCTTCTTGGATTAGGAGTGGTTGTGTTCCATGTGTTGATAGTAGGAGAGTGAATCTTGATGAGGGCAAGAGCGGTGAAGATCTGATAGGTAACTCATGCACCTATGTGGTGACATTTCTCCTAGGTCCACTGTATGTTGGTTTTGTGAAGTAAAAGATTTTGTAGCATTGGAAGCATTGAGACCTTGTGAATGTTTGGTTCATGTGTTTGAAGGAGTTAGTATGAGTCAACCTATGTCTAGAGGTAGTAGGTTGACCATGTATCCTTGTTACTGTCTCCTAGCATGGGGGGTGGGCCTATGGGTACCACTTGGTTGGGAGGAATGTGCACCCTACGCCATTGGGTCCCCCTTGATCTTCAATTCATGATGGCGAGGTCTTCTAGTTGGAGAGCTTGTGGATGCCAGTGGTTTCATTCCATTATCTTGATGTATTTTATTTTAGATGGTATTTGTAATTAATTCACTCCTCAGTTGTATTCAAGGAGGGGTCGTGTATCTTGTAATAGTTAGGTATGAACTTCCTCATTCTGGGAATGAGTATTGTAATCTTACTTGTAAAGTAATGTATTCTGAAGCTTGTTATTTCATATTCTATGTGTTGGTATCTTTAATGCTTTGTGTGTATGTGCATTTAAATGTATGATTAGTAATCTAATTAAAATGTGTTATAATCTATTAATGTATGTGTTATGGTTTTAGATGTAATCTTGTCGCGTTTCCTTAGAGGATGTTGTGAAGTGTTGTGCATCTTCCTTGTTAATAATGCACTTTAAAAAAAAAATTGTACGCTTCCGCATTGTGTTGCAATTTCCTCTAGGGTTTTGTGGCGGGGAATTACAAATCTTATCAACAATACACCCCCACCTATTAAAAAAATTCAAACCACTTATCAAAAACCATTACCTCACCAGCAATACAATCCTCGTATCAATACATTTCGAATTATTTATCGACAAACACCACATCATTAACACCAATACACTTCACAAATAAGTACATATTAATCCATCCATCCACAAACAACAACCTCAAAATCTAACACCTTCAAATTCATTTTCCAATGAATGGTAGGAAATGAAAGACACTCTCAAGGACCGTATATAAACAAGGATTTTGCACCAAAAGATAACCTATAAATTTGATGAATTATTTCCTTACCACTTTGATAGATCGATATCAATGATGCCTCTCCTTAAGAATTTTGACATACCAAATTTTGATAAATATTTAAAGGAAAGGGAGATCTATGCGATCACAAAAAATATTTTTTTATGGAATTCCAAAGTTATCTATATCAACATATAACTTATGAGACTCTTTCCTTAGAGTTTAGGAGGACAAGCACTTGAGTGTTTTTTACACCTACCTCAAGGATCCATTCAAAAAATTTATAACTTGGCTGACAAATTTTTAACCCATTTCTCCTAAAATTTTGAGCACAAGCTATCTATGCTTGATCTTTGTAATGCTAAAAAATGAAATCAATAAAGTTTTGATTCCTTCAACAATGGAGGAGTGTTTTTTATTTTCTTTCGTTGGCCAATACTAGAAAAATAACTTGCCCATATTTTCATCACAAATATTAAACCTAAAATTTCCTTTCAATTACAAGTCTATTGTGTATCCATTTTTGACAAAATTATTGAAAAACCATTAAGAACACCCTCATTACCAAAGGTTTGATTAAAATCTATAACAAATAAAAACAAAATAATAACCAAACCAATGACAAACAATTTTTTTGGCTAAGAATAAAAATTCCATTAATGACAAGGTAACTAACTCCAAACTCATACAAACTACACAACAAGGGCATAAATTTTATGCCTAATTTTCCTGCTAATCCCTCTATATCTATATCTCTATTTTTCTATCTCTCTCCCTCTCCATATTTCTCCTCCTATCTCTCCCTATCTTTATCTTTATAGCCTTATCTCCCCATATCTCTCTACCTCTTTAGATCTCTCTCCTTCTCTCTCTCTCCCCATTTGTCCCTATATCCTTCTTTTTCTCTCCCTCTCCCTTTCTATTTTTCTATCTCTATCTCATATTTTCTCTCTTCCTATCTCCCCCTCTCTCCCTCTCCCTCTATATATTATTCTCTCTCTCTCTCTCTCCATATCTTTCCCTACCTCTATCTCCCTATGTCTCTATCTCTCTCCCTATATCTATCTATCAATATCTCACTCTATATATCTCTCCCTCTCTCCCTATCTTCTCTCCCTCTCCCTCTCCCTCTCCTATCCTCTCCCTCTCTATATATTATTTGTGTCAATCTCCTTTTCACTCCCTCTCCCTCTCCCTCTCCCCTCTCCCTCTCTATATATTGAGCTCTCTCTTTATACCTATCTCTCTACCTCTTGTTCCACTCTCTCTTTCTCTTTCGATATTCCCCTCTATCTCTTCGTATTCATCTCTTCCTATCTCTATATCTCCCTCTCTCCATCTCTACTTCTCTCTATCTCATTATTTCTCTCTTCCTATCCCTCGTTATCACTCTATATCTCACCCTCTTCCTCTCTATATATTGTGCTCTCTCTATCCATATCTTTCTCTATCTCTATTTGTATCCCTCTCTATCTCTCAATATATCACTCTAAATATATCCCACTCTCTCCATCTCCCTCTCTCCCTCTCCCTCTCTATATATTGAGTTATATCTCCCCCTCTCCTCTCTCTCCCTCTCTAGACCCATCTCTCTACCTTTTCTTGTTTTGTCAATGTAGAAGAACCAAATTGCATTTTTTAGATTGAATTGATAGTATGAACTAATATTTTCATGTTTTGAATATTTGGAATGATAAATTATCATGTTTTAATAGGCTTTCAAGATCTCAACAAAGTATGTCCAAAAGATTATTTTTTTCTCCCAAACATCAACATGATCATTGATCTTACTATAGGACATGATATGTTCTATCTTGTGGATAGATTTTAGGATATAATTAGATTAGGATTGCCCCCAAATATCAACACAAAATAAATTTTATCACCCCTTGGGGCACTTTATGTTATTTGGCCATGCCATTTGGGATTTAAAATGTAGGGAACACTTATCACAGAGCTATGATAGTCATCTTTCATGATATGCAACATCACATCATGAAAAATTATGTAGATGATCTATTGGCTAAGTGAAAAACACGAGTAGATCATCCACATGTCCTTGAATGTATATTTTAGCATCTAAGAGAGTATAAAAGTTTCCTCAATCTTGAGAATTGTCTTTGGTATCACTTATAGGAAACTTCTAGGATTTGTTATTTATCAATGAGGCATAGAAGTTGATCCCACCAAATTCATTGCTATCTTAGAGATGCTAAATCTACAAACTCTCAAATAGTTGCACAATCTTCAGGGAAAACTTTAGGCCATCTAAAGGATTATTACACAATTCATACACAAGTGTTAACCATTCTCTAATTTTTTAAAGAAAAATAACACCTTTTATAGGGATGAATCTTGTCAACAGGTATTCAATAAAATCAAAGAGTTTCTTGCATCACCACTTGTTATCATCCTAGAAATCCTAGGAAAACTACTATTTCTTTACATCTCTACAACATTAATTGCCTTGTGGGAACTCTTAGCACAACATGATTATTAGGGTCATGAAACGACTATCTACTACATCAACATGACATTAGTAGGCTATGAGCTTAAGTATATAATGGCATGAAAAATGCACATTGAGCTATCATTTTTAGCTCTTAAAAATGATGACACTATATTCTCAATCATAAGATCCAACTCATTTCTTGAATTGACCCACTCAAATATCTTCTTTCAAAAACGTCTTTCATAGGCTGCATGGCAAAATGGGTCATGTTGCTTAGTGAATTTGATATAGAATATGTTGACATAAAAAAATCAAAGGAAAATTCATGATAGCTAACCATCCTCTCATTGTGGACTTCCTTGATGAGTATCTTTACTTTAGATGATGTAGAATCCTAAAAATTATATTTTTCGTGGTTCCTATACCCACAAAGGACTAGGTGTAGAAATAATTTTCATAACTCCTCAACATGATTCATTCCTAAATATTTTAGATTGGCTTTCCCATGCACAAACAATATCACAAAATATGTGGTCATCATCAATGGTCTTAAAAACGTAGGGTTGATGCAAGAAGTTGGGTCCACAAAAAGCTCAAAAAGTGGAAGTGTTTTTGTTGTTTTCATAATTTGTCACACTTGGTTTGAAAATTTGAAGCACTTACACATTGAATCTTAAAAAATGTCAGTAATATGAAATTTATTATTTTGAATCTAGTTTCCGAATATATAATTTATTCTAATACCTAGATGATACAAATTAAATTTTAATAGGCATGTATAAAAACCACTTTTTCAATTACTTTTTTTTTACCATACCATGCACATGTACAAACACCACTTTTTGACCTAAATAAAAATATTTTTCTAATTCCTTTTAGGGAGAGATATGTAACAAATTGAAGATTGATGAGGTTATTTTTTTGTAATTTTTTTATTGAATTTTCATTCGCCCTAATTACTATTTTTTTAAAATCAACGTATACGAGCAACATAATTGGACGTAAACTAAACATTTTATGATTTTTTTCATTGTGTAGATAATTGTTTGAAGATTGATATCATATAATTTTTTTTGCAAAAAAATTAACAGATAAAAAGTTTCCAAAAAATATAAAATGCCTGATATTTCAAGTTTATGGATTAGTTTTCTTAAAAAATAATTAAAAATAGAAAACATAATCAAATACTAAAAAAAATTATATATTTGAAAACTAGACATTGTGATCTATAATGGTTTTTAATTTCATAAATTAATTCTGAAAAAAAGTCCATCAACTATATTGTCAAAGTTGGACATTTCTCTTGAATCTTCCTTAGTTTTTAGTTGTAGGTCAAAGGCTAAGGGTCAGGTTGCCAAACCTTTCCTGAGCCTAAAACCTAGCCAAAAAGTGACTTGGGGATTCTAGCTTTAAGGAATAATTTTCCTATTTGAAATTAGGAACGGGTACCCATTTTATTGATCCCGCTCTAAAATGGGTACCCATTTCTTATATATCCATTTTTTCTCAATTTGTAAAAACTAACTCACCACCTCTTTTTTTGCAACATTCCTTTTCTGCAGTACGGATCTACAATGCCATTTTCTATAATTTTTAATTCAATTTTATTTTATGCAATCTCTTAACAGGTCATATTCTATTCAAAATTTTCAAGGAGGCAATCACAAGTTGAATTTTTTGAAGTGAAATCAAGTACAAGGACTTTTCTCAAGAAGAATTAAAAAAAGAGGGATTTTGGATGTATTCATATGTTTTTGTACTTCAAAGTTTATAGAGAAAAGGATTTCCATATATAGTTTTATTTCAAAATTTGAAGGAGGTAGCAATTGGAAAATAGGTTAAAAATCATTTGTTTTTTTATCAAGAGGATTTGATAATCATGGGATCAAAGTAAAAGCAAAGAAAAAAATGTAGAAATTTAATGACACCTAAAGAAATTGAAGCAAATAAAGAGATGGAGGCAAAAAGACAGAGATAGAAGAACAAGGATTCGTTAAATGAAAATTTTGGAAGCATCTAGTTCCATGAATATTGAAGAGGAGACCATGAAGGATGAGATGAATGTAGATGATGCAAATGTGGAAATGGTGAATATGGAAGAAAATGCAATTATGGAGACAAACCCAACTATGTCTTCAACTTCTACTTTGAATGATATGGAAATAGTGACTATGCAAACAACTTCGGGCATGTCTTCAAATCCACCTCTCAATGATATGGAAAATGCACCTATTCAAACAATGTATCCTGGTATGTCTTCAAACCCTTATTTTGATAATAATGAACTTAGTTATTTAGATGAAGTTGGATACACCAATAATGATGTCAATTATGTCACTGAAACAATGGAAAAAAATAATAATAATGAAATATCTTGTATGAATGTGCAAATAAGAATGAAATCCCTTGTATTGATGAAAATGAGAATGAAATCCCTTGTATGGTTGAAAATGAAAATGAAACCCCTTGTATGAATGAAAATGAAAATGTTTTTAAAAATTGAAAGAGATGTCTTAGATAACCTTCTCGGTAAAATTTCTTGGAGACAAATGAGAACTCATGGAAATAGATTATATAGAATGTTTTTTTATATAAAGAAATTAGGATTTCAATGAACTCATGATGCAATTGATGAAAATGTGGAAAACATGAAAAGTGATTAAAAAATAGGCATTTTTTTAAAACCAAAAAAGAAAGATGATTCAGTAGAACAAGTCATATCTAGTGTTGCCAATGCTATTGATTCTATAGGAAAGAAAAGTTGATCTAAAGATAAGAATGAAACACGTCGTGCAATAACAATTACTTTAGTTAATAAATCAACTTCAAATAAAAGAATGCTAAGTAAGATTAGTAAATATATAAAAGTAAATCCTAAAACTTTGATAAGAGCGGCTAAGAGAAGATAAAGTATTGAAAATGATCTAGTTAATTTCAATGTTGGAGTTTTAGTGGTAGACTCCCAAGGTTGGACATGAAATTAACTAATGAAATCAAATCTTTAATTGCAAAATATTGGCATGATAATACAAGAGTATCACCTAATATTAGAGATGTTTTAAAATTAAGGGTGGGATAAAAAATCCGTGACCCTCATCCAAAACATCTATTAGATATGACTCAAATTGAATTTTATAAAAAAAAATAGATGATTCAATCTTACCAAATATTACCATTAGTCAAAGATCATTGAAAAATGTAAACCTTGGCATGTCCGAATTAATAAACAACGAATCTCTTGTTGTTGTAAAACTCATGTACAATTTCGTTATTATTATGATATTTTTTTATACATACGTTGTATTTAATAAAGTGGACAAGCTAATTGTATTTATATGTACATATATTTCATCATGTTATAGTTGTATTAAACATCAATATGTCATGTGTCTTCAATGTATGAACTTAAATGAACTTATAAATCACATTTTATATTGTTCCAATTTTCTCTTATACAAATTGTGTCATTGATATATATATCATTTTAAATTCTTATTCGACCATCTATATGTGACCTTGGTGTGAGGTCAATAATTTTTCAAGTTGTTAATTACATTAGAGCTGGATTAAACTAAGTGTGTCCAAAAGGATTATATAGATTTTAGGGATCTTAATAAATAATCATATAAGGATGACTTTCATTTATCCAATATTGATATATCGTTGTTGATTTTTCTATAGGTCATGAGATTCTCTCATTTGTGGAAGGTTGTTACTCACTTAATAAAATACTTGAATTAATCCCTAATATCAACATAAGACTACTTTGATAAGTTTTCATTAAGTGGCATATATGTTGTATAGATTTTTGTTTAGTGATGAATATTTGCTAATTGGAAAATAGTTAAAACTAAGACCTTACTTTATTATGAATATGATAAACTATAAGGAATGTATTAAATTAACACATTTAACCAATATTTAGTTTAGCTTTGGTTAAATCACCTAACCATGTGATTTTATTGAACTATGAAAGTTAATCATTTTAAAACATCTAAACTTCATTCAACAATGGCATCTAAATATTGTAATTTGATTAGACAAGAATTAATAGTGCATACTTTAAAGTGTCTAATATATATATGCACGTGTGTTTGTGCATGAATGCATTTAATAAACATAATGAATATAATATACACAAGTGTATTTAATCAACTATATTAAAGTCCAGATGAAATGCTAGATATATCTAGAGCTAGTCTAGAATTTAAAACATGTACGAAAATATATCTACAAAAATATGTTAAAGTCAACATATACATAAATATAAATGATCATATAGAACTCATAAAATTTACTAAAATATGTCTAGAAGTGGACATGAAATAACATGTGAAATGTATGTCAAGTGACACATATGTAAATAAAATATTCATATACACTTGTGTATACATGTACATATATAGTCCATAAAATAAAACTATCTAGTTGTTAGAACGATCAGTAAAATCAAGACTTCTCTTCGTGGACTAGATGGACCTGTATCATGTTGTAGAAGAGTATAGGAAACTTGAAATTAGATAAAGTTAAAGAAATTTTGATTTAATTTAACATAATTGATAAAATCATGAAATTAAATTTTTTAATATAAACTCTAGAAAGTATGCATAAATTACCATCTAATCATGTGAATATACTGTCACATTTTGTTCAACGGGTGGTATAACTATCGATTGAGGACCAAATGAATGAGCTGCTAATTCTTGGATATTCAAATAAAGAAAACAATAGGTTAGAAAATGTTAGTGATAAAAATTGATTCTAATCTTATATATTTAGAAGACCTAAAAACTATATAGGAAATTTAGTAAAGTTTAGGACCTAAAATGACATGGCCTCATGAAAATGACCTTGATCAGGAGCCTGGCTAGCACCTATCAAGATACTGCTATCATCCTACATATATACATATATATGAAACATATATATTTAAGTTTAAATATAAATTCAATTTAATTTGAATTTTAAAATCTAAAATAATAATATACATCTAGTGAATTTTTAAAGTACATGTAAATTTTAAACTTAAATAACTTTTGAAAAAACACACAAGAGATGGCCCATGCATAAAATTTGATGATGGCTTAGAAGTGCTTGCCACATCTTGTGGTTAGTTAGTCATGGATATCACATGACCTCCCTACATAGAAACAATATATTGTTTCACACATGCACATACAATTGAATTAAATTCTATGGACATAAATTAAAATATATAAATAAGAAATTGAATGATGCAATTTTAAATTAAAATTAGATCTATACATATGCAATTTTCTAGGGTCAATATATATTGGTTTACTTGACTGTAAAGTGTGCCCACTTGTACAATTGTCGATGTAAAACAAACATAATCATATCGAGATGGCCTCCCATGGTCACACATCTACACCAAACACTTCAAATTAATATTATATATATAATTTAATGATATTAAACATGAATTTTGCATGTTTCAAACAAATTAAAATACGACGATGTACATACCTATGTAGGAGGATCATCAAAACATAGCAAATCTAGAAATGATTCCACCTTTGATGTAGGTCCATAGCATGGATAACTACAACTTCGACAAAAATGTGGCTATGGCACATGCAACCTGCTAGGGCCATCTCCTCCATGCTCTCTATCACCCACTTCAGCTGCCATGTGGGTAGCCTGATTAGTGAGATCTCCTGGGAGAGAATTCAATGCTCCTAATGTCAACATCACTAACTAGTACTGAAATGGTGTCGGAATACCAAAAGATGAAGGAGAAACAATAGGTTGAATCAGATCACGTTGTCGAGGATCAACATGTGCTCCTACTCTATGTTGGGGCATGCCACCCCCAACACTCTGAAATGACCTCATATCAAAATAGTTGGGTTTTTTATCCAAATCAAACTCAACCCATAATTTTCTCAAAAATGAAGGGGCACCTCACAATTAGCATGTGGTGGATGATTAAAGACCATCCACCATTGGTCCCAAAAATGTGTGGCTATTTGTGGGTGCCTACACCATCTAATTGAAATTAAATTTTTATTAAGAGGAATTGGCTGGTTAGTATGGGGATTAATGAAATATTGGGAAATGGTTTGTTTGCTAATGTGAAGGTCTAGGATCTCTCTATAAGATAGTCCATCTAAATAAAATTGTCTCCTCTCTTCTTTCCATCGGCAAAAACTATCTAAATTTGCATCGATAGATCAAACAGAGTCGACAATAGTTTGCATTGAAGATGCAAAACGTGCTAGATGGGGGGGAATATTAGGCTCATTTTTATCAAATTAATCTTTTCTTGAATAATGTTTATGTTTGCATTGATATTTTCTCACAACTGAGTCTCATCAAAATGTAGGAGGTGGGGGGTTAGGAGGTGGAGAGGGTGGAGGTGTGGGGTTTTGAGGTGGGGGGCTATGATGTGGAGAGGATTGAGATTAGGGGTTTTGAGGCTACTCATCATGCAAAAGATCCTCTATAGTAAACTCATTAGCTAATGGTAATTGCTCCATGTCAAGGGCCACTGTATGTTAAACAATTAGAAAAAATATATCAACAATTAAATAATGTACAATTTGAACTAAAAATCACATCGAACACACAAATTCACAATACATCACTAAGACACATTCAAACTTAACATAAATGTGCAACATGAATTTAGACTAATTTACGTCATAGAAAATAAAAATTTAAGGCATATAATCATGTATGAGGCATGTATAAAACACCATCTCATGGAGTAGAAAAAATATTGCATAATTTGTTCAAGAATACTTTTCTGGGCCAAAAATAAGGCAAATGTTTAACTTAAGTTTCATGGTTAGATATTTATAGTTTTTGTTATCTACTGAAATTGCACCTTGTTGAATATGAAATTCAACATTTCAGTGTAACATGGGAATGATCCCAAGGTGTGGGTACCTTAAATGAGACCAAACCTCCGGAGAAGGTCGGCTTCCTATATGGATATATCACCTAACTACTGATTCTTGAGGGGAAAAAGGAGAAGGATTATTTTTAAGCTGAAAATGGTAAAAACTACTTTTATGGTGATACACCTAACTGAATCAGGACTATGAAATTTAGAAACTCAACACTTAACTACAATGACAAAGTTATATATTGCACGATTAACTGCTACATAACCCGCATAAGTGCTTCACATAAGGGTCACAATGTTTAAACTTCTAGGAGGAATGACAATTTCATAGCTAGAGGCTATTTTCAATGTTTGACACAATATGTAACCTGCAACATCATACTCTTGCATAAAGGTGTTAAAACTGAGATAAAATTATCAGGGAATGAATAATATTTCTCAAAATAACTTGATCCATAAACCAAATACACACAATAATGCAAGGAATTAAAAGGAAAAACCTCAAAGTCAATGATATCCAAGGTTTAAATTGTATTCCGTACTCCAAAATGGGTTACAAAAACCTACAAAATTTTGTCAGAGGACTGAAAAGTCACTAAGTACAGAAATGCCAATCAAGAACTGATTACAATGAAGTCACATAAGTTGTACTATATCACTCAACTCCCAACAAGATCCATCAAAAAAGGATCTAGAAGTTCCATGAACTCGTATGCCTCCAAAAAGCCTATTTTCTAGCCACTGAATCTTCACCAAAAAGGCTCCAAAAGGTTGAAAAGGTCAAACTTGACCAAGTCCGACATGAAGGATCAAGAAACTAGTACCTAAATACCCTCTAACCCTCCAAAAACGTGAGTAAAATTCCCCCTATATTTTTGGCGCATGTTTGCAAATTGATTCCAATGTCCCCTATATGCTTGTAAAAGCATAAAGATTCAACAACATCCCTTTAAGGCATTTACAAAGCATATACTTCATTTTGCATTAAAAATAACACTTTGATAAAAGTGATTTATAGCAATATTACTTAATCAAAAGGCTTCACATTTAAAACAAATGCAAAACTACAAAGGCACTAATAAAATAAACCTCGACCAAGTGAGGAAAAGAAAATAAATGCACCGATATCTAAGTGACAAAGGCCCCTCCATAAGGCGTGTACAAGGAAAACAAAGAGTTCACTAGGAATGAACTCCCCACCATGGCATATATTAATTTTCATTGCAATTAATAAAAGATAGGAAAAATGGCTATTCTCTTATCGGCATGAGATTAGGGTAAACAAAAAACCCTAATAACAAAAACCAATGCAAAGTGAAAAGGATGCATTTTCCTTTTTTTCATTTCAGGAGTCTTCCACTCACACCCGCCACCAAAGGGTTTGATCTGGAGATTTTATGGGGATTATGGACACACAGTGCACTCTCATCAACATTCTCCTTCATATAATAAAGGCCGAGCTGCTAGGTAAGTCTCCCTCACTGTGGAAAAAAAAGGCCTCGAACTCTTCAAGGCAGTCATAGTAAGAATGTTTCCTATTTCTCTATATTTTATTTGGCTCGAGCTCTGGCTGAAGAAATTATGAAGATTAATTTTCTTAATTTTTTTAATATTTGGGTGCAACCCTCATGCCTTGTCTTTAGGGGATGACATAGTCTCTCATGATTTTCCTCATCTCTCTATGCCACAACATTATTTTCCTGTGCATTCATTTGGCATAGAAACTTTTATCACTGCATTCTTCAATGAGATGTTATTTGTAAACCCTCTGGTTCTATCGTATTCAACCTAGTTTTATAAGCCACGACTTATATGCATATTCCTTGTGCTTTCAATATCACATGTACTATCGACAATCAAAGTTTTGGGCTCACTTTCTACATAGAAAGTATGAATAGTATCTTCATTCTGAGATGTTTGATGATCAAACTCCTTGTAACTACAAACAAGCTCCCGAAGGCTTAATGCAACATATCTAAAAATGGAATACTAAGACCCCTCTCCCATAGAAACTTCTTCAAGAGAAGGCAAAAAAAACCTCAAAGGCATAGGTAGATTTATCCTAACAAGTCTGGAAAAGTATGGCACTATACATCCTCTGCACTTGAATTAATAGCCTTGGATATGACCTCTGGATCACTAGTCATTACCTGATCACGACCATATAAGAATTTACCATACATATCATTATCCTTCACAATAGACCTCTAGATCATCCCACCCTCCATTTTGACCTCTTGATGATAGTGGGCACAACACTGCCCCGACTATTAAATCTTGAGACTAAATTGTAATAGCAAATGACTTAATCAAAGAGAATATTTTTTTTGCAAGCATAAAGGTCAACTACTAATTTAAGGTGTTGTTGCATTTGAAATATTTTGTTATTCCTTATTCATATTGATCCTTTACCACACTTTCTACCTTGAAGTCATTACATCCACAACCTATATAAGCCTCTGGTTTGTTCATTCACTGTCTTAATATACTTGTCATTTGAACACAAACAACCTTATAGTGCATTGTATACATTTGTTGTTCTGGAGTGAATTAATATTTCCATTTCAATATTTTCATTATCTTCTAGGACTTGTGGCATATCTTTATTCTCACAGAGGTGATTCAAAATTCTAGCAGCAAGAAGCATTAAATCTCATAGTTGCTCCCACCCCTACAATATGCACCACTTTACTAACCATTACCAAACCACAAGATTTTCCTTGGAGAACTATGGTTGCAAGCTCCTTTACATGATAACAAGGATGGTAACAATATTATCATTGTTTATCTTGTCTTGAAAATATGACCTACTATCTTTTACATGAATTGCCATCTCTTTTAATTGAAGATCTTAATCACTGCCATTGATGATATTTTGACAACACCAAGATGATTGAATTTTCTTTATTAGGCACTGTATAGGGCTATCATGAACTTGTCATTGCACTTCATGGTAGAATTCTTTGATGCATATGGTGAATTTATGATTGTCTTTGGACATAAGTGGCATGTATCTTATTCAATTTTCCATCTATATTCCTTTGTATGAAAGCCCCTTTGTCCCGACTTATTCATTACTTATTGCTAAAACCTTCTTGATTGTCTTAGTATTAGTTATCCATGACAAATATTATCTATTGATTTGCATTCATTGTGGTTGTCCAATGTAACCTCTGAAAAGAAGTCTCTTTGACCATTTTGGTAGCTAATGCAACTATCCTTTTAGTATGTTGTTCTAATGCCTCCAAGGTTATTTATAATTTCATTTTGCATATCCTTGAGATCTTTCTCATTTTTTATCATTGCATTTGAAAATTCATTCTCAAGACATTGTATACAACCTTTATTTGCCACTTAAAGCACAATAAAGAAGCATGCCGAGCTCAACCCTTGTGGGAGCCACGTTTAAACCACATGCTGAAATTTGAAAGTTAAAAATAGAAACACAATTGCACCTGTATCTGTACATGAAAAAAATATGTTAGTGAAATAAATGCATATTTGGATGTTTTTGATAGCTTTGATAGTTTTTTGGGACATCTAGGGTCTGCATGCTCGTTTAATGCACATTGATATCAGTTTATGCATGCATGAGTATTTATTTATGTAAAGTTGGAAACCTTTCATTGCTTAGAGAATTGCTCTAACATCATTGCTTTTGTGTATGTAGGAACTAGGAGCAACATGGAGTGAGAAAGGACATAAAGAGCTCGGGACAATCAGCAGGATAAGAAGACAAAGAAGAACCAGTCATTTCAAGGCAATGACTGGTTCCTTTCTTTACATGCGCATTCCTTTACTTGTTCATGTATTGAATTTTCTTTATGTGCATTGAATAAGTTAGGTCAATCTCATGGCTTGTGTGAGATAATGTACATCTTACATTCAATAAAAATAACTTCATTGTTTAGAAAAGATTTGAATCATTCTTCTATTATATGCATTTGCATAAATGCAATGATTTGCAAAGTGCAATTTTTTTATGGGTTATTTCATTTATGCATTTGAATGTAATGTAGGAATGATTTAAATGCACCTTTTCTCAGTTTTAAAACAACAAACTGTACCTGATTGAGCTTGAGTAAAAATATGGTAACAATTGCATTTAAAGGTGAAGGTAGAAAATGCGTGTGCCCTAGTGGTATATCAACTAAACACATGAATTGGGCCATTAGTGGTTGATATTCTCTATATTTTCTAAAAAAATATCTATTATAAAGTTCATATGGCTTATAGGAATGAATGTTATGATTATAATATTACATGATGTTTTTAATTACTCATCCTTTACATAGTAGCATAATTAGTTTCATTCATAGGCCCAAGTTGTTTAATTCATTTTATGAGATACTAAAGTTACATAATTTATCAATAAACCTACACATATATCCAAAACATGAACCTCAATTCATAATGTAATTCCCATTAGTTACTCTCCCCTTCTCTATATTCTTGTAACCAAACACATGCCAATACGTGTGTGTTTAAAGGACCCAATGGAAAATTTAGAGACCCCTCTAATCCAATATCCATAATCTTTATATCTCCCCCATACAACCCATAATTATACCACATTATCCTCCTCCTAAAACTATTGTCCAAACCACTCCCATGCAAAAACTTATAGTATACTTGGTTTTCCTCCATCTTCTCCCACTTTAAATAAACAATTCTCCTCACCTAAAATACATTCAATTATACAATTATTCATCCCCATGACACTTAATGAAATAATAAAGACATATCAATCCCAACTTCCCTTCCCTCTAATACTATTAATCTTCCCCCTTCATCCCATATTTTAGCTAATAACCCTAAAGAATGCAATCTCATGGAACAATTGCAATCCACACAAGCTAAAATATATTTTTTGGAACTATTTTAGAATTTTCCTTCTCTTAAAGACATCTTCCAACAAGCCTTAAAAAATATTGCATTACCTATCACTTGATAGGTCATGGACCAAAATTAAAACACACTTTTTTTCTATCACACTTAGTAAACTCACTTATGATATTCTCCAAGTGGATGACTACATGGCTCCATGAATGTGTGTTGATCCCTCCACCCTTCATATAGATGTTTAAAAAATTTATGAATGTTAATAAAATTTAAATCATATATGTCAATGAATCCCTTTTTCAATTTTGTCAAGTTGGCGTTATGTAAAATTATATTTTGCCCCTAGGACCATACGTATTTCACCTCTTTACTAAAATTTCATCAATAAAGGCTCACCCAAATCACCTCCTAATACTTATTCAAAACTTACATTGTTAAAAACTTAGAGGATAAATAGGTTTCACACATTATTACCGAGGTTTCTTATGTTACACTAATCTCATGTGTATATGGGAAGAAAGAGAATGATATGGAAACTTTTGCACATAGTTATATAATAGCATATCTAGTGAAGCAAGTTGTATCGATGAAACTAAAATTTCATCAATAAGTCATTACCTCCTCATAGCCATACCCCTTCATGTCCTCTCTTATAATTTAATATGTTAATGAAGCCCTTTTTCAATTTTGTCAACTTTTTGTTATATAAAATTCTATTTTGCCTAGTCACACGTATTTCACCTCTTTACTAAAATTTCATCAATAAAGGCTCACCCAAATCACCTCCTAATTAAATTCTTCAAAACTTACATTGCTAAAATCTTAGAGGATAAATAGGTTTCACACATTAAGTTACTAAGGTTTCTTATGTTACACTATTCGCATGTGTATATGGGAAGAAAGAGAATGATATGGAAAATTTTGCACATAGTTATATAGTAGTATATCTAGTGTAGCAAGTTGTATTGATGAAACTTAAATTTCATCAATAAGTCATTACCTCCTCATAGTCATACCCTATCATGTCACCTCTTATAACTTAACTACCTTTCTTCAACAATTGATAGATTCCCTCCTCTAAAGGTCCCCTTTCATCTTCTCCCTCCTCTTCCCATAAATTTACTAATTCATTTAATAATCATATTTTCCCAAATCCCCTATCACATTCTTCACATAAAAACACATCATTCATCATGACATTAGTTTAGTTTCTCCTAGTACTATATATCCCCCTTTCTCTTCTCATAAAGTTTAAATATTATATGGCAAAGGATTCAGGATATTAGCACACTCTAGATATAAAGGAAAAGACCTTGGCCTAATGAAGATAGTATTACTTGAAAAAATATGCTCCTCAAATAGATCACTAAGTTGATGCATGAAATAATATAGATCATTTTTATATTTTTTCTAGTATATAATCCATGAATGAATTTTATCTTGACAACTTTCTCTTCTTTCTTACTTGTCAGAAGGAGCATCAAAATCTAGCCTATAATTGGATAGTGCAATCACATTTCATGCTCAATTGCCTATTTTGAAGTAGACCCCATATGAGATATTATAGAGCATTTTTATATATATTTTCATTTGTATTTCATGAATGGTATTTTATCTCAATAAAATTCTCTTCTTGCTTACCACTTAAAATAAGCAACAAAAACTAGCCATTAGCATTAGTTAAGCATTGAGCTTGTAATACTCTTATTGTGAGAAATTTATAATTTACCTCATATGGATTTATCATATGTTATTACCCTCCTTTGACCATATCCTAATACCTATTTTTGTTTCTATATAATATGTCTTATTTTTTATAGAGATAGAGTCTTCCAAATGCTACTCCACAAATATCCAATGAGATGATATCAACAACCACCTCATCATTTAAGACTATGGTGAGTAAACTTAATAACACATTATATTTTGAATAAAATCTTAAATAAATGTATCCAACCCAAATGATATGGACTCAATTAGCTCCTCATTTGTAATTCAACCTCATCAAGACTAGAATTATATCAATCAAGTTTGCTTGAAAATAACTTTCAATTCAACTATCTACCTTTCTTCCCTTGAGTTGTACCTTGAATATAAGAGTTTTATCATCTCATTCTCAAAAGAAGAATCATACCTACTATTTCAAGTAACTTTCCTTAGGTCAGAACATGAAAAGCAATCATTTAGGTTGAAGGTGCACTCAATATTGTTGACCTTCTTCCTACAAGATGTACTTTTTAGATGAAGCTTTCAACATGACTCTTTTTGGTGTTATTCTTTGATACAATGTTTTAAAAAATTCTCATTTTCCTTGGTATCCATTGTGTTTGTAGTGTTCATTTCTCTCTTCAATGTTAGTTTCCTTATTTAAATATTCACCTTGTATTTTTTCTTACATTGGTAATTCTATTAACAAGAAGTACATTTGTCTAGATTTCCATATCAAAATAGTGTTTAGGTTTTAGGTTTTAGGTTTTAGGGTTTATGATTTAGGGTTTAGGATTTATGGTTTATGGTTTATGGTTTTAGTTTTTAGGTCTAGGTTCTACTTTTTAGTTTATTGTAAATGTATCCATTATTTTGATGAATATGTTTACAAATAGAATTTAAAAACTATATAATTCAACCTAATTACAACAATTAAAATAAATAAATATAGAAACCATGAATTTACAAAACCTAAGTTCATTACATTATATAATTAAATTTTAAACCAGAATATTACAAAATAAAAAATATTAAATATAAAGCAAAAAAGCACAAATGCTAACGTGGAGGTTGTTGATATCAAATACATTGAAGGGAGGGGGTGACAAGTGCAATTTGGTGGCATATAGGGCTTCGAAAATGGGTACTCATTCTCCTTTGGTCGCTCTCTCTAAACGCATAAGTTACAGGTGAAAATCTACCAACGATCATTTTTTTTTTTTAAATACCTTTTCGAAACAGGTACCTGAAGCGGAACAGGTTCCCGTTCAAATTTAGGCTTGAAGGAACCCATTCCTAAATGAGTACCCATTCCTTTTGGTATTTTTTTGGCTGAAACTTCCCCTCTTCATGGACCCAACTTCTTGATTTTACCCTATAGTCTATTGGAATGTCAAACATCTATTGGTTTATGGGGATTCATAGCTAATCATAAGACAAGTCAACAATGAATATTAGAAAAAAATATGAGAAGCTAATCACTTATAAAAACATGGTCATCAATTTCAAGGAATACTTCACCTTCAAGTCTAGTTTGAGGGTAAGTGCATGTAAATGGTATACAAAAGGGGGTCAAATTTTGACCCTTTTTTCCTAAAATAAGCTAAGCCTAAACTTGGATGAGTAATTTGAGATGCATGCACTCAAACATTGAAGATATGACAAAAATAAGAATTGTAGTACTCTGAATCTAGTTTCTAAACTACTAGCTTTTAAAAAGAAATAGTTAGGATTAAACGTTGTGCACTCACAAAAGCATTTGTATTTTTCTCACTAAAATATAACAGTGTCTGGTATTCACCCCACCTTTTTTTTCATTTACTATTTTTAAAAACTAATTGCTAGAAATATAGTTAAGAGTGAGTACTAGAAATTGTATATTTTTTCGTAATTTTTTATTGAATATAATTATTTTTGTGATTTTTCAAAGTGGATGCATCTTGAAAAATACATCATTGACCATGTGCATCACATAAACTACAGAAAAATAATCAATTTTTTTTAATGTATAAGGAATAAAGTCTTGAGCAATCTTATATATTTTTTAAATAAATTATAAAGAAAAATAAATACATATTTATTTAAGGAATATAGAAACATTAGTAAAAGAAATTAAAAATAAATATGTTAATGTATTTCAAATTTAAGAAATATATATGGTCAAAAAGCCAAGAAAACATGTGACATTTTGGTGGTAATTTTATTAAATATCATTATACAATGTGTAAACCTAATGAAATGCAAGTTGAAAAACTCCATTGAAGGTCAAGAATATGTGAAATAGAGGAAAATTAATAGTTGAAGAGTTTAGTCTTGTTATCTAGACTTGTTCCAAAGAAAAAAGGGTGAGAACATTTTTCACTTAAAAAAACATGACCGTGTTTCATGTTCCATAAAACATGATCACATTTTGTAGAACATGAAATGTGATGTTTTATAAAACAAAAAATGCAATCCCATTTCTTAAAACTAAACACTCCCTATCTCTCTCTTCCTTTGTATCTATATTTCTCCTTTACTATCTCTTTTCTCTCTCTCTCTCTTTCTCCATCTTTCCCTCTCTCTCATATCTCTTTTTATCTCTCTATCTACCTCTCTATAGCTCTATCTCTATCTCTTTATCTCTCTATCCTCTCTCTCTCTCTCTTTATATCTCTCCTTCCTATCTCTATCACTCTCCCTCTCCTTCTCTATCTCTCTCTATATCTCTCTCCATCACCTCCTCCCCTCTCCCCCTCTCTATATCTTTCTCCTCTCTCTCTTTCTCTATATTTCTCCCTATCCCTCTCCCTCTCCCTCTCTCCCTCTCTCACTTCCTTTATTTCTCGATCTCTCCCTCCCTTTATCTCTTTATATGTGTGTTTACATCTCTCTCACTATCTCTATATGTCTCTCCCTCTTCCTCTATCTTTTTATATCTCTCTATCTCTTTATGTCTCTCACCCTCTCCTTATCTACTCTCCCTCTCTTTATCTCTCTATCCTCCCTCTCTCCTTATCTCTCCAAATCCCCTTTCTCTTTGCCTTTATTCATCTTTGTCTTTCTATCTATCTCCCCCTCTCCCTATCCCTCTCCTTATATCTCTTTCTCACAATTTCTTTATGTTTCTCTCCATCTCCATCTCTCTCTTACTCTCCCTCTCTATCCCTCTTTATCTCTATCTCTATCTCTATCTCTATCTCCATCTCCATATCCATCTCCATCTCCATCTCCATCTCCATCTCTTTTTCCTCCCTTTCTCTTTATCTCTCACCCTCTCTTTCCCTCCTCTCTCCCTCCCTCCATTTCTCTCCTTTCTATCTCTCTATATCACTCCATCCCTCTATTTCTCTCTTTCCCTCTCTCCCTCTCCCTCTCCCTCTCCCTTTCTGACTCTATCTCTCTCCCATCTCTCTTTCTCTCTCTCCCTCTCTATCTCTTTGTCTTTCCCCCCTCTCTCTATCTCTCCTACTCCATGTATCCCTTTCTATCTATCTCTCACTATCTCTATATATATATTCTCTCCCTCTCAAATTTATCTCTCCATATCACCTTCTCCATTTATCCTTTTCTATCTCTCTTTCACTCTCTTTATATATCTCTTACCTTATCCCTCTCTATCTCTCCATCTCTCTCCCTCTCTATCTCTCTATCTCTATCTCTATCTCTATTTCTCTATCATCTCTCCATCTCTCTTTAGTCTTCCTCCCTATCTTTATATCTCTCACACTCTCTCTCTCTCTATATATCTCCTTATTTTCCCCTCTCCCCCTCTCTATATCTCCCCCCCTCTTTCTCTATATTTATCTATCTCACTCATCCTCTATCTCTCAATCCCTCTCTTTCTCCATTTCTCACTCTCACTCTCTCTATTTATATCTCTCTCACTATCTCTATATGTCTTTGTCTCTCCCGAGCTCTATCTCCCCCTCTCCCTCTATCTCTTTATCTCTCTACCCATCTATCTTTATCTCTCTCCCTCTCTTTATCTCCTTTTCTCTCTCCCTCTCTCTTTTTCATACTCACAATTTTACCTCTCATATATTTCTATGGGATTTAAGTATGTTTCTATAATATCCCCCTTTCAATAAATTTATGTTTTTTTTTTAACGTTTTTATAATAAAAAATCTAAAGTTATGGAGGTTTTTGTTCAGTATCTAGTGTTTCTATAGTTTGCAGGACTTCCCTTTCCAATCAAATGCAAGATTTTCATCTACATCCTCACATTTAGTTCACCTTCACTTCCCACAAGATTTCCTTTATAATTTTATATTTATGTCAATTTTGTGGGATATCAACCCCCAATTAGGTATTTTCCCATCCAATATTCATGTTCACTTGTAGATTGAGTCCCTCCAAACATCCTTTTGTATCTATTTCTCCAATTTCCTTCACTTCCCTCTGTGATATTTTAAATTGCAACTAAACATACTCGTGAACTTCCTAATGTTCACTTTAGTAGCATTTATTTGCATGTGTTCACTTCCATATTTTTTTTTGCATACTTCCACTTTAACATTTGTGGGATTTCCATTTGCATCTAGACATATGAACACTATCCCAAATTCACTTCGAATGTTCACTTCTATGTGTAATTTCCGCAAAATCCCTTCTCCATCCATCTCTTCCCTTTCCTCCATTTCCTCCTTTATGAGAATTCAATGTGCAATAGAATATCACTCCCACATCCACTTCCAAAATTGGATTTTGTAATTATTTCTCACATTATTCCACTTCACTTGCCAATGGAACCTCAAATCCCAAAAATATGTAGTTGAAGACCTTTTTCCTATAAATCACAAGTGAAAAAATCAAGAAACTAAAAAAGTTGCTTTGTGGTGGTATAGTTTCCATTTGTATGATCTTCATATTTCACTTCCACAACAAAACCTCGTCTTCCTCATGTTCGATTACATAGTAAATTTTTATAATATTTTTGAAATACTGCTCGGTTGCTCTCGCCATTCCCAAAACTAATCAACGTCACCATTAATACCCAATTCGACATTGCAATCACTGGACAGTAAATTTATAAGTAGGCCTACCCATAAAAATATATTTTGATCAAAGAGGATAGATTTAAGTGACGAATATGATGAATGATGGTACTCCTATGCCATCTCCTAGTGGCATCTATAGTGTACTTCCCAAGATTCTTCATGTCATTTAACTCCATATCAGGTGTCATTAATTCATAAATATCTTGTGGATATGGGTGACATTCTTCCATGCCACTTGAGGCATTTTTTATTATTTCCCTATTGATTTGCACATGATTTTGGATATGATCTAAAGGAGGACTAAAAAATTTGAATAGGGTATTGTGGGTTCCTCATCTAGTTAATATTTTGATCATCTTGAGGATCTCATGATAGCTAACCTCAATGTAATAAAGAATCTATAAAACTGGTCAATTCTTCTTTCAAAAGGGTTGGTTGGTCATTGAATCAATTTATGGGTTTGATAAAGTCTACAAGTCATTCTAGCATGTCAGACTCTAAACATCTGAAATATAAATAAATGAATCTATATTATAGAGTGTAGAAAGGGTTTGTAATGCACATATCTATAATGGTATGTCTCTATGATGGTTTTAAATGATTTAGGGAATCATATAGTTTTAGTTGTATAATTCCTTTCACCATATTTGCTAGTGCGGATATAAGTAGGGTTTGATGTGTGTTTGATAGAACCTAATATATTCCAAGTGGTTTGTAATAACCATTCCTTGGTCTCAAGTGGTTCATTGCAGTTCTATGATGGATTATTAAGTATTTCCATTCTATGATATGCAATTTATAATTTCCATTTGAATATATATCTATTTTTATTGATACCCTACCTAACTATAATTATTTCCTCTTTGTTGTTCATTGGAGTAGGTAGACGTTATTGGCGAGGAAATTAATCAATCCATCAAATATTTAATCACCTTCCATCTTGTTACCAATAGGAGCTGATTACGAGTAGTTTAGGTTTTGCATCATGTTCATGATTCAAAAATATAAAGTAGGGAACTATCTTATGCAGACCTTAAATAATGAAATAGGTTTGCACCTTGTCACTATGTATGTAATAACAAATGAAAATACTTAAAGGAATTATAATGTGTTGATACTTGTAGGTGCATGTGCAAGGTGTCATTAGTATAAAGATGCCTTTTATAGTCAGTTACACTTGATTTAGTGATATAAAATGGGATGAGGTATGTAGTTGGGTATGGTTGTTGTTTGTGTTATTCATTATTATATTTTAATTGATGTAGAATTCCTGCTAAGACATACCTCTAGGAACACCCTCATAGATTTAAGATAAGCTTGAAGTTTAGGAGAGATTATCCACTCTCATTTTAGGCCTTCAACCATCCTCAATTTGTTGATGAATTCCCTTTTTACCTTCTTAAAGATAATCCCTAGCCATAAAAGCGAAGAAAAGTTCTAGGATTTTGGACCTATGATTTTGGGACCTAACACAAAAATGTCCAAGGGCCCCAATGAATGCATGCCTAAGCCATGTGCCTAATACATATAATCACACAGTTTACACAAATCACTAGCATGATAGAAATGGTTAAAATTTACAAGAAAAATTAACCTTGACTTACAATTTAAACTCTTTAGCTCTGATACACACTTTTAGTCCATAGACCTAGAACCCTTTGATTCTCCCTAACTACAATCTATCCATCATCACACCCTAAGAGATCTTGTCTCCTTAGAATTTACTTGATTGTAAATATATATTCACAATTGGCACCCAAAATCCTCCATACAAAAACTCAAACTTTCCTACTAGAAAACATTAATTTATCCATAATGTCGTACATTCTAACATGTTTATCATCCTCAAATATTGCACTAATCACCAATGACCTCCTTTGACATTGTTTATCCCAAGGAGTTTGTAATTTTGATAGTTGTCTTGGAATTTGAATGATCCACTATCCAAGGAGGTTGTCTACCTAGACACCTATTGTTTCATCTCCCTACCCTAACTACACATGATGTAAGGAATCACACTTGTGGCATAAGCCTCAACCTATTTGCACATTCATGCACCCTTCATCTACATAAATTCTCTTGTCTGTCACTCTATTATTGAAGTGCATGTCCCATCATTGCACCTAGACCTTTACCAATACTTTTGCACATATTTTATCCTTCATTTATGTAAGGACACCTTTGCACACTTTTTTTTTTTACCAATATTTAGTTATTTCCAAAATAAACGTGCATATTTCTAGTCTTTACAAGACTATCAATCGACCTAGGATGCTCTTTCATCAAACTTGTAAGGATTGTGATGTTTATAAACACCTTAGATGAATATTTAGAATCACCAAGGTTAATTTATCCTAGGAAAGACCCCTAGATTAAACAACTTTATCAATTTGATCAAGGGTTTGAAGACAACAAACACAAGTATACAAGTGGCCTATATGTAGATGATGGGATTTTTGGTTCTTTATCCCTTATGAATTGAATTGTGTGCTAATGATTTTTGTTTTTCCTTACCTATACTTTGTATGTATTTCCTATATGAATTAATTAAATATTAAATGCCTTTAAATACCAAGATTTAGCAACATGTCACACAAACATATGTTAAGCCATCTCAACGACTAGTTGAAGGGGGTGGGAAAGTTATAATTTTAATTTCCATATTTGAATTTGAGGTTCATTCCTACACATTATGGGATTAGTCTCAAATGGTGCAAAAATAAATATTGGTAGGGAAGTGATATAATTGAAACCGAGGATGAATGTACTAAGATAAATGCATATGTAACATAATAAATGATGGGTGAATGGTGAATTTTTGAAAAATGTGTAAATGAGAATAAATAAAAATGGATAAAATCAAAACATCAACTAAAACTTAAAAAGTGTCACTCATTAATATATAGTTATATCAAAAACTTCCACCCAAAAAACATATAAAACAAAAAATTAAATTAGAATATCCCCTATCATCACAACACATGATCTAAGGAATCACACTTGTTACATAAGCCTCAACCAATTTGCACATTCATGCACCCTTCATCTACATGAGTTCTCTTGTTTGTCACTCTACTCTTGAAGTGCATGTCCCATCTTTGCACCTAGACCCTTACCAATACTTCGGCACATATTTTCTCCTTATTTTGTGTAGGGATACCTTTGCACACTTTTTCTTGATCAATATTTAGTTATTTCCAAAATAATTGTGCCCATTTTTAGTCTCTACAAGATTCAATTTACCTAGGATGCTCTTTCATCAAACTTGTAACTTGATTGTGATGTTTATAAACACATTAAAGGAAATTTAGAATCGCCAAGGTTAATTTATCCTAAGACATACCCCTAGATTAAGTAACTTTACAACTTTGATCAAGGATTTGAAGACAACAAACACAAGTGTGCAAGTGGCATATATGCAGATGATGCAAATTTTGGTTCTCCATCCCTTATGAATTTTAAATTGTGTGCTAACGATTTCTCTTTGTCCTTGCCTATACCTTGTATGCATTTCCTATATGAATTAATGGAATATTGAATGTCTTTAAATACCAAGATATAGCAACAAGTGGCAGAAACATGTCTTAAGCCATCTCAATGACTAGTTGAAAGGGGTGGGAAAGTCGGAATTAGAATTTGCATAGTTGAATTTGAGGTCCATTGCTACACATTATGGGATCAATCTCAAGTGGTACAAAAATGAATCTAGATAGGGAAGTGATATAATTGAGATGAAAGATGAATATACTAAAATAAATGCAAATGTAATATAATAAATAATAGATAAATGATGAATGTATGAAAATATGTGTAAATAAGAATATAATTGATGCTATGTAGAAAGGTAAATCCTTGAAGATCTCATAGTGTTGAGTGAGAAGGATCTAACTCATTTCCATGGAAGTTCTCACCATTACCAAAACAACATGCATTAACACTAAAGCCAATTGTGAAACTTGCTCATTTAGGTTAGAACATCGTACTATTTTTGTTTTTCTTTTGGACCCAAGAAGAATACAAAGGATAAGAATTATGCAGTAAAAAGGGTTGCAAAACACTGTCAAAAAATACAAAAGAACAGCAGAAAAGAATAAAGGACTTTGAAGGACAGCTAAAATGTATGGAACAGCCGTTCAGAATGTCACAGCTACAGACAGACATAAAGACAAAAGTCTTAAAGACATCAAATACACATCACAGAGCATAACTACAACACTTAATTAAGGCGAACAGCTGCCATTATAAAGGAACAAAAACTGCTTCTGTCAAAGAGAGAAGGGCCAACAGTTTCTTAAGCTTAAGCTGAGTTTGATAAGGTATAATGGGGGAAGCTGTACAAGAACATTAAAGAGTGTAGAAATAGCTGTATAAGGCAATCAAGACACCCATGAACATTGTTGAAGTGTCATAAATCCATCCATACACATTGCTGAATCTGTAAGGCTGGAAAGAGCATTAGAAGATGTTATAAAAAAAATTTAGATTGTTTATTTAAGGGGTAAATGTTTTTGATTTGGAATTATGAATTGATGAGATTACAAACGGGGGCTTCATCTTTAATATAACCATTCAACAATACCACCTCAACGGAGTTTGAATCTTGATGACAAGAACAACAATATCACCTTTAAAACATCACACTATACCAATATTGACAAATTTTCTTTAATATAACTGAAAAAAATATTTTATTTTTTGATAATCTATTAAGATGATTGAAGCCTTTTAGTTAATTTAAATGCACTCATGTTCAGGAGTCTTATACTTTCTTTTTTATTTCTGGCATTCTGTATACACAAATGGGACTGGACTCTCACTCTTCTCCCTTTGGAACACCAA
Source organism: Sequoiadendron giganteum (assembly GCA_007115665.2). NCBI lineage: Eukaryota > Viridiplantae > Streptophyta > Pinopsida > Cupressales > Cupressaceae > Sequoiadendron > Sequoiadendron giganteum. The sequence continues at coordinate 891,488,982 of CM021100.1, forward strand.
GCTGGACTTGAACAGAGGAATCTCTAACAGTGAAAGTGTTATCTGGCTTTCATAGCTCAGTTGGTTAGAGCACCCGTTTAGTAAGCGGGAGGTCATGAGTTCAACTCTCATTGAAAGCAGTTTTGTCTGCATTTTTGAAGACAAAACCATCATTGGGGACAGTGCTGCCTTTTCTAGGCATACTAACAGACCTCCTATATTAAAACATGCTAGATTAAAACACTAGTATGCTTTGATTGTTACATGTTTGCAGCTTTCTATTATTCATTCAAATTTTGATCATTTATTACGATGCTCACAAATCTAACGTTAAAAACCATCTTTACTTGCTTTATTTTCAAATAATTTCATTCATTTCCGATTACTACTACCACCTAAATATTCATTATTTACTGGGGTTGAAGAACTATCATACTAGGAAGAATCTAAGGTATCTTTCATAGAGAGCTTTGAAAAATTTCAATTAATAAAGTTTGGTGTAGTGTGTTATCATTTTATATTTGTTTTTTAAAGTATATTTAATTTGTGAATATACGTGACAGTTATATAGATTGAGTTAGAATAAGTGTTCAAAATAGTTGTTTCATATATATTATTAAAGAAATCGAGAGATCTTAGATTTGTGTTAGTGTTGGTTGCTACAATCTTATCTTTGATAGAATAAGATTGTTGAGATGATAAGTTGGAAGTTACTTCTACTCTTGAGACTACTTTAAAGGAGGTCTATCTTATTGACTTACAGGTCTTTGGTGAAAAGAGAAGAGCATTTCCCACCTTCCATAAACGATTATATAGGTTAATAACATAAATACTACCAATTGAATCTTAAATGTGCGCCCAATTTATTTCATGCCTTTTTGTCTCAATGAATATAAGGTGTACTTGGTTCATTTTGATATTCTTGATTTATATACTATATTATCACATACTTCTAATCATTCTCCTATCACCACTTCTATAAATAAACATTTATTTTGTTTTGTTTCCCTTATTTGCCCATATCCATTTAATTATTGATTTTTATGTGATTTCATCTCTTTTTGAAACTTTAATTTAGTTTATTTCTATTTATATATTCCAATCCCTTTAATTTATGTTTTTCATATTCCTTTACCCTTTGCTTCAAATATTTAATTTTTGGTATCCATTAACTTCTAATATTAAATAATCTTATCTATTTGCTCTCCAATATTTATTCACTTTATCTCACATTCACTTTGAAAATCTAATCTTCCTTTGAACAACTATTAAAGAATCCATCTCCCCTCTTTTAACCAACATGACCTTATATTTCCTATTTCATTTCTTTTTATAGTGGAATCATCTTGAAGCAAGCTAAGAGTATATTTGGAGCAAGCTTTGGACCATTCTTAGAGCAAGATTTGGAGCATCATCATATAGTTTTTAGATGCTATTGTGTAACCCTTTTGAGGTTTTATGTAGTTATAGTGAAGCCCTCCTAGTGCCAATCTCATCATTTTTAGCCTTGTTTTCATATTCCTTTTGTTCTGATTAGAGAAAAAACAGGTTTTGAAGGGACCCCGAAACCCTTTACAAACAAATTTTGAATGGATCTGGAACCCCCAACCAGAAGGTTGTCAAAACAAAAAGACAAAAAAGCATAGACAACCAAAGAAAAAAAGGCTACCAAAGCCAAAAAACCGCGACCAACTACAAAGCCGCAAAACAGGCAGCAGCCAGCCAAAAACCAACCCCCAAACAAGAACCATCAAGATTTGCATTTAGAATTACTCTTGTGGGAGCAGAGAGTCATGTTAAAAGGAGGCTTAGAGGACTTATCTTTCTTGCTCTTTACCGTAATCCAACCCTCTTCCACTTGTATTGCTTTATTGAGCCAAGCCAGCGCACTATTGTCTTGAAGAAAATAGCCAGCAGCCTTAGCCATAAATATTTGATCTGTATTCCTCCCTGCAGGCGTGGCCAAAACAGGAGTGCCACCCGAAATGAAAGCTGGAGCACTAACGTCAACAGTGGCAGCCATAGGTCCAAACTCAATCTCAAAAGGGGTTTTAACAATGTTGTTTTGCACAACGTTAGCTACCCCACCAATGGGGCCAACCGGAGAGGAAGCCCCAAGGCCAAGTGACTCCACAACAACCACCTCAAAAAAACTCTTAGGCTGCCCAGTTTTCTTCTCAACTGTATAATGCTGTTGAGAAGCACCTTTCCACTAAGTCGCCTTCATGATTTTTTTCTCAAAACCACATTGAGCAACAACATGACCTATTTTAAAACATTTTCTACATCGAAAGGGAATCCCTTCATAATCCAAAGCTTGGACCCAAGAACACTTAGAATTTTTGAGAAATATCTCAGCAGACAACCCTCTTGAAACATCCATATCAACCAAAATGCGGGCAAAGGTAGAGTGAAACATATCGGAGGATGCATCATCCACCAACAAAAAATCTCCAAGAGCCTCACCCACTTCCTCTAAAAGGGAATTAGTCCATAAATGTAGAGGAAGATTAGGAAGTCGAACCCAAATCGGGATCTTATTGAAAGTTTCAAAAGAAGGGTTGAAATCAGCATGCCAACGCTTAATCATCAGCAGAAATTTATCTTCCCAGCTAAAAATATGATCACACAAAATTTTATTTCTATTACTCAGATTTTCAAGATTTAGGTTTTGAATTTGTATATCCTCATGACATAGATCTATTTTTAGTACTAGTTATAGTCATATTGATAATTTGATCTATTGTTTAAAATCCCACAAGGGGATAAACTAAGGGAGGCACTGTTGTAATCACATGTTTTATAGAAATTTTCATATTATTATTTTGTGTTGTAGGTCAAATTAAAAAAAAAAAGGAAATAAAAAGAGGAAAGATAATATACAAATCAAAAAATTAGATATCCTCTATAAGGAAACTTATACATATAGCAATCATCATCTACATAAGTTCCAAGATACCATCTTTCTAAAATTAGGTGGAAAATGTAGCTTGTTTGTTTGTTTGTTTGTTTAACTATTAAGATTTCTACTTTTAAGTTTTGTTCCAAAATCGTCATTCATGTGGGTTTGATAGTCCCAACTTAGAGTGTGCTAAATTAGGTCAAATATAAGGCTCTTTCATACATTTGTAAATATCTTTTAAATATTAGCCTTACAAATGTTATGTGTTGATATTAGATCTCCAAACATCCTAGAATGGGTACTTGGACACCCATGGTGGTTGTGATGGCACCTTCAAAATTTGCAAATTTGAAGTGTCCATGTTGAAAAATTTGGCTTTGCACACTCAGAAATGCACCTAAAAAATCTGCCCAAGTGACTTAATTTGAGGGATCATAATTCAAAGCCAGTTGATTTTCATGCCAAACCCCTTGGTGAGAGTATACATTTGACATATTTGAACATGTATGTCTGATTTTAGCTTCCCGTGATGAGTTTTGATAGGGTTTTTAAATGCAAAGCTGAAGGGTTCTGAGACTGTTGTTGGATGATCGTCATGACAGACAGATTGATGCTTTGCATTCCCATCATATTAATATGCTCCCTAGTCTGGTTTTGAAACCTTGGGATGTGATTTGATATTTTTACTAAATCAAAAGCAAATGCAGTTTGTTCTATTTTATCATCTGTATTTCTATAATTTTTCAAGGAGGTCAACTTTGACCCTTAATATATTGTGAAGTATGTGGATTGAAAGAAAGCCCTCTTGCACACATACTCAATTGACCTAAATGATCTAATGTTTCCAGTGGTAGCTTCCTAGGAAGTGATTTGATATTTTTTCAAGGTGACTGGGTGAGCCCTAATTGGTTTTTTGGCTGGTGTAGTTGCAGAAAAGTCTAAGGGAGACACTTTGTCAATGAATATCTTGCACCTCAAGATGAATTTTTCCAATCTATTTGTTGCAATGAATTCTTGGATCAAATGTCTACATGACTATACATTTTCATGGCTACTGGAAGTTGTTTGACTAATTTTTCAGGGTGATTTTGGAGGCTACTGGTCTTGTTTTGACTACTGTGCAAATATGCTAAAAAACATTTTTTAATGACAATCCAATTCTTTTTTTTTTCACCTCTAATGCATTCAAAAGCAGCCTCTGATCAATTCAGGGTAAAACCTTGTTTCAAAACAACATCAAAATTAGTTGGTCCCACTAGGGACCTGACATGTGTCACACAACTAGTTGAAGATGGTGTTACATTTGGGTCACCATGGGATAAAGCCAAAACACTATTTAATCTTGCCATCAAGTTTGAACAGCTGCATGATATTGAAAAAGCAAATCATTTACACAAGGCCACTGCTGTTCAATTTTCATGTTTATATGATGCATATCCGTGCCTTGCAACTATGGATCAGATTTGAAACGAGACCCAATTAAGCATAGAGATTTGGTTAAGGATGCACTTAAGATGGATAAACACTCATCAAATGTTTTATTATTCTTGGCAACATAAAGCAAAAGAAACAATTAGGGCTGCAGAAAGTGAATCAATGTGCCAGAATTCTTCTGGCTTTTCACTTAGAAATTGGAAATACTTTGTAGCTTTTCACAATAAGAAGAGGAATTCATAATGAGGTAATTGATAAGAAAATGAAGTCAAGGTGGATGTCATATGTTAATGGATGATTCAATATGAAGGTTTTTGTAGTAATTTAGATGTTGGATCTCAGATCTGTCTAGCCCAAGTTTCACTTTTCAAGAAAAAACAAGAAAAGGGGAATCTCTATTGGCAGGACTTCTTGGGGACAGAGCACGCTCAATGGAAATGCTTCCTCCAACTTCATATGGTACTCTATTTCATGATTTTTTCTCCCAGTCTGCCTCAGATTTTCATCACAGTTATTAGCAATCGCCAGATCACCTAACTAACGTTTGGAATCTTTATATTGACTCTCACATTGATAGTTTTGTTCCAGTTGTTGTGGCCTTGGCATCAAATGATACCGAAGTTGGTCAAATGAATACGAAAGAGGAAACTTCCTATGTACAATAAGATGATCTTGATTTGGGCACTTTTTACTATGAACCCCCGCGCCTTCTTAGCTTGGATAACCCATTTGTTAACTATGATCTTATTAATTCATGCAACTTTATTCAGCAGGCATACAGTCCACTTGGTGCTTGCCAAATGATAATGTCATCAGTTAACTGTTCTATTCCATTCACACCATGGGGTTCCCCTTTCTGTGATGAATGCCCAGAGGTTTTATTAAAGAGAGCTACTAAGACTTTTAGAAGTACACCTTCCATATTAAGGAAATGAAATCAAGTTGAGACAGGATCCCAAGAAGAATGCAATGCAATTTTGAAGGCTCGAGGGTCGTTTGTAATGTGTGACACAAGACTTGGAGATATTTCTGCTACAAATGGGCCGCAGCCATGCTAGCTGAAAGGGGGCGATATGATATTATAGTGGAGAGCTTTACAGGATATTTTGTGCTTGCTAGGAACTACATCAAATTATTTGAGGAAACCCTGTTTAGCAGTGGCACTCGATTTTTTTCTCTTGGCTCGATCATCATTATGAGGTAGAACCGTGGCATGATTGTAAGGAACACTGTTAAGAGTAGTATATGAGGTGCCCCCAATCACATGCCACATTTCAATGTTGAGTGCAATGCAGAGGCATTCAACTTTTACTGTTCAAATGCAAGCTATCAGTCGTGGAAAGCTTTGTACACAAAAACTTCGATTGGAAGAAGATAAGGGTTTCATAGTGACCACTGTAAACATTTTCCTAGCACTTGAGTTCATGAGAAAGAGCAAAATGTGAAGAGCATCAAATCCGTCAAAATCGGAAAGAAGCGCACCAATTTGTCTTGGCTGAAGAAGTAAAATGGAAAGTTATTAAAAAATGAGGGGTTCAGGGTCTCTCCTGTTTCCATCGCCCGTCGTTGAAATGCCTGGACATTTCAATGAGACTTTTGTGATGGTGTGACAGTGGATTCTCTTATCGCCTATCGCGGTAACCTATTCCCTTCTTCCCGTAGCTTCTGTGATATGCGATGATAGCTGCTAGGCTTACTCTTATTGCCCATCGCAGTATTGTGTTTTTTTTTGTTATTAAAGGTAAAGCAAGGATGTTAATTTCAGATGTGAGATGGGAAGGTGGACGATCCTTAAGGAAGCGTGGGAGGATAGAATTTGCGCTTTTTGTAACGAAGGGGTGGTGGAGACGGGGTGACACTTTATTATGGTTTGCGCGGCTTATAGGGACATCCGGACCTAGTTTGAGAACAACTTAAACGCTACAACCTGCACGAGTTATTCGAGGAGGAGAAAATCAGCAAGACTGCTAGTTTTTTGGTCAAAATTCATAAGAGAAGATCCAACATTGAAAAGAGTTCGGAGATTTCTTAGCTTGTTTTTGGCTCTTGATTCTATAAACTATTTGGTTTTGTGGACGACATTAAAATCTCTCATTCATTCATTCTTGTTTCGACGATGCACTATATGTTTATGCAAGTACGATGGTGAGCCCCGTAATTAAAATGTTGCCCAATGCTATAATAATTAAAAGCCTTCAAAAGTTAAGGTAAAACTTAAGGTGTCAAAAATAAAATATTAAGGTGTTTCCCAATAAAGTAATTTTGGGTTTTCATTATTGGGAAAAATAAAATATTAAGGTGTTTCCCAATAAAGTAATTTTGGGTTTTCATTATTTAAAAGGCAAAGAGTTTAAGTGTAAAGTGAAAAGTGATTCACACATGTAAATTTTTGCCCGAGGTAATTTTTGGCAAATATTTTAAATGAAATATTTAAAATATTGTGGGCACAGGAAAAATATTGTTTTCAGCTACAGCTAGCAGATTAAAAGGATTTTTCACAGATCAAAGGAAAAATGTGGGAGAGGTGAAGAATTTTACAATGAAATGGTAAATTTGCAGCCTGGGTAAAAGGAGTAAAGGTTTTCCACGAGAAGGGGATTTTTTTGTTGAAGAATAAAAGATGAATACAAGAAGAATACAAGAAAAATATAAAGGAAGAAAACATTTTTACAGTTGCAGATCATGATGGAGATCAAGCTGCCAAGTGTCAACTGTAGATCCATTTTAGGGCTGCTCCTTCTTCTATATCTTTTCTTTCTTTCTCATTTGTAGGGGTTCCAATTTCTGAAGTTCTGCAAGGCAGATAAAAGCTTTGTAAAAATTTGTAAAATTAGGGTGAAATATAACTATTAGCCATTAGTCTGAGGTGTTTCTGTGTTTTGAATTATGCTTTATGAATATTTTATTTTGTGACTGTCTCCATGGTTGAGTGGTTGAGATGTAATACTCTTTTGAATTCAATAATTAAAGATTACTTGAGTTTTTTCATGCATATTTGTTGCATTTGAGTTGCATTTGTTATTACCTTATGTTCAAATAATAGAGTAATTGCTTTAATGAAAATAATGGGAGTATTATGTCTTTAGATGGATTTATATGAATGGTCATTTGATAAAGCTTTAGCGGTCTTGTTATCATAATGTGATAACATTTTCAAAGATCTTCAAAACATGTTTAACATTGCAGGATGAAATGTTGGTTGTATGACTCTGTAGCCCTTTTCTTGGAAATAGTCAAGCCTTGTGCATCTTTTGTTTTCAGTTTGGTCACAACTCTTAAAAACAATTCAAACCATTCAATTCTATTGTTCCAATATTATGGGTTATTTGTATCTACCATGATCTCCATGCTAGTTAATGAAAGTTGTCCAATATCTTAGCCAATATTGAATGATATTTCATATTTCTTGGCATATTCTTGTGAGAGCATTATCTATTAAGTAATACCATGTTGAGTGTGTGTATGAATCTTTAGGTATTGCTAAAAGGGTCGCCCCCCTAGGTCCTACAGAGCCTAAAATGTAGGGAAAATGTGTTTCAATCTCTTTTCATGTTTGTTGGCCAAATCCTATACTAGATTTGAACATGAAGTGTGGCTTACTTTTAGGATTTAGTGGATCTATTGATTTGGGAAACCAACAGGTTGAAAATATTATTATTATTTTATTATTATTCTTATAACATAATATTAACCATAATGGCATTAAGGGGGAGGAACTACTTATAACAATGGAAGTTGTGGAGTGGTTTGATTTTATTTATACCACTTTCTCATTCCTAGGCAATAGGTGAGAGAGTGACACGCCTTTTGTTACTATGGGTGGGTTTCGTAGAGTGTAATAGCTTGAAAATGTAGTGCTATACTTGGGAAAGTGATCCCACTCTTCACATGGGTCAAACATGTTTTCATTATTGGTTATTATTCATGGTACAATGAATAATTTTGATCATCAAAGCATTTTTTGTCATACCATTAATTTTGGTATTTTTTGTTTAGGGAAAGTATTTATTGTTTTCCCTCTTTTAATCTCTATAAATTGGCTACATTGGATAATTCTTCTATAGGTCTATCGCAAGTGAGCACTAATATGTTGCTAGAATTTTGTTAGATAATTGAAAGGATAAAATTAGATGTATTGATGTAATACTTCTATTAGATTAATATAGACATGCCCTTTCTTTATTGGTGGATATTTTTTGAAAGGAATTATCCATGTATTCTAGTGTTATGAGTTCTATTTAGTATGTTTGTTGATTCCTTATTATTGCTTTGCATGCTTATTCATGTTTCATTTTAGATTTATGGTTGATTAAATACACATTTAATCATGTTAATCATATTTTTGTACATTTTATACTTATACTACCACTACTATTATTTATTTTTTTCTCAAAAAGTGATCCACCTCATCAATATGCATCACAAGTGCATCAAAGGTAGAGGTAGGAATTGTACTGGTATGTTCATATGGGAAACAATTGTGGAGGAATAAAGAGGATGAGAGATGAAGGGTGGTTGAAATGAGATTAGAATGAGTGGAAGAAAGGTTGTGAGACAAAGAGGAAGGTGTGATACTAGTGGGACGAGAAGAATGAATGTCACGGGTAATTTATATGTAGTTGCATAAGTATTAGGAAAAGAAAGTGGCATGAAATTACTGGGATGCAATGGGAATGGAATAGGAAAAAAGGTCTATAATGCAAGAGGGGAAGAGGGCACAGTAACAATATCCCACATAGATAAAGGAGGTGTGCAAAGAGGTATACCAAACTAAGGAATTCAAGAGAGGGTTGAAAAGAGGATGTGGGAAGAGACATACAGGTAAAAGCACAAAGTTGTGTCACACTTTTGGTCAACTTATCACATTTGAATTTAAGTATTTCTAACTAAAAATCAATTTTGGTCAAACATATGATCTAGTAAGATTCATTCTAGCTAAGTTAGATACTTTCACAACTTTTTCAACTAAAATTGTTGGCTAAATATATATGGAGCACCACTTTGAGGAAAAATTACCAAAAAAATAAAATTATTTGAAAAACTTGAAGTTTCAATAATTCTTACTCATGTAAATAACATTTAAAAAATAAAATATAAAAATACCTTTTTGTAGATCCATAAGTGTAGTTTTAAAAAATCTATTTATTTAACAGTTTAGAGAAGTAGATAATTTACCCTAATGGCCAAGAAGACTAAAGAATTTTCATGCTTGGTTGTGGTCATTGGAAAAAAAATTTAAAAAAGAAAAAGAATTAAATGTAAAATTTTAAAAATTATAACGTTTATTGTTTCTACAGGGCTACTTCCATCATTATCATTGCAAATTTGGTGTTACACTCCAAATTGTTTTCTTATCTAACAAATTTCTTTCTACTTGTCCACATCGAAGATAAGGAGGGGATTTGGCACTTGGTGTAATGATATCTGGCTGCTATGTCATCAAATTGTGACATCTGTTGGCTACGTCATCAAATGATATTCCATCAAGCTAATGGTGCGAGCAAGTGGCAATTTTTGCTGCGTGATGTGTGGAGTAAACACACATGGTACTTCCTAGCAATGTCAGTATTCATAAATTAAATTTGGTGACAAATTTTATCAAATGCATTAAATCTTCGCACAAGACAAGTCCTTTCAAATTTTGCAATGTTTGGGTTTTCAATAGATGGTGTTTGTTATAAAGGTGTGCTCAAATCACATGCTTTATAAACAAATAGGTGGAATTTTTTTTTAAGGCTACCAAGTTTAATTAATACAAGTATTATACACAGTTGATCAAGCGTATATTAGAACCACACTACTTGCACAATAATTAGGAATATCTTTCAAAACATAGCAAATATTTCTCTTGTGCAAGTTGTGGAAGGAATTAATTTCCATCAATCAAATTTCTAGCAATCGGTGTAATCTTCATGATGATCATCAACAACCATCATACAAATTTTCTGATTTATAAGATGGGGTGCTCTCCATTACAAGTAGTATGGTTATTCAAGTGTGTGAGTCTACATGGTGTGTTGCAGGTTTGTCAATGGTGTCGTAAGATTTTGTTGGGTGAAGGGCTCTATATAAAGGGTAATATTTCCTTCTCTCATGTTCCTTGGGAATTGTTTTTGTGTCCATGTTTTGCTTGGTTCGTTGTTTAAGTTTGGTCTTCAAAACTAAAATTTTGGAGGGTGATTTTGGTTTCCACTTTGGTAATTCAGTTTGGGTTCTTTTAGTTCTAGGTCGAAGGTGTTTAAGTTCCAAAGGTATTTGGTGCACTATGCATCGATATAGGATGAAATGTTTGCACAAAAACTTTAGGATTGAAGTGCAAATTAGAGAGGGTGAACTTCCTTTTTCAGAAGAGCTAACAGAGTTTCAAATGTCAAAAGTTTTTAGAATGTCATGTCCAAGTCTTTTGGATAGAATTAAAATTATTCTAGGCCTTGAAATTCTATGCCCAGATTCCCCCAAAATGTTATTCACCACACAAGTTCTCTCCATCTTCCTATCAAATTTAATGGACCTAGTGCAATCTCTTGATTTACTTTCAATTGTGGTTCAAGAGTCAGTTTATTCAAATTACCTCAATGATGATGAGCTCCTTCAGGTTACTCAAGCTTATAAATTGGAGAAAGGAAAGGCTTACATTGGATGTCTCTCTCCAAATTATTATCTCAAAATAAAATTGGCATACAAAGAGGTTAATGGAGCCATTAAAAAAGGTCTCCACAATGATGACCCTTGGACACTATATAGGGTCCTCAACACCCATGCTCAAGAGCTTGGTCCATTGATGGTGGAAAAATGTAAGGAGAAATACTTCACAGTTTATTTTCTCCTCTCTCACCACATTCAACATGGTCCTAGAGCTATGGCTTTAGCCAGGGACATTCCAGATTCGCCAATGGGTGCAGAATTGGGAGAAGGATAGGGTCAAAATGTTTTTGATCTCAATATATGCAAGGAGGATGCTTCAGTGAACACTGGTCCAATGGAGGTTGGCAAACAGTAAGGAGGCAATGGCCTCAATCTTAACATTGACAGTGAGGATACTTCTGCTCATACAGGTTCAATGGAGGAATGATGTTCAAATTACCCTTCTATCTCATATATAAATCGATGTATTACCTGGTTTTTTTGGGTTTACATGTTCTTGGGGTTTTTTTGTTATATATGTCTTTGTCCAAGCCTGAATACTACAAAGAATATTAACTAATGGGGTTTATTTTGATACAAGTTTGTGAATGTCAAATATGGTTGGTGGAGCTTTTGGCTTTATGTTTCTGAAATCCTTATGCTAGTACTATAACTCTGGCATCTATGTAATCCTTTAGTTTCAATAATATATATATAACTATAGGCTCTGGCCTTTTATCCAAAAATAAATAAAAAATATATTATATTTTTTTATTTTTACTAAAAGTAGGTTATCAGCACAAAATATTAGGTTGATTACCATGCCAAGGAAAAATACTAAAACTTATTAATTTTTTTTGAAAAAAACATGAAGCATTAGATAAAATAATCTATATCAAGATGGTATATTTTTTTCCATTTTAGATAAATATTTAATATGAAAGTTGACATCTAGTGGAAATAACTATTTTTGGATACACACATTAAAAATATTTATTTAAAAATATATATTTATCAAAATTAAAAAATATATATCCATGCACTAAAGTTTTAAGTTATAAATACACACAAAAAAATTGAAAGAAAATAAAATAAAATTACTATAAAAAGTTTGACGTGTCATGTAACTTCATTTTTCAACATTTTATCAACAATTAAATTATAGTGTTAATTTATTAAAAACTAGTTTAAATTTTTTTTTTAATTATAAATACAAACACAAAATATACTAAAAAATACACATTTTACTAGTTTACATCATTTCAAATTTCAAAACATATATACCACTTTTTAGTGATTCAAGTTTAAAACTTGGATTAGTGTTGGACATTTCCTTTATAAAGCCTGACACAACTTTGTGTTTTTACCCATACTAGATTTGATAACACCACTAGAAGAAGACTTAGAATAATATGTGGGTGGGGAAGATGCACTTGTAAAGATGCTAAATGATTGATTTGTACCTATATTTTGAAGATTCTCTAGGCCAAATGATATACCAATTAATAAATGATAAAGACTACTAGTTAACTTTGTACTAGAAGTGGCATTCTATCAAGCTCATTGAAAATTGATTGTGGCATGACAAATGGGTAAGTGCACAAATATGGGAGACCAAAAAGGGGTTTTAAGTGGTTGCTTTTTTTTTTCAAATCAGGAAAGACCGACTCTAGATGAGAAATTGAAGATAGTTACCCTCAAAATTTTAAGATGTAATGAGAACAAGAGTCATAGTGCTCTGAATCTAAACTACTAATTTTTTAAATGGTAGAGATTACATGGTTTGAAAAGGGGGGCACACAAATTGGTCATTTTTTTTTCAAAAAAATATAACATAGCATCTGGTGTGGCCCCTCTAAAATGTTAACCTTTTTTTAGTATTTTAAAAATCACTTTGGTAATAAATTAGCTAACGCCATATAGTTTATCCCCAATTTTTCTACTAATTTTTAATGAATATATGATTTTTTAACTAATTTTCAAAGTGGACACATCTTGAAAAATAAAAATCTGAATATGCTCCACCCTAAAAAATTTGAAAACTGATCGAATATATTTTTTAAGTATTTGTAGAATGGAGTCTAGTTTCAAAAAATGTGATTTATTTGAAATTTCAATGAAAAATTAACAAATAAAGTGAAAAATACCAAACATTGGTTTTTGACAAAAAAAAGGATACACCAACAAAAGATTAAAGATGAAAACCTTAACATGCTCAAAATGTGAAAAAAATTACATGGTTAGATAGCTTTAAGAGAGATCTTAACAATACCATGGTGTTTTTTTGACTTGACATTGAAACACATGCAAACCTGATGGGGAGCATGCTTGAGATCATGTCATTTTTTTCATAATTTGCAAAAACACATCTTTGGATGTTGGAAAGTCACTCCAAGCCTTTAAGTTGGAATCCCAAGGAAAATCCAAGATGAATTCTTGGAAATTTCCAAAGCAAACAAAAACGTGAGCACGTTATAATGTGCTTACATTATTTGAATGCTTTTACAAAACTTAGTTATATTTCATGAAAATTTACTTTCTTATACTTTGAGTTATATTTCATGTATATAGTTTCAAGATGTTTGAGAGTGGTTTCATATCTCTAAGAGTTATAATGAAAATTCTAATTTTTGGAAGATCTTATATTTTTTTAGATTTAGGTAAATTTTAGTAATCAACATGTCAAATTTCAGTAATTAGGAGGTCAAATTTTAGTAATTAACAAGTTGTATCATCTCTCTCTCTCTCTCTCTCTCTCTCTCTCTCTCTCTTTCTCTCTCTCTCTCTCTCTCTCTCTATCTCACTCATTATTTGTTTATCGATTATTCTCTCTCTCAATATCTCCATGCCTCCCTCTCCCTCCCCCTCTCTCTCTTTCTATCTCCCCCATATTTCTCTCACTCTCTTTCCATCTTTATTCTCTATCTCACCATTCTCTCTCTCTCTCTCCTTCTCTCTCTACTTAGATATCTATCTCACCTCTCTCCCTCCTCCTCCTTCTCCATCCTTCCCTCTCTACTTCTCTATGTCTCACCTCTCTCTCCCTCCCTACTTCTCCCTCTCTCTCTCCTTCCCTATCTACTAGAGAGAGAGGTAGGCAGAGGGAGATGAAATATAGAGATAAGTAGATAGGGAAGGATGGAGGGTGAGAGAGAGAGGGAAGGAGAGAGAGAGAGGGGGGGGAAGAGACGGAAGGAAGGAGTGAGGGTGGGAGAGAGAGGGGAAGGAGGGAGAGGTGAAGAGGGATAGTTGAGATAGATAAATGTAGAGAGAGAGGGGGGAGGAGGGATGGTGGGAGAGAGAGAGGAGAGGGAGGCAATGGTAAAGAGAGAAAGGAGGGAGTGGAAAAGAGAGAGGGGGAGAGAATGGTGAGATAGATAGAAGTAGAGACGGAAGGAGAGAGTGACAGATAAAGAGGGGGGAAGGAGAGAGGGAGAGAGAGGGAGACAAAGGTAGAGAGATGGAGATGAGAGATAGAAAGGGGGGGAGAGAGGTATTGGGAGAGTAGGTAGAGAAATGGATAGAAGAGATAGAGATAAGTAGAGAGGGGAGGAAGGAGGGAGGGAGACATAGGTGAGAGAGAGAGAGATGGAGAGAGAGGTAGGTAGAGAGAGGGAGAGGGGAGATAGAGAGAAGTAGAGAGGGGAGGAGGGAGGGAGGGAGAGAGGGGTAGAGAGATGGAGAGGAGAGATAGAAAGAATGGGGGGGGAGAGAGAGGTAGAGAGAGAGTAGGTAGAGGGAAGGATAGAAGAGATAGAGAGAAGTAGAGAGGGGAGGAGGGAGAGAGGGAGAGAGGGAGACAAAGGTGAGATAGAGATGGAGAGAGAGGTAGGTAGAGAGAAGGAGAAGGGAAATAAAGAGTAGAGAGGGAAGGAGGAAGGGGGGAGAGAGAGGTGAGAGAGAGGTTAGAGAGAGGTGAGGTAGAGAGAGAGGGCGGGGAGGAGGTAGGGAGGGAGATATAATTGAGATAGCGAGGTGTAGAGAGAGAGTGGTAGGGAGTGATGGAAGGAGATCTAGGTAGAGAGAGGGAGAGTGGAGATAAAGATAAGAAAGAGAGAATAAGATGATGTGATTAAATAAATAAAATGTACTATTAGGATTGAGATAAGTTCTAAATGAAAAGAAGATAATGTCGATAAAAGTTTGGCATAAACATAGTACACAAACTCTAAAGGATAAAAAAGATGAACAAAAGGGAAGGAACTAATACAAAATCAAAAAAAATAAAAAATATTAGATCTAGAATATAAATAAATTTTTTTTTTAAAAAACCCTAAGAGGGTGTAAGATCTATCAAGTGCACTAAAATAAAAAGAAATAAAATAAATTCTTTTAGGTTATAGGCTATTAAATTATATGCAATTAACAATCCAAATTCAAGAGCTAAAATAGTAAATGGAAAATAAATAAATACTCTTTTCAAAAAGACAAAGATGGATTAGGTCTACATACCGTCTAGGTATAGCTTGATGGTATTGGGCTATAAATTGACACTCTATGATCCAAAATGATGCTTTCTTGTGCTCTAATAGACAACAAACTTAACTTTGTTTTGATCTTTGAAAAAATCACTTGATACAATTTAATTGATTTGGTTTTTAGTGCAATATAAAACTTTGTGTGTGAAATCAATTATCTAACAAGTCTTTTGAAAACTAGTTCACCTCATTGTTGGGTATCTAGATTTGTAGTAGTAAATTGATAGTATATTCACAAACACCTTTGAGGAACTTGCTAAACAAGGGTCATGTTCTCCTCAATCAATCCCTTAGGCAAACAAATTCAACAACTTGTGAAAAATAAATCAAAGACATTAAATAACCATGTAATATCCTCTCTATCATTACATGTTCAAATGACGATATACTTCTAATGAAATAATCTTTATTGATGCATCTTGAATGCTCTCTAATGATTCCTTGATGTGTCAAAGTCAATTAAGGTTTTCCTTTCTAGGTAACACCCTAGAATATAACTTAAAATGTTGTGCACTTCAAGTTGACACATATTAATGAGTAGTTGGAAGGGGGCAGCATGAGCCTAGTTTGAATTTTGAATTTGAAAAAGGCTAGTATTAGTTTTATGCCACAAAATTCGATGTTACACTGTAATTTTATACTAGATAAGTTAATGAGTAATAGAAGAATCAAGTGTTGGAGTCAACTCAAAGACTCACACAAGCCATGATCTAGATGAGTGAAGCATGTCACAATAGCAGATTTGATATTCCAATAAACAATAAACACACAAATATGTGAAATAATAATAATATATTCCAAAAGTGCAAGATTATAAAGACATAATAGGCTCATTCACAAATGTGAGCATGAGAAGAGCATTTATAAGAAATATTCAAGAGGAGTCATATCACATGACAACTAGGTGAGTCACCAAACGAGTCAGTATGAAGGAGTCCAAGTAAAATAGGACTTGTTAAATATAGAAGATGCTTTCTATGAATGCAACACATGTAGGTGCTTGAGAAGGTACTCCTCACAATGTGACATGTATTCAAGTCAACACCTAAGCAATCTTATCCTATGCATAATACACCTAGGATAGTAAAATAGATATGCAATATCTTTATGAACTCTAACATCAAGACCAAACTTGATAAATATGTAGAAGTAGAATCAACCCAAATTTAAAGAATATGCTAACTTTTACACCACAACATGTCACTTATATACTAACACAAGCAAAATAATAACTTGCGTGAGTTTTCCACAATCCACAAAAAAGTGTGTATGATTGTTTTTTGTTTTAACTATGTATTTTCCATCGATGTTTTGGATGACACTCAATGATCCATCATAAGAAGAGGAAAGTGATGGATTGGATTGCAGAATCAGCCTTAAAAAGAGGTAGGGAGAGGAGGTGATATTAAGACCAGAAAACAAAAAGACCTCACATCACCTCTCACCTCTAAATGTCAATTAAAAGACATACACAATCAAAACCAAAACAATCATAAACATGAACAAAATTTTCCCATTTGAAACAGCCAGTTACCCACCTTCCATGCCCAATGTTTAAGACAGGTGGAATTGATAGCCTTGGAGTCGTAGTACTCAGAAGTAGCAATCTATTCTTAATGGCCGCTCATGCAAGCAGACTTCACGTGGGTTTGCATGTGAAAGTATCGCCCCCCACGTTACAAACGAAGTTATTTGATTACAATAATGGTAAGCCCCAAAAAAATCCATACTTTTCATGTTTAGTTGCTTAGAATGCAGGAAATTCTATCGTAAATATCAACAGTTTAGCATGGCACCAGGGGAATTAATTATTAAAAAAATTTATGCACAAAAAATTGAGCAATCTGGTTGTGGCCCTGTGGGCACTGCCAGTTCTTTTCTGCGAAAAGCAACGACTTTTTGTCCGCATGCACGAGTTGCTGATTACGACAATAAGCGGCTTATGTACAGTAGTATATGCCATTAAAATATTGGAACTCTGCAATATATTAATGGCTATGGACTTTTCACTTTTATTATAATATTTTGTTTCCCCATGAACATGGTGGTGACCTTCACAGTTTTTCAGAAGTAAACCTGTACATGTAGCAGTAGCACTCTGTAGATTGTAAGTTATATTTGGCATCCTCTGGTTGCTGTTTTAGATGTACAAGGAAAAGATTAAAAAGCAAAAACCATACTGTTGAAATGTTAAAAAGAAAAAACTTAATTCTGGGTTGACATTTTTATATATGAATTTAGTATATAATTTGGTTTTTTATGAATATAATATGCAATATCTTTTAGTTTAGAGTTTTTCATTCAGTTTTTACTAATTTATCTATTTGGGCAACATCATGAATATTATCACGTCTTTTTTTTCTAACATTCAAATTTTTACATTTTAAGATTGACAATTCCAATATCTGGTTAGTACTTGTCAATATAGACATCAAAAGTTTGCATTATGTATCTAGGGTTGTGTATATAAAGTCATTATCCTACGCTGCTTTCATAATAAGGAATTAATGATGAATGGAATCGACATCTATTGCCAAGCCACATTCTGAATAAATCTTCAAAAACACAATCACTCATTGAATTGCATCAAGCTTCAACAAGAATTAACAATCATCTAGCATCCATTGCCACTCTTTCTCTTTTACAATTGTTAATTAGTATCAAGGCCTAAGGCACAAGAAAGTCCTAAGCTTTAATCCTTGCGCATGGTAGGTCCTATGATGCTCCATAGCACCACCAAGTTCTTCAAATATATATGGTCAAGTGAATATGTTTCGTAGACCTACCAAAGTTTTAATTTATCTTCAGACGAATCATATTATTGAGACAAAATCACACCACCTAGGTAGAACCATTAGCATGATTGCATGCCAAACTTAGTTTTCTAGTTCTCAATTGTCTCAACTATCTAATCTAGAATCTATTTCTAGATCTTAGGTATTAGTCTTTTGTCATGGCATAATAGTCGAAGTCGACCTTTTGCCAATTTAAAGTTATCCAACCCTAATTCCATCTTGTTTCCATTTCAACACATGTCTAATTTTGGTCTCAACTAATTTACCTATCAATTAATCATACTTAATTTCATCAATATAGCTAGGATTTTAGTTTACATTTGATTTATAAACTCTTATCTATATATTTATAGAGGCTGTTTATTTTCTTCTACATGTTAGTGAATCCATAACTTGCATTCTTATTACTTAGAGTTACAAATTTCTAAACAAAATTAGTATCAAATCTATGAGATTTGACCATTATTTTTCAAAAAATTCACTCATTATTATGATTTTAGTGTTTTACATGAGGTTTGGCTTTTAATTGATTATCACTTTTTGGATCCCCATTGTATGCTTGACATTACTATATCATACTGGTGGATTTTAATCAACCGTTATCCTTAGCCTATGTTCATTCCTATATCAAAGATCTTCAAGAGTTTTCACAGTTTGTTGCACCTTACCCCTTGAATATTAAAGACATCATATAATTTTATTACAAGTATGTCCATACTCCATGGATACATTGGTTCATAATGTTTAATTTCTCATTTTTTATAGAGCTTGTTCACACCTTCCCCTTCATGTTAAAGCATCTCACTTCATTTGTTCAATTATGGTGGTTATCCTATGAGTGCCTTTCTTTCTTCTCATGATATGTCTAATGAGGAGGTACATGATGCTTGCATATGTGATGTATCTTCTTTTTTTTCACCCTCAAATGATGTTTTTTTGTGCCATGGTGACAACTTTCAAGAAACCAATACTACATACATTTAATGACTTAGCCCAGACTTCCATTGATACATCTAAGGATCATGCATCATGTGATGATGCTATTACTCTCAATGCTGATTATTATTTTTCATTGTTTCATGATTATTTATCTAATAAGGACCTTCATGATGCTTGTTTACTTTACAAATGTATTTTAACTTTTTCGTCACATAATGTTGAGCTATGGCTAAACATTATAATAATTCTTCATGATTAATGAATGATAATAATACAAATGTTGTAATATTTATAGTTGTGGATCATACTATTTATAGTTCATAAATCATTAGGGAACCAATGGTTGATATTTTAGTGGTGATAAGATGAATATTTATATGTTAAATCTTTCACATTCCTATATTTCATTCACATGCATGATGATATTTTTCCAATGTCTAATTTTTTAGAGAAAATCTAAGTGATGAGGCTTTATTATGGTTTGATATGTCTCATTCATGTTATAATGCATTCACTCCTTTTGCATGTGATTGTCTTGAATACATTAGTAATTACCAAGACTATGTTGAAATAGTGACACAAACTTCTCCTCTTCTAGTGGACATTCATTAGGAGGTCTTTTGGGTACACTTATGCTTTCTAATGATACATTTTCTTTTGGTTTCATTAGTGATTCTTCTAAGGAACACCATGCTTCATCTCTTAGAGAGAAATATGACTCTTTTTTACCCTTTATATATCTCACTATCCAAATGAGGCTACATATCATGTCTTCCCATGACAAAGTTATCAAAGTAAAATAAACGAATTTAGAAAGTTCAATAGATTGGTGATTCCTCCTAATATCAAGTGTCACAATTTTTAATCATACCTCTCATGAAGAAAGTGGATAGATTTAGATATATCCTAAAACACTTTGATGTTGGGTAAGTGCACCAATCTGTGACAGGCTTATTTCACATAAAATCCAAAAATCTGGTTTCAAACCCTCATTTTGTCTTCAACCCGTGGCTTGAGGAAGAGGGTTTCAGGTTTGCAACTCGCACTCGCCAAATCTCTTCCATTGTTTGCATCCTTAGGTTGCCATTTTCCATGAGGATGCTGCCAACACGCCGAAGAGGTCGAAAATTGCAAAGAGGTATGCATTTTTATTCTATTTATTTCGAATTTGATTTAGAATGCAAATTTAAATAGGTTTTTATAATAAAACTTTGTTCTAATTCTTAGGGAATGAATCTCCACCTCGAAGCATTGAGAATTCACAATCACCCCCTCACGAAGAGCCTCCTATACAAGAACAGCCTGAAACCCCTCCATCAATTCATAGGCATCCTCAAGGAACACAATAAAATATTCAAATTCAAATTGAAAACAATAAAAGAGACATTCAACAATTAATTGCAAGATAAACCAAGCATGCCGAAACCCACCCTTATAGGAGAGGGATTGCTGAATCATTGAAGTCAATTGTAACTCATGTAGGAGAAATGAGTGAGCAAATGATTTTTTTGTCAAATAAGAGGCATGAGATGAGACAATTTTATGCTAGTGGTTTGTCATATGTAGATTTCAAAAAACTAAAAATTAGCAAAGCCGACTTGTGTACCCTATTTATAGACCCAAAAACCAATGAACCTTTGTCTCATGCATGTAGGAGGCTCCCCATCCATTGGTGCCACCATGAGTTAATTAAAAAAAAAAATTGGGAGTGGTGGTGGATGGTATTTGACCAACCTCCATGCAATAACCATGAGGTGCCGCAATAATTTTTGAGGAAACTCTATTGCAATTTTTTCCTCA
Source organism: Sequoiadendron giganteum (assembly GCA_007115665.2). Lineage (NCBI taxonomy): Eukaryota > Viridiplantae > Streptophyta > Pinopsida > Cupressales > Cupressaceae > Sequoiadendron > Sequoiadendron giganteum. Next base: position 891,509,933 of record CM021100.1, read on the forward strand.
ATAAAATGCCAAACTATTTTGACATCTTAGACTTTCAGGGTAGAAGTGGGGGCTCCACACATGATAGACCTGTTGCACAACGTAATCCACAGTTGGCACTGAGAGCCTTGGGCAAACCCATGGTGGAGCATGTTGTTGTTCCTTCCATTGTTAAGGATAGTGTAGAGGTGGACATGATGAATTTGATTGGCTCACTCACCTAGACCATTTTACAGTGTGTGAGTCCTCTAGTAGAGCCTGGTGTGGAGGAGACGTGTAGGCCTCGAGCTCCACCCCACCATTGTGGCGCTTGTGGTGTTGTTTACATGTACAATTATCAGAGTGCTCATGATGTAGCTACACAGCCTCATCAATTGTAGAGGCGATGGCTTTCACGGATGATATTATGAATGATACATTCGGCATTGACACTCAAGTAAAATTTAGTAAGTTATTTAAATGTTGTTTATTAGATTATATTTTGAAATTTAAGAATAACTAAATTAGTATAATTTTGATATGATTAAATTTCAGGGTCACATTGTTCATGAAGCATGTTTTATTCCTACAAACCCTTATACATTATCGACGATGAGTCCACAGGTATGCAACTAGTATTAAAGATATTATTATTGCATTTGAGCTATTGAATGTTATATTTGAATGTTTGTCTCATAACATGCTTCGGATTTCAAAAAATTTCCTGGTGCACCTTCTTCCTCCACACCTCATGATTCATATCCTCAAACAACGTACACTCAGGTAGCCTTAATTCATTAATGGTGTTGTAAATCTATGTTAGCTAGTTTTAATAATTTTTCGTATTTGTAAATCTAAAAAATTGATAAGAAACACAAACATTGCATTCAAGTATTCCTTGATCGTGTCACATTATGTTCTCCTAATTCACTTTTTGTTCCTTTATTCCTTCCTAATCCCTTACCATTAAAATTTAATAGTTCACTCTATTTTCCATGATCCCCTCCTAGCCCATCCCACTAATATCTTCTAATCCATGCTATATTTCATTATGTCCTTCTACTCCCATCTTATTGTACCCATTATTATTTCACCCTAGATGTTCCATGATCCCCTATGTTCCACCCTATGTTCCTTTATGTCATCCTATGTTATACCATATTTATCCAGATTTCATCCTAGATAACCCTTCTCTATTATTGCTACACACAAGTCAAGTTCGCACTTTGTGTACTATAGTCAAACCCTAGACACCTCCTAATTCACCCTATGTTGCATTATTCCCTAATAATTGCATCCCATTAACCTCTAATTGTCCACCCTATATTTTTTGTCCCATCCTAGCCCATCCCATCAATCTATACTAGTCCATCCTAGCAAGGTGTGTTAGGATGTTTGAGTTGAGTCCTTGAGTCTTAAATAAGGTCCAATGTGACCATTCTATTTTAATTGATCAACTTTGAGGGGCTTGTGTATTCATCTTGTAAGGTTTGCAAATACTATGGAAGGAATTGTCAAAGTTGAAAAGGGGTGTCAAGGTAGATAGGATGATGTTTTCTTGAGTAAGTCATGATTTCTTAGTTGAATAAGGTCTCATTATACTATTTGTAATAGTTTAGGTGTTTAAGAGGGTCTAGGAAAATATAAAGAGTCAAAACTTGAAAGTGCCAAATTTGTGAGTTGCATAAATGCAACAAATTTGCAATGCAATGTTCATGAGAGGTTTAATAATTAGTTGTAAGGCAGTTGGGTGTTGGTTTGATGAGGAGAAGCCTTTAAAAAGGCATGAAAACTCATTTTGTAATGTTGGCTTGAAGTTTGAAGCATTGGCAATAAGAATATCTTTGTTTTCATCAAATTTATGAGTTTTCTTGTCATTTGTAGGCCTGTACGAGCCCGTACAGATTGGTTGTGATATGTAAATCATTTTAATTTGTGGTGGCAGGTGTTAACAATCTTTTGGAACAAGTTTGAGGGAGATCCATTGTCATTTGTGGTAAATATCCTTGTTTTCCTGTGACAGGCCGAGGACACACTGTTTGAGGGTTTTGTAACCAAAATCATGATTTAAGGTCCCTTACACCGAATGTACCTACTATAACTAGTGTAATGGGCCCTAGGGAGTCTTAGTAGGTTGTAGGTTGTATGATTAGAGTTGTGGAGAAGGAACTAAGGAGATAAACCTGTTGTCTTGATGAGTTTTCTGAAGAAAAACACATGAAGATGGAGCCTTGGGTCTAAGGTTTGTGGAAATCAATGAGAGTGTGGAGTTTTTTCCAACTTTTGAGCATATTGGGGTCAGAATATACATGTCTAAGTCGGTGGCATGGTCTGGGAGGTTGTGCAAGTGGGACTTTGAATAAACCCTCTTGACTTGGCACGAAATTGAGGGTTTTGGAGTTTTCTATGTTGGAGGTGTCAACCCTGGGTGTTGATTGTGGTTTTAGAGATTTGAGGGCATAGGAAATTCTTCCCTAAGGTTTCAAGGGTCTATGTTGAGTTTAAAGGTATGTTGCTTTGTAAATCTGGCCTAATTCATGGCATAGGACAACGTTGAGGGTCTCATTTCAAGGGATTGGTCCAAAAGACTTGTATCTGGTTAAGATATATGTTGTATAAATCTGAAATGGGTATCTAAATCCACATTATTATTGTCAAGTGTTTTGGAAAGCATGGGAGTTAAAGGCCAAAAACTGAGTTTGCACTATTGCTAGGTTACATGGGTGAAAGTGAGAAGTTAGACTCTCGATTGTTGTCAAGCTTTGAGGATTGTTTGGATTACTATAATAGGCCGTTTTAATCTTGTTAGATGCCTCTTGAATGCAAGTTGTCACTTTGAATGAGTGTGAGCCCCCTCTCTGCATCACCCTTCTATTCCCATCCCATTACCCTTTTTTATTTCACCTTATGTTCCATTATCTCCTCTTAGTCTTTATATCAACATGATACCTGAGATATTTTTTCATTTGTAGTTGTTGACAAGAGATAGCCCTGGTGATGTTGGTGGCATGATGGACCATGGAGTTGCTGCAGCAATAGCCAGTTATGATCCATTGAGATAGGTATGGAATAGATTAGTCGATTTGACATTATATTTGCTCTTTTATGGTCTATTATCGAAAATTTTCATGATACTTTTATGTAGTTTAATTTCAATCTTCATGGTTGCTATAGGTGGTTGTCACTCCAGATCGTGGATGTGGTGATGTTGTAAATGTAAATGATGACTATATGTATGCAGTAAGTGATTATATATTCTGTTATATACCATTCCACAATTCAATTTCTATGTTTTAACATATTTACTTTGTGTTATATTAGTTGAAGGTCCAGAGTGAAGACAAGAGGACTAGCGAGCGTGTTCGAAAGACAAGAGAAGAAATAGTCACTCCATCAAACCGAATTTCGAAGGCAACACGAGATCTATTTCCTTCCCCTAGAGGGAAATGACTATGTATTAGTGTTGTTTGTTGTATGCTTATGTGGCATTTTGGAACATATTTTTTGTACTATCGATATATACGTGACATTTTATGTCCATATGGCTCCTTTGTACTGAGCCTGTATGGTTTTTTTGGATACATTGTATATACTTCTATCAATATATATCATTGTATAGCCTTTTGGCTTTTTTATTAAAGAAAATCTTATTTTGCTACTGCCATTCTTGAATGATGTTATCATGCGTATCATGTAAGTTGTATGCTTGAATGTTGTAGGAATGGATTTTGTTTACATCTAATGCTTAATTAATTGTTGTCGAATACTCAATAAGCCCCATCTAAAGCGTATTGTGTAAATAAGCTCCATTCCTGGTGGTTTGTATCCTTTGGAATGCTTCAATTACTTGTGCCTCACTTATTCACATGTATGCTTCACTTATTCACATGTATACTTCACCTATATTGTGTGTATTCACATGTATGCTTCATGCTTCCAATGCATAGCAGCAAAAATCTTTTGGGCAAAAATTGACAAACCAAAAGTATAATAGTTTGTGAAAAAACTGGGAAAATTTGTAGAACAAGAGATAGATTTTTTTAAAAAAAATTGAAAGGTATTTCCATAGCATATAGAGATATAGAGATCAAATAAAATAAATATTTTAATTAATGAATTGTAAAAAATGGATTTTTGTAGTTTATATTCATATCGTTGATCACATTGCATTGCACATCTTTCAAAGTCAAAGCATTACTTCACTTTGCATAACTAATAAGTAGATGTTGATAGATGACATCAATTACAATATAGTTTGTAAAAATTCAACCTAAGCAGTTATGCAATTTCTTCACATTGCATAACTAATAACTAGGAGCAGCTGCAATTGCATTTTCTTATCATCGCATTCTATGAGACCAAATTTCTTTGAGGTATTTTTTCAAATAGTTCCCTGCCTTGTCTATGTTACCACATTTTTCATACATTTCTACCAAAGCATCTTGTCAAATAGTTCACTGCAATGTTGCTATGGCTAAAAGCCTAAAACAAGTGATTTCGAACAAGCTATGGATGCTTCAAAAAATATATCAAAAGCATAATAGTAAGCAATAACATAGACAAGGCAATGAACTGTTTGAAAAAATGCATCAAATAAATATGGTGATGGAATGCCATGACAAGCCATAGACAATGCAGTGACCTTGTTCAAAAGATGCCTCAAATAAATGTGGTCTCATGGTGACGGAATGCCATGATAATCAAATTTCTTTTGATTGTCATGGCATTCCATCACCATGAGACTTCATTTTTTTGAAGCATTTTTTCAAAGAATTCACTACCTTTTCTATGCTACCACATTTTCCATACATGTCTATCAAAGCATTATATCAAACAGTTAATTGCCTTGCTTTTATGGATAAAACCCTAAAACATTGATGCAGTAGGGGAGGTCCTGCAATCTCACTAAACACAATTTCAATCATTAATCACAATCCTCAAGTCAAAAATCCTCATAGCTATGGATTGTCATGACATTCTCACCATGAGACCATGTTTCTTTGAGGCATTTTTTCAAACAATTCACTGCCTTGTCTATGCTACCACTTTTTTCATACATGTTTACCAAAGCATTTTATCAAATAGTTAATTACCTTACTGCTATGGCTAAAAGCCTAAAACGAGTGGGTATATTGAAAATCCCATTCCCACAACTCATAACAGCTTTCCAATGCATCAAACATGCTTAAAATAACCTGCACATGCTTAAAATTCCCTCACAAATTGTTGCCCTAAAGGATTTCAACCATTTCCACTCTTAAACCATTGAATTTCACCAAAACTCATCAAATTGCCAACTAGGGCATCACACCAAACCGCTCAACTCACCTCCCCTGCTCCAGAAACCATGCACATATGTTCCCTACCCATAATTATTCCATTCCACTAAGTTATAGTAGGATACAATGGGTGGAATGGCTCTAAAGTCATTTTTACACACTCAACTACTAGCATTTGAAAACTTTTTCTCCAAGTGAGAAATCGCCACCACAGGAAAAGGCCTCTGAGATAGAAAAAACGGAGAGAGGTTATTGTAAAGGGGCATAATATGATCCTACAGGCTCAGACAAGAAGTTTCTAAGCATCACAATGTCTGAATAGGAGCATGCTAAAGTTTGCAGCCATTTTGCACTTTGGACCCTTAAGGGATCGATCCGGTTGAACATAGCTCAGAGCGATTTCACATGTTTGGGTGTGAACGAGGACTATGCCTAATATAAATTTACCCACCCAGATGCATTGGAAAAATCTGTTTGGTCACACGAGCTGCAGAACAAAAGTTGCACCACTTTGCAACTTTCAACTACTTGTATTTGACAACTTTTTCCCCAAGTGAAAATTCGCCACCATAGGAAAATGCCTCTGAGATAGAAAAATCTGAGAGAGGTTATTGTAGAGGGGCCCAACACGATCTCATAGGATTAGACAATAAGTTTTTAAGCATCATGGTGTCCGAATATGAGCATGTTGAAGTACACAACCATTTTGCACTTTGGACCCTTAAGGGATCGATCTGGTTAAACGTAGCTCGGAGCGATTTCGCGTGTTTTAGTGTGAAAGATGACCATGCCTAGCATAAACATACCCACCCAGATGTGTTAGAACAATCCATTTGGTCACACAAGCTGTAGAACGATAGTTGCACCACTTTGCAACTTTCAACTACTTGTATTTGACAACTTTTTCCCCAAGTGAAAATTCACCACCATAGGAAAATGTCTCCGAGATAGCGAAAAATAAGAGAGGTTATTGTAGAGGGACCCAACATGATCTCATAGGATTGGACAAGAAGTTTCTAAGCATCACGGTGTCCGAGTAATCGCATGCTGAAGTTCACAGCCATTTTGCGCTTTGGACCCTTAAGGGATCGATCCGATTGAACGTAGCTCAGAGCGATTTCTCGTGTTTGGGTGTGAAAGAGGACCATGCCTAGCATAAACGTACCCACCTAGATGCATTGGAACAATCCGTTTGGTCACATGAGCTGCAAAATGAAAGTTGCACCACTTTGCAACTTTTAACTACTTGCATTTGACAACTTTTTCCCCAAGTGAAAATTCACCACCATAGGAAAATGCCTCCGAGATAGAAAAAAATGAGAGAGGTTATTGTAGAGGGGTCCAACAAAATCTCGTAGGCTAAGACGAGAAGTTTCTAAGTGTCACGTTGTCCGAATATGAGCATGTTGAAGTTCACAGCCATTTTGCACTTTGGACCCTTAAGGGATCGATCTAGTTGAACGTAGCTCAAAGCGATTTCATGTGTTTGGGTGCGAAAGAGGACCATACCTAGCGTAAACATACCCACCCATATTCTTTGGAACAATCCATTTGGTAACACGAGCTGCAAAATGAAAGTTGCACCACTTTGCAACTTTCAACTACTTCCATTTGACAACTTTTTCCCCAAGTGAAATATTCACCACCACAGGAAAATACCTCCAAGATAGTGAAAACTGGGAGAATTTATTATAGAGGGGCCCAACATGATCTCGTTGTATTAGACGAGAAGTTTCTAAGCATCACGGTGTCCGAGTAATCGCATGTTGAAGTTTACAGCCATTTTGCACTTTGGACCCTTAAGGGATTGATCTGATTGAACGTAGCTCAAAGCGATTTCACATGTTTGGGTGTGAAAGAGGACCATGCCTGGTGTAAAAGTACCCACCCAAATGTGTTGGAACAATCTATTTGGTCACATGAGCTATGGAACGAAAGTTGCACCACTTTCCAGCTTTCAACTACTTGTATTTGACAACTTTTTCCCCAAGTGAAAATTTGCCACCACAGGAAAATGCCTCCGAGATAGAAAAAAAATAAGAGATTTTATTGTAGAGGGGCCCAACATAATATCATAGGCTAAGATGAGAAGTTCCTAAGTGTCATGGTGTCTGAATGCGAGCATGTTGAAGTTCACAGTCATTTTGCACTTTGGAACCTTAAGGGATCGATCTGGTTGAACGTAGCTCAGAGCGATTTCGCGTGTTTGGGTGTGAAAGAGGACCATTCCTAGCGTAAATGTACCCACCCAGATTCTTTGGAACAATCCATTCGGTCACATGAGCTACAAAATGAAAGTTGCACCACTTTGCAACTTTCAACTACTTGCATTTGATAACTTTTTTCCCAAGTGAAAATTTGCCACCAGAGGAAAATTCCTTCGAGATAGCAAAAAAATGAGAGAGGTTATTTTGGATGGGCCCAACGTGATATTGTAGGATCAAACGAGAATTTTCTAAGTGTCACAGTGTCTAAGTAATAGCATGATGAAGTTCGTAGTCATTTTGCACTTTGGACCCTTAAGGGATCAATTCGGTTGAACGTAGCTCAGACCGATTTTGCATGTTTGGGTGTGAAAGAGGACCATGCCTAACATAAACATACATATTTGGATGCATTAGAATAGTTCATTTGGTCACACGAGCTGCAGAATGAAAGTTGCACCACTTTGCAACTTTCAACTACTTGCATTTGACAACTTTTCCCCAAGTGAAAATTCGCCACCATAGGAAAATGCCTTCGAGATAGCAAAAAATGAGAGAGGTTATTGTAGAGGGGCCCAACACAATCTGGTAGGTTAAGACGAGAAGTTTCTAAGTGTTAGGTTTTCAAAGGCAGATATCTAAAAGCTAAATGCAAATTTTATCAAATAAACTAGAAATAAAACACACAGAAAAATAACACAAAGAATTTAACGTGGTTCACCCAATGTGGGCTACATCCACCAAACCGCAGCCATCCAATGATTTCATTAACCAGTGTAAAACCCTATTACAATATCACAAATAATCGCATTTTTCTCATGCTACTGTAACTCTATTACAAACCCTTTATAACCCGCTTTTTAGAAGCTTCTGGATTAGGGTTATACAAAGTTGGGGTTTTCCCCTTTTCGGTGATTTTTCCCTTTTTCGGTAATTCTGTGAAAAAGCAAGACAAAAAAATTTCTCGGGGGCTACTGCCCCCGCCCGGGGCCCAGCCCAGCCCCCGACCCCGATGAAGATACATGAAGAGTGTACAATATACAATGATCAGTCGCCACATACCAACACTAAGTGTCAGAGTGTCTAAATACAAACATGTTGAAGTTCACAACCATTTTGCACTTTGGACCCTTAAGGGATTGATCCGGTTGAACGTAGCTCGGAGCGATTTCGTGTATTTGGGTGCGAAAGAGGAACATTCCTAGCATAAATGTACCCACTTAGATTCTTTGGAACAATCCATTTGGTCACACGAGTTGCAAAATGAAAGTTGCACCACTTTGCAACTTTCAACTACTTGCATTTGACAATTCCCTAAGTGAAAATTTGCCACCACAGGAAAATGCCTCCGAGATAGCAAAAACTCAGAGAGTTTATTGTAGAGGGGACCAATGCAATCTTGTAGGATCAGACAAAACATTTTTAAGAATCATGGTGTTCGAGTAATAGCATGCTAAAGTTCGCAGTCATTTTGCACTTTGGACCCTTAAGGGATCCATCTAGTTGAACGTAGCTCAAAGCAATTTCGCATGTTTGGGTGCGAAAGAGGACCATTTCTAGCATAAATTTACCAACCCATACGCGTTAAAACAATCCGTTTGGCCACACGAGCTGCAGAATGAAAGTTGCACCACTTTGCAACTTTCAACTACTTGCATTTGACAATTTTTTCCCCAAGTAAAAATTCACCACCACAGAAAAATTCCTTTGAGATAGAAAAAACTGAGAGAGGTTATAGTAGAGGGGCCTAAGATGATCTTTTAGGATCAAATGAGAAATTTTTAATCATCACGATATCTGAGTAATAGCATGCTGAAGTTTGCAGCTATTTTCCACTTTGGACCCTTAAGGGATCGATCCGATTGAACGTAGCTCATAGTGATTTTGCGTGTTTGGATGCGAAGAGGACCATTCCTAGCGTAAACATACATATTCAAACACATTGGAATAGTTCGTTTGGTCACACGAGCTACAGAACAAAACTTGCACTACTTTGCAACTATTAACTACTTGCATTTGACAACTTTTTCTCCAAGTGAAAATTCGCTACCACAGGAAAATGCCTCTGAGATAGCAAAAGCCAAGAGGGGTTATTGTAGAGGGGTCCAACACAATCTTGTAATATTAGATGAGAAGTTTCTAAGCATCATTGTGTCCAAGTAATAGCATGCTGAAGTTTGTAGCCATTTTGCACTTTGGACCCTTAAGGGATTGATCTGGTTGAATGTAGCTCAAAATAATTTCGCGTGTTTGGGTGCGAAAGAGGACCATGCATAGAATAAACATACCCACCCAGACGCATTGGAACAATCTATTTGGTCACACGAGCTGCAAAATGAAAGTTGCACCACTTTGCAACTTTCAACTACTTGCATTTGACAACTTTTTCCCCAAGTGAAAATTTGCCACCACAGGAAAATGGCTTTGAGATAACAAAAACCGAGAGAGGTTATTGTAGAGGGGCCCAATGTTATCTCGTTGATTCAGACAGATATTTTGTAATCACCACGGTTTATGAGTAATACCATGTCAAAGATTGTTTCGCTTTTGCACTTTGGACCCTTAAGGGATCGAGTCAGTTGAACATAGCTCAAAGTGATTGTGCTCTTTTTTCAATGGAATTAGGTGGGCAGTAGACTTAACTCCATTTTGGTTTTGGTTTGGTTGGATTTCAAGTGATTTTGTGCATTTTAGAAGCCAATTAATGAGGGTTGGTTCGTATACCCTGTTTTAAGGGTTTTGAGTGCATTAAAATGTCATATTAAGCCTTCCACCCACTGTATGCTTCTCTAACTCAATGGAAAGGCTTAGTTAGGGTTATAAAACATGTATGAAAATTTTTGTGTGCAAGGGAGGCGAATAAAATATTTTTAGGTGATGTCGTAGATGTCAAATGGTGCATTATTATTGCTAGAATTTGAAGAAATATTTGGGGGCAGCGATATCTCTTGAAATTTTAAGCTTTTGCAGACGTTTTTGAAGGTGTTTCAGGCTTTGGTTGGTTGTGGGAAGGTTTGGAGTATAGTTTTTCAATAAACCCTTGCCTACACCTCACCCTCAATATTTGATAATTTGATGGTGAATAGGTTGGTCAATAGGTTGTTGTGGGTATTTTGAGCATGCTTTCCCTTGAATAAGGTCAATTAAGACCATTAAGTATGTTTTAGGATGAGTTTTAGGTCTAGTGATAAAAAATGTGAAAATTTCAATGTTGCACTAGAAGTTGTCTTTGTAGCATTTGAAGGAAAATTTGTGTATTTGTATATGAGTGTGCAATAATGGAGTTTTGTTGATGTAATAAGGATATTTCCAAGCCATTTGTGTGGGTTTAGAGTTCATTAGTTGAATTCGTTAGGTTGGAGGAGTCTAAATTTGCAAATTTGTAAGTTGCTTAAAGCAACAAATTTGAAATGCAACGGTTACTTGTTTTAAAAGTTGGTATTTAGTTAGTTGAGGGCGTGAATCAGTTAGAGAAGGGTGCAAAGGATAATGTAAAGCCTTTAGAGGCTTGAATGGAGGTTGTTGTTAAACTTTTGGAGAAGATCTAATAAGAATTATTCACTCTTCTCTATTTTTTTGATTTTATGTGTAAATTTGTTGATCCCATGCTTGGTACGGTCTATAGCTTGTTTGAACGGCTGCAAGGCTAACATGGTTTGATAGAGGAGTGAGATAGCTTCCTTTTGGTGGTGGTTTTTTCCAATTCCATAAAGAATAGAGGGATTTATCATCGTTCTTCTGGAACTGGTCAAAAACCCTCAAAAACTAGGGTTCGATCACAAGAATGCACACAACTCGCCATTCCCTTTTGGTCAAGGCTTAATTCTTGGTGGAATGGTATAGTTCATCATGTACTTTATGTTTGAAGAGGTTTTGGAGAATGACAAGGAGTTTGGAGTGATTTATTGGTTACCTTAGGCTTGGCATCCTCATGTGACAAGCCTAATTATGTGTAAGAAAGTATGAATTTGATGAGTTGTGAGTGGAATCTGTTGAGAGGGGTTGTTCAAGGGTGTTGAGATGTGTGTATTGATGTTGTAAGAACCATGTTCATGCCTTAGGGGAGTTGGGGTGGTGCAGGGGCACCTTGGGGTCCAAATTCCTCCATGAGGCTTGAATGAATCTTATTTTATTTTTAGGTTGATTTCAATATAATAAGGTCATAAGGACCATCATCAATTTTTTTAATAATCTTTTAAGCTTAGTGTTGAGTTTTAATGTTTGTATTAGGTCTCCTTCTCACCATGTAGCCTTGGTGCATCTAGGCCAACTAATGAATCATGGTGCCATGATGCAACCAGGAATTTGAGGGGAGTCACCATGGTCATTTGTTGTGTTTTGAAGAGCCTTTAACACCTTTGGAGTGTTCTACCTAGTCGGGTTCTTGGTGTAGTGTTAATTGCCTTAACTAGGCAATTAGACATCTAAATAAGAGTACGTTGGTTTCCAATGTCCCTCCAATTCAAAATTCAGTTAAGGGACATTGAAGGGAGTTTGTTAGAGTTTAAATATGCCTCTCTTGGTCCAAGCAAGGTTGTTGATGAAGAAAGAAAGAAGATTCAATAAAAAATTTGCTTTGTTTTTTTAATTTCCTGTGCAAGAATTGTTGATCTCGTACTTGGTACGGTCTGTAGGTTTCTTTTCAGACTCCAAGGCTATAATGGTTTGAAAGGGGGTTGAGTTGGATCTCTTTTTTCATTGGTGTGGAGTAATTTCATTGAGGGACAAGGGAGATATTCATATTTCTTTGTCGGGTGGTTTGAAACCCTCCAAAATCAGGGTTTTGACTGAATTTTGCTTGTATCTTCCATTCCCACCATGCATTAAGGCTAGGACTGGGTGGAATGGGAGAGTACCATATGTAATTTGATCTTATAATTTTTTCAAAGAGTGGAATTCAGGTTTGGGAAGGATCTTTGAAGATCTAGGCTTGGCATCATCATGTGACAAGCCTAGAATCAAGGGGAAAAGTCTAATTTTTGGTCTTTGTGAGAATTTTTTGTGAATACAGTCTTGTAGGGACTTGTGAAATATATTTAAGAAAGGTATAGGATCTTACTTGTGGTTGAGGGGTGTTGAGGAGTGCCTAGGCACTAAGTTCCTTGAGTTGAGCAACCTATTAGGCCTACCTTGTAGCGTTACCTTTTGGCTTGTTGTGACTTTACCTTTGATTGTCAAGAAGGGAGGCTTTGAGACTTTGTAGGGGCATCCATTTGTTGTCCAAGGTTTAAGGGTAAAAGAGACCTAAAGGCTAGAGCGATGAAAAAATGGAATTCTTTAGGTGCAAGTTATAGTGTTATGTCCTAGAGTGGTCAGGAGAAACATGTTTTAGGGTAACAAATATGGTCTAAACCTCTGTCTCAGTCTGATTGGCCAAAATCCCATGTCAAGTGGCAAGGTTATCCTATTGTGAGTTTGATGAATTGATGTCCAATTGGGCATATTTGATAGAATTCATTTCATCTCTCCTATTTGGTTGATCCACTCTACATCATGGGGAGTGCCTAGATACCTTGTTTCTTGTTTGGAACAACCTCATTAGGTCCCCTTGTGGCATTGTAGATTAGTCCATAGTAGTTGTTTTGTTGAATTTCATACCTTGAGGTCTTAGGGGTTTGAAGAGGCCTAGGCCCTACATAAGGGGTTTGAAACCTGTGTCAATTGTCTGGTTCTTGCCTCCAACCAGTTTTATTGTTGATTGTCCTAGTTGACAGGGCTACAAGGAAGTTAAGGCCTAATGTTGTTTTGAAGATTCATTGGTTGTTCCTAAAGTGCAAAGTCCTATTGGTGGGTGTTGATCAATCAAGTAAGGGATGTTGAAGATATTCCCAAGCCTCCGATCATGTCTGGTCTAATGGACTCCATGGTTGGGAAGTTGAGGTACCCTATTGAGTCAAGTGAATGTTGATGTCATAGTGGGCATATTTGAGATAAGTTGTTTCAAATTACATCTTCGTTGATCCACTCTGCATTAGGAGGTGTGCATACCAATTTTTTGTGATGCCCTAGGTGGCATTTGGGGTGTTTTTACATGAAAAAGCGAGGTTGGACAATGTTGTTTTCAAATTTTTAGCAAGTTGCTCCAAAGGAGTCTTAGGTGGAATTGAGGTATATTAGAGATGACATAGGTTGCATCAATTTATATGAGGCATATTCTCCCCCTACCTTGTCAACCCTATGGATTTGGCAAGCTAGTGAGCTCACTAGCTTGCCAATTCAGTAGGATTGACAAGGTAGGTGGTGTAGGAGCACCTAGGCACCTAGTCACAAATCTCCATGTTTGATGGTCAGAATGCACCCTTGCATTAAAAATGTGTCAACAAGTGAGTTTGTAAGCCTAAAATTCAACATGAAATATTTTATCTCAATGACATAATGGAGTCATTAGTTTAGTTAGCAGGAAAAGTGATACAAGTTGATAAATTGTGAGTTGTATAATGTAACAAATTTGTAATTGCAACGGTTATGTGTTTTGAAAAGTTGGTTTCTTGGTGGTTAGGGGAATTGATCAGTTAGAGGAGGATGATAAATTCTATGTAAATCCTGAAGAGGCTCGAGTTGTGGTTGTTGGATTAGAGGGAAAATAATAAAGCTTGGAAATTACTTTGTTTTCTCATAGTTCTACTGATTTTTCTGAGTTCCCTACCTTTGTACAGGCCGAACAAGTCTTATATGTATTGAATTCCCTTGAGAAACAATAGATAAATGTTCTAACTTGTGTTTTGTGCCTTGACATGGTTTGGTTTAATCTTTTAGTGCCTTAATTAATCAAATTGCTCCTATCGGGTTCTTGAACAACCTTAAGGGTTTGGGGTTATTCTAATGGCATAACCATCATCCCACCTACTGTCATCAAATGTAACTTGGTGGGATGATGTAGTTGAGTGTATGGAATGTTACTTTAGGAGTAGGAGGCGTGGAAGGATGATCCCTTGGTTTGAAGAATGAAAGGAAGGGTTGGAGGTGTGTGTTTTCCCTTGGAAATTGGTGGGTCAGACCTATGGAATGAATAAGTCGTATTGTTAATGGGCAAGTGAGTGTTCCTTAAGCATGGTTGGACCTAATGAAAGATTTTTGCATAGTTAGATTGGGTAGGAATGGCTGGGAAGGTGAAGATTCAATGATGGTACCCTAAAACCCTAGTTATTTAGGCTACAAGGAGGGTTTTTGCATTGGAGGCTTGTTTGAGAATTTGGGGTTAGGAGACTTGGAGAATCCTTGGCTTGGGCACTTGAGTCAAGATTTTTTTTGGGTTAGAACAGTATTTGAATCCATGATTAGTTTCCTAAGTGTTTTGGAAAAGTTTGGCCAAAAGTCTAAAAAATCGGTTTCCAACTGGTGCAAGGGAAACATATGTCAATAGGTGAGTTTTGAGGAATTCAGTGAATCTGCCTTGGGGATTGTGCAAATTTGATTTAATTATCATTGCTTGGATCTTGAAAAACTTTGTAGGGTCCTTGTTGAGTTTGATGCTATTTTACAAGGTTGAGTTAATTGAAAGTTGATGTCTTGCTTGGCATATTTGAGAGAAGTTGTGTCAATTTGTGTCTTAGGTTACCACCACCTTTGCATCAGTAGGGGCAATAAAATATGCCTTTATACAATTATATTAGACATTATTTCATTCTTACTCATAAATCCACATATTTTTCCTTGAAAAAAACTTTAAATGTAAACCATGAAGCATTACAACTAATTTTAAATGTAATATACATATTTAATTGAGACAATATTAAGGAATATACACATTTGCATGTATTAATTTCTCATAATTTTTGTATATCAAAAAATACACTAAGTCAATGACAAATATTACAATAGTGATGGAAGAACATCTTGAAAATATTCCCATTTGTCAATACTTGTAGCAATACATGTAGGGAAATAATCCTCCCATTTGCAGCACAGATCATGAAATATATTGTATTTGAGAAGAAACAAAAGGAGTTGCTGCCCAGTTTCATTTCTCCATTCCACCTCAGCTGGCCTAGTTATTTGCATTCCAAAATGGTTCAAAACATGTACATCCCCTGCTCCCTACAAAACACATGGGTAGTACCCTCTCTATGGTTGCATAGTATTATAGGAATTTTGTCCACAAAAAAACCTGCAAAATCCTATCAATCTTATACATGGACTCACATAAAAATCATTAAAAGAGCAATAACTAAATAATGTCAGTCATACAACTGACGAGACCTACTATCACCTTCATGCATGCTAGATAAGGAGGTCGATTGAAGGTCCAACAATGGTGATGTGCTCCTTCGCTACTTTATCATCTCTCGATGGTCCTACATATAAATTTCAAATATATCACTGACATAATTAACATAAAACATGTAGCATATAAGAATCCAATAAATCTACGAGATGGAAAAGAAAGAGAAGATTGACAACCAAAAAATGTACCAGCAACTGATGTTTCTCATACCACTGAACACTTGCACCACCAACTGATGTTGTTCTTTTCTTATATACTTTGACAAACTTCAGTATTATTTACAGTCATAATCAAAAAGGGATCAATGATAGTCGTAAATGCATATGACATCAAACACTAATGGTGAAAAATATTGATTGCAAGGTGTTGGTCCAAAAGAGTGATCAATAACATGACTTTACAAATTCAATGTGCATACTTACAAATCAATCCAGGGAACCATCTGGGTCTTCTCTACTCTTTATTGTGTCAAGTATTGCCTCATGGTTAGACTCACACACTTTCCACAAGTTCTTGTTCGTAGGCTTGCCCTTATATTTGATCAAATGAACATTGGTGGTGATGACAAGGTTTGAGTAGTGAAGAATTTTCTGATGCGTGTTGAAGTACTCAAACAACCAAACTGCAACATTCTTAACTGGATACCTTCAAAGCCATGTTCCAGTAAAAACCACCGAAACTGTAGTATATTCTATGTTTTCTCTGTGTATAACTGGGGCCTCCAATTTAATTTTGGCCTCGATACAATGGCATAGGTAATAATCCATACCCTTTTCATTGTCTTCATCTGCAATCACTGCATAAACATGCCCTGCATTGATATGTTCATCTTGTTAGATGTATTTACTTAGCAACATAATAAAACTTGTAAGTAATATATAATACCTGGTTCTAGTAAGTCCGATACATGATCAAAGTTAATGGATGATTGCATATTCATGATTTGTAGAGCCGTCGAGAGCTGATAAGTTTCAAGTGGGGTTAGACTTCTTACAGACCATTCATCAACCCACTATGTTGACTCGCAATCATTCCATTCTTGAAGTGTACATGCATAAAAAAAGCATGCAATCTTCCTTGTATGGATAGTCCATGTACCTGCATTGGAGCTTCTAAAAGAGTGTAGCTCGCTCGATCTTGTTAGTGTACAACAATCCTCATATTTTACAATCTTAGTATCATCTACTAAATAAATATATCTATGTACTAAAGAATTAACCTCATTACCTCGACCCATTGCACCATTGCACCACTGGACAATTGATCTTGCATCTATCAAATTTACACTATTTGTGTACTTTAAATCTTGTCGTGCTAGGGCTCTTTTGATACATGCACCTGCTCCATCATGCTCCCCCTTTCCATGCCCGGCCTTTGAGAAGTTCCACATATGTTGAACACCACTGATCCTATGCATCTTGCTCAACCAGTAAAAAAAATTAGCATTCTTGAATTGCGATGTACATTTATTTGACCATATGATATGCTGACTAAATGATATGCCCTTGCTAGCCAGATCAACATAGAACATATGAAATCAACCTTGCACAAACTCTGTAGAATGTGTGCGATCATCACCGATGTAAAAGTGATACTCCCTCAATACTTTCCTATTTTCCTGTGTACTATCATTTGCATGAATGAATGTGATATGCAAAAATATAGCAACCTGCGTGGAGTTGTAGTATTGTGATTGCACCTCATTTTGTGGTTGTAGTGTGTAGTTCTCAGCGAAGTCGACAACTGAAACAATATGATGAAGTGGAAATGTGTCCTTGCATAGCTTGAATTGTGTTTCCAACCATTGTGCTCTATGTGTATGCCTTGCATACTCATAGATCACCTGATCATGGAAAATGCCCATAAACTAATACAATGGAATCTTATCATTGACCAATTCACACTTCTTTTCTTCTTTCCCATCTTTTAGGTTGTATGCCACTGCCTTATATTTACCAAATTCCACAATTTTGTCTCCAATTGTGTGTGTACTAGCCATGTGTTGGAAAATTGGAAAATGTTGCATGCCACCACAATGATCACATGTGCCATCCAAACATGATTTATTGTACAAAAATTGACCATCCTCTCTTTCACATAAAATGGAAGACAAAAATTTCCTTGACGATTTAGGTGGAGGCATTATGTTACATTCCTGCAAAACATTGTCAGTATGCATATCTACACATATATGTCGATAAAAATCATAATGGTTAGAAAAATCAATATGAACCCTACAACAACATGTAGTGCGTGTGTGATTTAAGTTGACATAAAAAGGCTTTAGCATTTCAAAATACCTTTGACATATTTTAATTTCAGGAAACTTCTATACAAAATCAACAAAAAATTGGGTTTGAGTGGTATCCAAATAATGCATTGGATGTGGCTCACATTTTTTACTACCAATTCTCCTTCTTACAACATCTCTTTGATTAGGAGAGGTCCTTGTGTTATCCTTCCAATAATTCACAATTAAAGATCTCAAGCCTTGAGCAATTCTTGTGTCTTTCCGTGGCACTCTACCCGAGAATGTCCATAAATCATTGCTATTTGGATCCTCCACTCTTTCATGCCTTCCTTTGGCTCTCATTAGAGATGATCTACTTATTTTCAAAGACTTACTTTCCTTTGTAAGGCTCACCTTGTTGCTTTTTTTTACTTCTTAATAGTGTTGTTGTCATCACATGTCGTGTGGCACAACTATCCTTCGTGCGTGAGGTGGAACCCACGCTCTCATATGCACTCATCAAGTTCTTTACAATGGAATTTTCACTTGAGTCATTCGAAGCTCTTAGCCCAAGAGCCTTCATGGTGGGCCTAAATTTGAGTTGCCTCATCATTTCAACACATAGTCGACACCTTCCACCCTCACTTAGCTTCACAAAAAACAAACTCCATATCCTCTGTGCATATCTTGACATGTACATTTTGGAATCTTATTAGGCATCCATTTCAAAACATTGGAATCAATATCAATAAAAAATGTAGGTTTTCTATGCAAAAATCTCGGAGGAGTTCTCAAATGTAAATTTGTGTCAACATTGGGAAGGTCAACAACGTCGGGGATAGATTGTGTACCTTCAATCGGAGGTGCAATTGATGAAATACCTTGAGATTGACATGTAAATGATGTTGTACCTCCAACTTGAGATGTCATTTGTGGAGTGCCTTCAAATAGAGACGTTTTTGTTGATATAATTTCAAAATGCAATGTTGTTGATGGTGTGTCTTCAATTGGAGATGTGATTTCCGATGTACTTGGAAAACCACATGTTGATGTTGATGTGTCTTCAACTAGAGATGTGCATTGAGCTTCACCTATGGTTGATGATGTGCCCCCAACTTCGGTATCCATTCATGTCCTTCCATGAACTTTCCTCATTTGTGCCCTTTGTTTTGTGAATTTGGTATCTCTCTTAGATTGCACGAGAATTTTTGGTTGTATGGGCTACAATTCCTTTGCTTCACGAGCTACATTTTTTTATTCTCTTCTCCTTGCATTTTTAACTGCACGTTCTTCTGGTGTTAGAGGCTTTGTTCATTTCCTCGACATGACCTTGAATACTACATGTTCACAAACACACATAGAACAAAAGTAAGTAATGCATTTTACGAAAATATTAATATCGTTGATTACATTGCATTAAATATGAAACAGACCAAAGCATTTTATGAAAGAAGGCAACGAGTTGTTTGGAATTATCAAACATGTCTATGCTAGACAATATTTTTTATACATGATGGAGTTAGATGTATGTAGGTCTAGTTATATATTAGAGTAGGGATTTTGAGTGTGTTTGAAGAGTTGGAAAAGTAGCTAGAGGCTGATGTAGTACATGTAGGGATCCACAATGAACTTGTTCAAAGATTTAAAGGAAGGCTCTTGATAGAATTACACACAACTTGATCACTTAACTTACCAAGAAACACCATTTTTGATGTAGAGAGGGGTGGAAACCATTCAATACACCAAATCAATGAGAATCAATCAAATTCCAAAGAAAAATTAGATGTTCAACTGAAAATCCCAACTTCTACCAAGCTTTCCCTTGTAGCATAGGTAACCCGGTTCAAGGGCCTTTTCACCAAGATTTTCCAAAACACTTGACAAACTCAGGGATGATTAAGATACCCATTTGCAAGTTATAAAACATAGGTAAACCCTAGCATCAACTCCTTTGGACCAACATTGACTTCCAATAGACCCACCTTGGAAAAGGTTATTCAATTGGCCTAATTTACAAAGAGAGTACCTTTTAAACACTAGATATTCACTCAAACTCCTCAAAAATCAGTATTTTATGTGTCAAAACCTCCAATTTCCTGATTTTTTTCTAGGTCTAAGACCTCTAGACCCCTAATACACCAAACCATCAATTTCAAGCAAAATACTTGGGGTTTTAATGAAACTCTTGTCTCTCAGACCTGCTAGACCCATACAAAGCACCAAAAACACTTACCAGACCCTACACATGGTGAATAATACATTACATGGATAGTCCTTCCCACATTTTGTCAAAACACCACTTGAAGCCCTCATTTTCACCATTAGCACCAAAATGATCATAAAACTCACAAACCTCCATGAAATTCAATCAAACAAACTAAAAATGAAAGGTAATACATTCCTTTAACATTTCTCATATCTTGTACACTATGAACCACTTGTATGGGGTCATACAGTGGTCTTAAACATAGATTTACGAGTCAAAACTCAAAATTTTACACTAAAAATAGGGAATACTTCTTGATCTTCTTCATTTTTTCCATACTCTCACCTCTTCCTTGAGGTCATCCTCACATTTATGGACTCATAACAACATAAATGAATTCCTAGAACCGATATTCTACTTACCTAACCTTGCATGCACCTAACTCTACAACTTTTGCATCTTTTAGCAACTTTTCTGACCACATTTAGCCAAATTGCAAGCTATGACACAACTGAACTCCCTTAGCTCCAAATACATTATAAAATGGTCTAATTGACCTTACTAAACACAAAATAATAAACATTGAATAAAATCCTAGCATTTGGCCATTCTCACTAAAGATGACCTTTTTGACAAAATTGAGCTTACAAGGTGCTCCTGCACCAGAGGCTTGGAATGTTCATTTTCAATAAACCCTCCTTGTTTCAAGAATAGAAAGGCCTAAAGCAAGGGTTTAGTGTTTAGATGCATTAGAGAGGGTTCAGTGACTAAGATATGAACAATTTTCTCTGTTGTGAATGCTACAAGGAAGTGAATGTGAATTGGTCAGTTCAGCATTGAATTGAGGTTTTTGAGATTGAAGATTGTTTGAAACTGATCTAATTATGATTGTTGAAGATTTTTTCTCCCTACTCTACATCACAAACCCAGGGTATAAGTTGTTGCCACCTAAATGAAAACTAGAGAATCTTGTGTTTATTCTTGTCAAAATCAATTTTTTGATTGTCAACGAAGTCATGAAGAATATGAATTCAAAGAAGGGTTTGTGATGCTATATCTTATAATTATTCACTATTTCTTTGGCAATGAGGTAAGTTAGAAAGACAATAAGCATTCTCAATTGCACAAAATTTCCCATTTTTTATTCATTAGAAAGGTAAATGGTATGAATGAATGGAAACTTGCATTAACAACTATGTCAACTCACTTGAATTTATCTAAGCACATGTGATGAAGGTGAATTTTTTATGGAACAAAAAAATTAATGGACACTTGCATTAACATTGATGAAAGCTATTAGGTTTTCCAAATTAGTTGAAAATTAAATTTTTCCAAATTAGTTGAAAATAAAATGAAATAGAGTGAATTTCACTAGCCATGTTGGAAATAGACTACTATAAGCAATGCAAATAGAATTCATAAGTAAATTTGTGCTAAGTAAATGTCATGTTTTTCATTTTTTTGTTCTTCAAACTTATAAAAATTGAACTTTTTTATGCAAATCCCATCTAATTCAATGTTGAATTCTATCTCCAATTTTTATGATTAATAAAATCATTAAATAAATTTACTTTATATTGTCAAAAATAAACAAATATACTAAATATAAACATTTAAATATTACCAAAATGAATATATTACCTCAGATAATGTAAAATGATGTAGAAACTTCAAAACGTCTTCTTCTACATTGTCTACCATGCAGATTGGTGGTAAAAAGGTGATGGATCAAGCATAGATTAATACAATATGAATTCAATTACATAAAAAAAGGCATTTTTGACTCGGATAAAGCACTGAACTAGACAAATATGGGAGAATGTGGGCTTGAATCATGAGGTCAACCCCTATTTTATCATTTCAAGGTAAAACACATTTGGCGCTCTCCAAATTTGGTGAGTGCCAAATATGTTGTTTTGAAAAGGAGAGACCTGAGAGAGAGGGAGAGAGACAAAGTGGGAGATAGATAGAGGGAGTGAGAAAGAGAGAGGGAGTGGGAGAGAGGGTGGGAGGGAGACACCTGAGAGACAAGGAGAGGGATTCAAATTGGGAGAGAGGGGGTGGGAAGGAGATACCTAAGAGAGTAGGGTGGGAGGTAAGTGAGGCCTGACAGAGAGGGATTGTGAGAGAGGGCATTGGAGTGACACAAATTAGTCTAGGTAGCATGGGAGGGAGTGAGACCCGAGAGAGAGACTTGAGAGGGAAATAATTTATTTAGTTATGGTGGGGAGGAAGACCTAAGAGAGGGAGTGGGAGAGAGAGGGAGTGGGACCCTTAAACCGTAGACCCTATACCATTAACCCTTAAACCATAAATTGTAAAACCCTAAACCCTCAACCCCTCCCTCTCTCTCAAACCTCAACCCTCAACCCTTAAAACCTAATCCGTCAACCCCTATATCCTCTTAATCCCTCAACCCCTCAACCATCAACCCTTAAACCCTAATCCCTCAACACCTATACCCTCTCAATCCCTCAACCCTCAACCCTTAACCCTTAAACCCTAATCCCTCAACCCCTATACCCTATTAATCCCTCAAACCTCAACCCTTAAACCCTAATCTCTTAGCCCCTCTACAATCTTAATCCCTCAACCCTCAACCCTCAACCCTCAAACCCTAATCCCTCCACCCCTATACCATTTTAATCCCTCAACCCTCAACCCTCAACCCTCAACCCTCAACCCTTAACCCTTAAACCCTAATCCCTCAACCCCCATACCCTCTTAATCCCTCAACCCTCCACCCTTAAACCCTAATCCCTCAACCCCTATACCCTCTCAACCCTACACCATCTACCCTTAAACCGTAAATAATAATCCCTAAACCCTAAACCCTCTACCCTTAACCCTTAATCTGTAAACCCTAAATCGTAAACACTCTACCCTCTACCCTCAACCCTTAAACCCTAAACCCTCATCCCTTAACCCTCTAACCTTAACCAGGGTAAACCCTAAACCCTTAAACTATAAACCTTAAACCCCTAAACCCTCTACCCTCTACCATCCATACCCCTTCTCTCTCTCAAACCTACACCATCTACCCTTAAACCATAAATCGTAATCCCTAAACCCTTAAACCCTCTACCCTTAAACCATAAATTGTAATCCCTAAACCCTAAACCCTCTACTTGAGAGAGAGAGAGAGAGAGAGAGAGAGAGAGAGAGAGAGAGAGAGAGAGAGAGAGAGAGAGAGAGAGAGAGAGAGAGAGAGAGAGAGAGAGGAAGAGGTGGTGGGAGGGACATACTTGAGGGAGAGGGAGAGGGAGATAGGGAGTGAGAGAGGGAGGGAGTGGAAGAGAGATAGACAGAGTCACTATTAGAGGGAGAGGGGGTAGGAGGGGGAGATTTGAAAAAGAGAGAGAGGGAGATGGGGTAGGATGGAGATACTTGAGAGAGAGAAAGAGGGAGAGAGGGTGGGAGGGAGAGACTTGAGAGAGATGGAGAGAGATAAAGTGGGAGAGAGATGGAGGGAGTGAGAGAGAGAGGGAGTGGGAGAGACAGAGGGAGGGAGAGAGAGAGAGAGAGAGAGAGAGAGAGAGAGAGAGAGAGAGAGAGAGAGATTAGGAGGGAGAGACTTGAGAGAGAGGGGGGTGGGAGGGAGAAACCTAAGAGAGAGGGTGGGAGGGAGACACCCGAGAGAGGAGAGGGAGACAAAGTGGGAGAGAGGGGGTGGGGAGGAGAGACCTAAGAGAGAAGGAGAGAGAGGGAGTGTGAGATAGAGGGATGGGAGAGATACAAGGAGTGAGAGAGAGAGACTTGAGAGATGGAGAGGGGGTGGGAGGGAGAGGGAGTACTTAGGGGAGAGGGAGTACTCAGGATAGAGGGATTAGAGAGATGGAGGGAGTGAGAGAGATAGAAAGAGAGGGGGGGTGGGGGGAGATACCTAAGAAAGAGGGAGAGAGAGAGAGTGGGAGGGGGTGGGAGGGAGATATCTAAGAGAGAGGGATAGAGATAGAGGGAGTGAGTGAGAGATACAAAGAGAGGCTTGAAAGAGGGAGAAGGGGTAGAAGGGAGAGACTTGAGAGACAAAGAGGGAGGGAGAGGGGATGGGAGGGAGAGACTTGAGAGAGAGGGAGAGGGAGAGGGAGGGAGAGTAGGAGAGAGATAGAGGGCATGAGAGAGAGAGAGGGACTTGAGAGAGAGAGGGAGAGGCATTGGGAGGGAGATACTTGAGAGAGATGGAGAGGTAGAGGGATAGATAGAGGAGTGAGATAGGGAGGGAGTGGAAGAGAGATAGAGGAGTGACTGTGGGAGGGAGAGGGGTTAGGAGGGGAGACTTGACAAAGAGAGGGAGAGAGGGTAGGATGAAGATACTTGAGAGAGAGAGAGAGGGAGAGGGTGGGAGGGAGAGAGAGAGAGAGAGTGGGAGAGAGTGAGAGAGGGAGTGTGTGTGTGAGAGAGAGAGGGGGGTGGAGATACCTAAGAGAGAGTGAGAGAGAGGGAGAGAGATAGAGTGAGTGAGATAGAGGGAATGGGAGAGAGATAGAGGGAGTGCGTGATAGACCTAAGAGAGGGAGAGGGGGTACAAGGGAGATACTCGAGAGAGAGAGAGAGACAAAGAGAGAAAGATAACAACCTAAGAGAGGGAGATGGAGTGAGAGAGACAAAAAGACCAAAGAGGGAGAGAGAGAGAGGGAGAGTGAGAAAGGGGGTTGGAGTGAGATAGATTTATTCAAGTACCTATGCGGGAGGGAAAGAGAGATGAGAGAGGGGATTGGACTAAGAGAGTAATCTAGTTCGCATGGGAGGGAGTGAGACCTGAGAGATAGAGACTTCAAAGGGATAAAGATTTATCCAATTACAGTAATGAGTTAGAGAAGGTATGAAAGGTAAAACCTCAACTATCCATCTACGATCATAAATTGTGCACTCCAAGCATTCTCAAAGTTGTTGACCAAAGAGGGGAAATTCTAGTTCTATGAAAAGTAGGTAATTTGGCGAGTTCCAAATTTGGTTCTTGCCAAATGACTCATCACATTTGGTGCACACCAAATGGTCTGCTTTGGATGTGTTAATTGATAGGATTTGCCAAATTTCCTCATATTTTCGTTTGTGCTCCCCATCTCATTTGCATGTCTTTCAATGCAATTTTATTAAAAAACCATGATAGTGTTAACCTCTCTCTTAACTATCTAAATATATAATTATTTTTTCATTTTGATTTAGTTAAGGTTTTGATCCATGGCTTCTATTGTAAATGCCTCTGTTTTTGGTTAAAAACCAACATGTGCTAGTTTTAAGATAGATTTTTACCCATTCACCGAAACTTGAAACAAATTACATTTTTTGAAATTAGACTCCATTCTACACATGATGAAAAAAAAAAGGATCAATTTTCAATTAGTTTGCAAAAAAATTAGGTGGGAGCACGTTCAAATTTCAGCTTTTCAGGATGTGTCCACTTTGAAAATTCATAAAATATTATATATTCATTAAAACAATTATCCGAAAGAATGAGGATAAACTAAATGGTGTTAGCTAATTTCTCATTATTGGTATTTTTGAAAGTCTAAAAAAAATTCAATCAGAAAGGGGGGAGCCCTCAAGCGCTATGCTATTTTATTTTATAAAAATAGGATTTGTTTTGCCCCCGCCCCCCCTTTTTGAGACCCTTAACCTTCATTAATTTCAAAAAAAAAATAGTAGCTTAGAAACTAGAATCGGAGCACTTCAACTTTTGTTCTTGTTGCATCTTGAAATTTTGAGCATAACTATCTTCATTTTCTTGTGGAAATCTGATTTTGCTGATTTCAGAAAAGAAAAGAAAAAAGTGGCATCTTAAGAGCCAAAATTGTGTCACAGATTCGTGCACTTACCCTGCTAACACTTTTAATCAAAAACATAGGATATGTGGACATACTATGAATGGGTGCACTACATTAAAGCACAAAATACAAGATCTTATTGACAACAAGGCGATTCAAGTAAATAATATTAGTGAAAAATTAAATTAACTTATAACACATCAACATGATCAAGTAGAAGTGAATAAGGATGATCTCTCCGAGCCTAGTTATGAGGATCATCACAAGTTCAAGGAATCTAACATGTCAATGTTATAAATGAATATACCAAACAATTACGTGACGATAAATAAAATGTTTACATACAACTGAGCATCAATGGCATAACATGTGGTGGTATGATGGTTGATTTTAGTATTCTAATGAAAATAACATTAGAAACAAAGGTTTTCAAAATGATCAAAATAAGACAACATGTAATTTAATATACATCTTTTGTTCATGATGAGTGTGATCTAATAAAGAAACATCTTCATAACAAGGGAATTAAAATTAGGCGATAACATCAAAATACCACATTTGTGCATAAAGAGACATTGCACATGATGTCACATTACCACCCTCTCCACATGCACAAAAATAAACATCTAAGGTGGTGAATCCATGGGGATTTTTGTGTCTTATGGTATTATCTTTCTAGGCTTCATTGACATTAATACATTTTGCAATAACATTTTTTGCTATCTTCTTTTCATAACTATCATTTGCTTTGAATGTCATATTAGGCTATTCTTCTTTTGCATGTTTTCACTTAATCTTACCAATTGGGAGGGTATAAGTTATGTCTTTTTTAAGGTTTTATATTCTCATACTTTCTAAAGAATGAAAGTCTAGAGTTATGTGACACTTTGGGCCAACAAAATATTTTCAAGAAAAATTATTAAATTGATATAATTTGATATTAAAATTTAAACTAAGTTCAACTTATTCATGTGTAAGGTTTTAGCCAAAAAAATGAGTAAATAGTATTTTTATCAACTCTTTTCCCCAAAACTATCTATGTGGTAGTCTATGTGGTAACTTGACCCCTCTTTTGAGATAGATTAAAAAAAAAATCAACTTAAACTCCAGATTTCTCCAAAAAAGGGTATTCACATAAAAAATTTAAAATGCCCTTTCATAGAACTCAGAGTCTAGATTTTGATGGTAGAAGTCTAGATATCAGCAACATCATCGACCTCGGGGTGAAATATGCCACCAAGGTGATCGCACATAAGGTTTAATATACAAACCAGGAAGAGTCTACCACTATCGTGGCCATCCACACCACCTATCATATGGTCATTCAAGGAAAAGACTTTGACCTCTATGAAGTTCCTAGAATAAATATCCTCGAGAATGCAGCTTGAACAAAGACATCGGGATACAATTTTTGGTATGATGTTTTGCTCATTTGGATTACATTATACTTTATGAACCAACTTCCTCAGTTTTTTGAAAAAGTATGGGACAAAACCAAACCAGTAGTGGCATGGATTCAAGATTATGTGAAGGGTTTCTGGCCAAATTGGCATACATTCAATTATTTGGGGATACTTCAAAATGTTTCAAAAACATATGCAGGACCATGGAGAGTCTCTTAGAACATGGTACAAAAGTACCTAGACTCCATCATCTTCTTCGTCAAACAAATATTTCACCACGATAGAGGAAATAGAACCTCAAACTTCATGGATTCCTCCACTACCCTATGAAATTTTGGATGTCGAAGTAGATTCCTATGTCGGTTGGTTGATTAGCTTTCCAAAGGACCCTAAGGTAGATAGACACCCCATTGCAAAGGAATTTATGAAGTCCATAGCCAAGGAAAAATTTGGAGAACAACACATGGGGAAGGAACAACAAGAGAGGCCACTAAGGGATATAGAGGAGCCAAAAGCAGCACCTAGAACCACCCCTAAAAGATATGAAATATTTCAATCAAAACTCCATCCTACATAAAAATCAGAAGCACCCAATCAAGAAAAAGGAAGCTAAAGAGAACATTGGAAAAAGACCCACCAAGAGAAGCAATGGAAGCTCTCTTATAGATGAGTGCACAAAATAAAAAAGCAATAAATAAAAAACAAGCAAAAAGAGAGGG
Organism: Sequoiadendron giganteum; assembly: GCA_007115665.2. NCBI lineage: Eukaryota > Viridiplantae > Streptophyta > Pinopsida > Cupressales > Cupressaceae > Sequoiadendron > Sequoiadendron giganteum. The sequence continues at coordinate 891,537,921 of CM021100.1, forward strand.
GTAAACCCACAAAAATGGTTTACAATTCCGTTGAGGAAGGAAAAATGCATTTTCAGATGGAAAACACTTTAGGGGGTTTGATAGAATTGGGGGGGAGGGTTCATTAGAAAACCCCTTCTAGCGAACCCCCCTTTAATGGGTTTTATTTTTTAATTGCATTTAAAGGGGAGTTCACTAGAAGGGGGGGTTCTAGCCAACCCTGGTTTGCCAGAACTCCCCTTTTTCCCCCTTCTCCTCCTCTTCTACCAAATATCTACAAAAAAATTCCCTTTGAAGCTCAGATTGAGGATGAAAATGGAGGAAACTTCATAGACCCAACTGGATGATGGTAGTCCTCAGATCGAGTTATCCATCAAATATAATTTTAATATGTTTTGGTTTTATTATGTATTTTTTTTAGTTTGATTAAACATAGGTTTTTCACCGAAAATCAAGCTCTTTGTTCTACACATGTGGAAAAATAGCAAATTATCAAAAGAAATTTTGAAAAATATCAGTGCACTAGATATTGATGTCCCTGATTCAACAAAAAAATTGAATTTCAATACATACAAAAAAAAGTTATGTTTTAGTCAGTAAATCATGTCTAAATTGTAACTGGTTTGACTTTGAAACTTAATTAAGAAAAAAAAATCAATGAAATACTATGAAACCAATTCCATGCACTAGATATCATAGTTATGAATCTAAATTCGAAAAAATTAGAATTTTATCCTTCATAGAAAAAAGCTATGTGCTAGCCAACTTAATGTCACTCTTTAAAAATGGTGTTTAGTGTTAAAAACTAGTTTTCGAAGGAGATGGAAAAAGAAGTGCAATTTGATTCCAAAAATTTTGAAAAAAAAAAATTAGAATCTAAAAAAATTTTGTCACAAATCACTAGTTTACATCATCTTCAAATTCCTCGTGGTTTAGCTGCTATAGGTGCCCGAAAGTGGAGATATAGTAAAAAAAATCAGTTGAATGTCCAGTTTGGCCAAAAATTGTAGGTAGACCCTCAATCAGAGACAAAAGAAGAACAAGAGATAAAACTAGAGACCTCCTCCATACTAGGAAGCCTATTAGTCCCATTATTAGACGAAGACCAATTATATGGTGCATTGTTTGAGCATATTTTTTCCAAAACACTACAAAGATATTCCAAAATGCCTTTTGTCAACATGCAGACTATAGAGAGGGCATTGATCAAATATATGGTAGCATCACAAATTAATTTGGAAGAGTTTATGGGAAAACTATCAAATCAAATATTTGTCACACTCAAAACCCGAAGGGAGAAAGCAATTGGAGAAGAGAAAATATGGGAATTGGCTATTCATATAGTGGCACCTTCACTCACAGATCCAAATAAGGCTAAAATAAAGGAATTACAAGAAAAATAACTATGGTCTAAGAAATGTGTATACAAACTCATGTTATAAAAAATAGAGATCACATAAAAGGTACAAGGACATATCACAAAGGTGGCTCTAGAAGCTTACAAATAAATGTGTGAGGAAGAAGCAAGATATGACACCTCATCAATACAAACTCCTCCTCCTCAGACAGAGGTTCCCTCATATTTCACACCTTCTCTGATGTGGCCTATAAAGGACTTCTTGGAAAAGCAACAACACATACAAATAGTAGAATCTTCCCAATTTCTCTAGCTACCAATGGTGGGAACACAAGTAAATATAGGGAGCATCTCACCTCTGTAAATGTTTCAATTTGGGGAAATATTTCATCAGATGGTCTAGGATGAAATCCTTAAATAATATGTACAAAATGTTAAAAAAATAGAGGAGTGGTTAAGGAAATTCAAGGAAAATTCCCTCAGTTGAAGAGGGACCCTACTCAGGCACCTCCAGTATAACTAAAGATTCTTATAGAAGAACTCTTACAAGACCCTAGCATGTAGAAGGATAAGATCAAATAGGAAGTATAGGAAAAATTCTAGAAGAATAAGATAGATGAAGTCCAGAATAAATGTGCTACTGTCTAGTCCCAATTAGAAACTCATCTCTAAACAATCAAAGGCATGATCAAGGAAATCAATCAAATGTTTCAATACTATTTACCATGGCTTATCATTGTAGCTCCTACCAAAGCATAGATGGACACCTTAGAGACACATATTCTACACAACTCAAGCAATATGATTCCACCAAAGATTTAGATGGAAGTATCTAGGTGAAGATTGAAGGCCTTCACAATCAATATCAACAACATGATTAGAGGGATAAGATCTGGCGGCCTAGTTTCATCAACTCAGAGAATGTTTTGATCTATGATTGGCACATCTTTCCAATATTATCCTAGAGGCTCAATAATTCTCCCAAAGCATTCAAATCCCCACCACTATTTTGAAAGGAGACAAGAAACTAGTACATTTCTACACTCACATTCATCAGTTATAGTTGGAAAAGAAGCAATGGGGTCACTAACTCATTTGAACCCAACTTCTGATGAAACCTTCCGATGAAAGCTCTATAATCAGAGGTATCATCGGGCACTTGTGCAAATTTTCATTTTTTAAAAATTTTTACCCCGACGTTCGTCGGAATTTCAACGAACTGTTGTTTTGTCTACGTTTCGACAAAGATCTTTCGCCGAAATTGCGACGGACCTGTAAAGTTAAATTGTGGCAGGCATAAATTGAAATGAGCTCGACTATTTATTGCGACAATGTTTTGCTCGACGGTTTTCTTGGGGAAAATCAGAAGAAACTCAAGAAGATATCGCTAGGTTGAGGGTAGTCATTGTCTTTTTCCAAAATTCATTTGTGAAGTCAGATTTGCACTTCCAGGTTTGAAAATCATATTTTAAAGCAACATCTCATCAGATTTCATTTTTAGTCTTATGCACTTTTAGAATTTCATTTCCAGATTTTAGACCTGGCTTCACAAATTCTTTATAAGGGAATTGTTTATAACTGATGGAAAATTCTTGATGGATTTGGACAAAGATTATATTTGCAAGGTTTCAATTTTAACCCTAATGATCAATTTGCAATAGATTTGGGAGCCATAGCTAGATAATATTAAAGATGTTGGTTGTTTTTTTACTATAACCAAGTTTATCTTCTAGACACATAGCATATAAAATCTTAGATAATACTACCTTACAATACCATCAATCTATATTCTAACCCAATACTACTTATCAAATCCTTATATGAACATAGTCACCTATAACCTCACTCAAGCATTTTAATTAATTCCTTGAATTAAAGCCAGAATTAGAATTACACACACCATAACAGTGAGATGAACAGAATAACCCTTGATAATTTTATTCAAGATAATAATATATTCATACAATGGAGATACATGACCTTGAAATGAGTAATTTTCATTTAGATGCTAGTACTGTCTTGAAAATTAAGTACCCATGAAACTAAAACCTACAACAGAATGACACCAAACTTAAGAATAGTATCTTCACTATAATATCAGGCTCTTTACAAATTCGCTTTGCAACTTCAATTAGACTTGACCTAAAGATATCTAACTTGCTAACCCGTATTTCTGGTCCTAAAATCCTTCTTATAGGGAAAATGAAGGAGCAACAAGCATCAGACCAGAAATACACCTGTCACTAGTCACTTGGACCGCCTTATGACATTTCAAAAATTGGTTACAACAGCTGAGTCTCTGGAGAATCTTCTTGTTCATCCCGTCCACTGGAGAATAACTGTTGCATTTGCCGAACTTTGAAAACTTGCACCAAAACTGCCACCAAGACATAGCCAAAATTTGTTATAACCATAACTGCTGAGTTGTTAACTGCCGGTTGTAGACTCTGTCCTATTCTTGTTCAGTTAAGTACTTTTCTACCCATCCTTGATAGTCCTCATCTGTTGGCCAATTAAAATTTACCACCTAATTTACCTTGGCACTGTAAGGTGTATACTTTACTGCTACTTGATTCACCTCCCTTTCAAAAGACTCCAAAAATGTGCTAGTGTTAATGATTTTATCCATACTACTCATCAGCATGTCATAATATGAGTCATCACAAATCAATTTGATTTGTGCATTGATGATTTCATCTACCCTGTCCTGCCATTGCTACAGTGATCTAACATTTCCTTGGGCATCTACAATATCTGGTAAAGATGTGTCACTCTAGTCATCAAAACTCTTTACCAACTCCTTAATCCTCCTACTGAAATCATCAGGTAAGGTTTGGAAACCTTGCAGTGACTTCACAAAGTCTTGAGTAAGCCTTAATTGTTGAGGCCTATTAGCTGCATTTTGAGAATTTCATTTCCAGATTTTGTTGTGCAAGTTCAATATTCTGATTTTAGGAGTATAACAGTTGGAAATCATTGTAAAATCATAATTTAATAATTTCTTGAATTAGCATTTGAAAGTGTTTTTTGGGGTCATTAACTTCAGACTATCTTCTCTTTTGCAAAGGTGGTTGCATACCGATTTTTTTTGGTGTAAAATATCATAATTATTATATTTTGTTACTTGTGTATGATTAAAAATTATTGGAGTACGTGTGAGTTTGATATTTTTCGAAGATCTAAATATTCAAGCTTGGTAAAGAAAAATTATGTCAGATAATATTAGTCCAAAACAAAATGAAGAGACAGTTGCTAGATTGTGGGCTATATTGAAAAGAAAGGGTGATGGAAAAATGTTATTGTCCTTGCAATAATTGCAAGGGCTTAAAAATGAGAAGACTTTTAATCACAACAGCTGAGAAACATTGTAGGAAGCATGGTCATGTTGAAGGGGGGCATGATTATCGTCCATTGGTAAGTTGTTCATTATATGTGTGTAGACATGCAAAAATAACAATCATGCATCATACAAATTAACATTCATTTCTTCTATTAATCAATTAAAATATTTATTGATTAATCTCCTAAGGTTCATTAAATAAATCAAATTATTTAATCCTTATGTTCTTCTCATTTGATTTAATAAATCAAACTGATTTAATCAAATGTCAAATCCCTAAAACTCCCTAAGTTAATTAATCTAAATTAATTAACTTCTAATCATGATTATCATTCTCCAGCTTTTGACTCAACTAGAGTCAAATCCAAACTCCTAACTAACCCACCCACTTGCACCAATAAATCATTTATTTGATTTATTATTTCCTCTAATTACATTCAAAATGGAATCAAAATGGAATATTCTTTCAATTTGAATCTTCCCCCCAAAAGGGACTTGTCCCTTCCAACAAGGTTTTAAATGCTATTTGCACAAGTCAAACATGGCATTTATTGCACCTTTCATCCCCCCTAAACATGTCAAGTCATTCAAATTTGAATTTGAAATTGGCACATTGGTCAAGAGTTGCACATTCCTCACCCTCTCACACTTTGACAAGTGGCATCTTGTCATTGGCTCATGAATGATCCCACATTCATCCAAATCTATCACTCTTCCTAATCTTGAATCTATAAAATGCAAAGCATTTCAACACAAATCATCTACATCACAACACAACACACTTCATTGCAAGGTTATTCTCTTCACTTGAGAATCAATCTTGTTCATCATTTGGCATCTTGCTTATCAAGGATTGGGAAAGGGCAGCTTTCTACACAACTAAGTTGCACCAATCCACTATGGGATAGGGATATTTCATGGTTTACATGCTTTGTTTAATTTTGTTGTTTGATTGCATTTGAATCATGAAGTATTATCTCATAGGGATAAGAATTTTTGTTTATGTTGTTTTGTCATTGTGCTAACCATATGCAGATTTTCATGTCCTACAATGTGTTTATATTGATTGAATTTGTAAATTTTTATATTGTTTTAACATTTGATATATATATAAAAAATCACTTGATCATGATCATTGTTTATTTGTGTCTGTCATTATTATAAAGGTAGGGCGCCCTAGGGCACACGATATGAATTATCACGGCCCAGAGAATGTGGTTTTGCAAGCAGAGGAACATGGAGCTGTGAATATCGAAGATGAAGTTAATGATCCTATGGAAGAAGATGATCATGCACTAGAAAACACAATTGAAGATGATGGTACAAATACATTGATCCATGACACATGTAGTGGCACATCTGATCATGTTGATCGAGATGACTTTGATGATGTTCATGATTTACCTGTACTTGAGAAGGCATACGAGCCCCTTTATGAAGGCTCCCAAACAACTCTTCTCTCTGTTGTATTGTTGTTGGTGAACTTGAAGGTTATGAATGGTTTATCCAACATAGCAATCTCACAGATGTTAAGGTATGTCATATATGTCATCCTTTTTCATCTATTTTAATTGTTGTTAGTTCATTGCTAGTCAATAAAGGATGAAGTATGTACCTTTAATATTCTTTATATTAAAAAATTATTTTTTGTTGTAGATTGATTGGTGAATTTTTGTTACCACCATCAAATATTTTACCTCGCTCATACCGAGATTTATCTGGAATTATGAAAGATATTAGAATGGAGTATCAAGCAATAGATGCATGTCCCAATGATCATATTATATATCATAAACAACATGAATTTGCAATAGAATGCTCGGAATGTCATATCAGTAGATATCAAATAGATCAGCTAACAAAAAAGGTGTCTCACAAGGTTCTTCGTTATATTCCCATTATTCCACGTATGCAACAATTATTTAGGTGTGAAAGCTTAGCGCAATTTATGGATTACCATGCACGTAATAGAAATGGAGATGAGATTCTTCAAATGCTTGCAGATGGTTCTGCATTTAGGGACATAGAGGAAAAATGGCCACACTTTAAAGAAGAACCTTGTAATCTCGGGCTTTCATTGGCAGTGAATGGTGTCAATCCATTTGGAGAGCTGAGATCTATTTACTCGGTGTGGCCTGTTTTTGTTATCAACAATAACATTCCTCCATGGATGTCAATAAAGAGGGAGCACATAATGTTGCCAATGATTGTTCCAGGTATTTGTTTACATCAATTTTCTTTAACGTAGTAGCATCTCATTTGTCTTATTTGTTGCATAATGACTTATATGTTTTTTCATTTAATAGTCATGTACATGAATTTATATATATTGCAATAAAATGGTTATAATAGTTATGTAATGTTTATGTTCATTCAACTAGGTAAGTACCAAGTTAAAGATATGAATGTATATATTGAGCCTCTTATCGACGAGTTACTAAAGTTATGGAATGGCGTCACTATGTATGACATATCTAGACAAATAGGACAAAGACAACTTCAATTCCATGCAATGCTTGTATGGGCAATTCATGATGCCCCAGGGCTAACACATTTTTCTGGTATGTTATAATGTTCAACTGCATGACTTTAACGATATTTAATTTTATGAAGTGGATATCATGCATGTTTTTTAAATAATCTATTCATTATATATAATTATAAAAATTGACATATTTAATCCAATTATATATGATTTGCAGGTCTTCAAACAAAGGAAAATTTGCATGTCCAATTTGTGGTCCAAAGATGAAATCTCGTCGTTCAACAAGTTTAGGAATGCATGTGTTTGATGAGTATAGGCACTTCCTCCACAGAAATCATAAGTATCGAACTACTGAAAAATATATTTTCAATGGGAAAGAAGAGACTACATCAAAACCACGAAGAATGACACCTCACCTATGGAAGCTGGAATATAATAGAATTAATCGTCAAGGTTATACATCGGATCAAATTATTTATCTATCATTTATGATATGTTTTGAATTTATATTTTTATATTGTGTTGTGTTTACTCATGTTGTGATTGACAATGATTGTCGTTGTTAATTTGTTTAACTTATATGTTTCATGAAGGTCATCAAGGCATTAATGGTCAGCTTCCACAGGGACTAAAAAGTTATCCCAAACAATTTAGTAGGTTGCCTTACTATGAGCAGCTACAAATTGTGCATTTGTTTGATACAATGCATATCAGAAAGAATATGACAGAAAGGTTATGGAAAATATTGGATGGAAGGCATGACAAAGAAAAAATTGTCAAAATTTGTAGTGACATTCAAGAAGCCAGTCATGCAATGAAAAATTTCATTCAATTAAATAGCGATGGAGACCAAATTAATATAAGTGCCCTTCCTTGGTTATTAACGGAGCAGCAAAGCAATGCTATAAAACAAGTCATACAAAAAATTCGATTTCCCAGAGGATTTGCTGCGAACATAAACAATATCATAACAAAGAAAGGTGAATTTGGGTCAGGGATGAAAATGCATGATTGGCATACCTTCATTAAGGTAATTATTTTGGTATATTATATATATATTTGTATACTGCATGTACTTTTTAGTGTATTATGTTTACTACTTTTTGAAAAATATTAATGAAAAGATCATTTTATAATTGTTGCAGTACATTCTACCTCTATCTCTCCTAGACGACTTCGACAACAATGTCAAGCAAGTTATATATGATTTTGGAAAATACATGAGGTAAGTAGAGATATTTTTTCAATTCGTTGTATATTTTTGTTAAATCTCATTAATATATTTGTGCCTTGAATCACTTGTAGATGGCTGTCGTCTAAAGTAATCCATAAAGAAGATATAAATTATTGGAAGAGAAGAATTCCTCGTCTAATGTGTGAAATGAAAAAGTGTCTACCTTCGACATTTTTCAATGCACAAGAACACTACCTCATACACCAAGTTGAGGAGATTGAATTGTGTGGACCTGTACACACAAGGTCAATGTGGATAGTTGAGAGGCACTTGAAATTTTTGAAAGCTTTGATTAGACAGAGAGAACATCCCGAGGGTTCTATGGTGGAGGGATACATGGTATACCAGACCACAGTGTACACTACTAAATATCTTCCTAAGTTTGCAGCAAAGATCCATGTAGATCACATTTGGGATCCCAACTCCATTAACAAATTCGAAGGGGAGTACCTGATGGAGAAAGGTAGATTGAGGAAAGTGTCAAGTAATTATAAGATGGTCATGGAGATTAATTAGAATACATTTTACATTTGGTTTTTATGTATATTGTACTTATTTAATTATTAATCTTCAATATTGATCAATTATAAATTAAGGTCGTATACCATGGTAATTAACTAATTATGCGTTGTTTGTGAATTTCAATTTTTTTTTATACAGTTGGTCGAGAGTGGGATGCACTTCATTTGTATGTCATAAACAATCTTGATTGGATGACAGTATGGATTGAATGATGTCAACAATCTGGTCGCGCATTAACATGGTAAGGTGTCGCTTCATTGGTTAAAGAAGCTCATCATAATGGAGATTCTAATGTTACACCAAGGGAAATTGATTTAGCATATGGTTTAAGAGATAAACAGGTATGTATAAATATATTAATCACCCATATTATTTAATTATTTTGAATTATATTGATGTATATATATGTTGAGATTTTTTTCTTTGCATACATTTGGCCAAGAATAAATATGTTTATCAACTTACGATATTGCAATAAGTTTTTCATGTTTGACATATTGCAAGTGAAACACCACAAGGCTATGTGGTGCAATGGTCGTAAATTTCGAATCAAAAAGTTGGATGACATGAAGAAAACTTGTGATTCTGGGATAACTGTAGTCTTCCAGGTGACTAATGTTTCATCTAGAAGCGACATACATCCAAAAGTCTCACAAAATCAATACTATGGGATTTTTGATTATATACTTGAGTGTGACTTTAAGTCCTTCAAATTAGTTATGTTTGTCGTCCTATGGTATAGGCTACGATTGAATGAAAATGATCTCGACAGAACTATTATTGAACATGATAATGGATTTACCATGGTTAATACAAGGTATTTTGAGCGAGCTGGAAATGAGCCCTATGTTCTTCCAAGGCAATGTGAGCAGGTATTTTACTCAGAGGTTCCAGGTAAAGCGGGTTGGTCATATGTTGTTAGACATGATCCAAGGGGAAGGCCGGTAAAGTATAATGTGGTGGAAGAAGAAGATACTGAAGAAATAGAAGATGATGTAGATGATGATCAGGATCAACAGTTAGTTGATGATGTGCATGACGAAGATGTCGAAGAGGAGGAACTAGATTATGATGATGTAGGAGTTAATGTTCCTGAAGATGATATCCATGTGGATGATGACAATATCGAAACTGATATCAATGACGATGATGATGATATGACCAATCCTTACAATGTTGAATCTGGATCGGATGATATAGACAAAGAGTTGGATGAAGAAGAAGATCAATGACATTGAAATGTATGATTTATGTGATTGTATTATCTATTTGATATTAATTTCTTGATAGAATTATATTTGACTTATGTGGTTACATAATTAATTTATGATGTTTTTAATTTTAATCATATTTGAATTATATTAGAATATGTTCAGTTAACAAATGTAAAAAATAAAATGGATAAACCAAAAGATTAAAGCATGAGACCACTGCCTTGTTGGGTGTATGGAGTCTAATGAAGATCTATAAAAGTGTAATCTATGATGGCAATAATTCAAAGTGTTTAGCACACAAATGTAGTTTATAACTTGTATAAATGTGCAAGTAAATGACTGACAAACTCTACTTGAGATAGAATGACAATCCTAGTTATGTGATTCTTCTTATTGATCCAATTAATACTCTTTAGTTACTGTGATTGACTAGAAGGGTTTAATATTTACTTGAAAGAACCAAATAATCACATCACACAAATACAACAAATGTGTATCGGTAAACTGAATATATATATATGCTTGATATAGCAATTTAAACAATATAAAAGCATCAATAGTATCAAATACTTGGAGCATGAGATGATTACAATGACATTTCACCACTTAAGATAGTCATTTAATTTGCGATTTGGCAGCAAGCTCTAAGCTAAGACAAACAGACACAGAACCTTACAAACACATACGATTTAGGCCAATGCCATATACTATTGGGGAGTCGAATTCACAAATATTTAGATTTCCATAACAAGTTCAAACACATAACATATAAGATCTCTGACAATATTGCATTACAACAGTGTCAATTTCTATCCTAATTCAATACTTCTTATCAAATCCCTTTACAAACATATCCATCTATGACTCCATCCAAGCATTTTAATTTACTCTTTGAATTAAATAAAAAATGGAAATCATACACACCATAACAGTGAGATGAACGCCATAACCCTTGATTATATTATTCAAAATTGTGATATGTTTATACAAAGGAGAGCCATGAGCTCTAAATATATCATTATAACTCAAATGCTAGTACTGTCATGAAACATCAAACCTTCATGCTATTGGAACTGTCAAATTTTGACAAATTCATTATTTCTTCATGATTATTAGTCTCCCAGAAAAGATTCATAATGCAGACAAAAAAATCCTCACATAGCATATTTTACCAAAATCCGATTTAAAATTATGCCATAACGCCCCATAAATTTCATCTGACATTAAAATCTTTACATATGAAAATATCGGCATAAGTTGATGCAGGTCTCATCGATGATAATATACATATCCTAAATGTATCGGCAAGACATCAGAAGGGTCACACCGATCAAGTTATACACAGAGAGAATGCAGGTTTGTATATCTTATCAGCAAGACAAAAAGTATCGACGTGACGATGTAAGGTCACATCGAGCTAAATTACCTTTTGCCGATTGGAGTAACGTAAAGTCTATCGGAGAGACTTTGGTCATCGGAAAGAGATTTTAAAACACTGCCCGTAGCGTTATTAGTCTTGCCGATAAAGCAAGGGGAGGACTCACTCAGTGAGACAAACGATGCCAGGGAGAATTCAGAAAGTCTTACTGACCCCTCGGGTTACACTGATAGAATTGAGCATACGAAGATAAAGGGTGTCGAGAAGACAATGCGCATGGTCTCGCTGAAGAAAAAGCGTATCGGTGAGACATGTCACTGCGGGGAGATCTAAGAGACATCACGGCGAGTATCGTTTTGTTGGCAAAACAAATACTTGTTCATGGCGACATAAGTCAATAAAGTGAGCATCTCAGTGAGACAAAAATCTTTTGGAGTAAGGTGAAGAACTGTTGGCCTGATTCATTAAGTCCGGGCGATAGTTTTTTCGATGAAGGTCATGGCGATTAAAAAGAAGAAAGAAAGAAACTATTGGGGAGACTTGTGATGTCAGGGAAACTACAAGACGTCTTAACGGATGGGTGAACGTTGAATAGGCAGATTGGCCAGAGGTTTGAAATGTCTTACCGATGTGATCTTATCGGCGAGACATCAAACGGATCATACCGATAAAGTTATACACTAGGAGAATGCGTGTTTGTATTACTTATTGGCAAGACAAAAGGTATTGGCGTGATGGTGTAAGGTCATATCGAGCTAAGTTACCTTTTGTTGATTGGAGAAAAGTAAAGTCTATTGGAGAGACTTTGGTCGTCGATGAGAGATTTCAAAACACTGGTCGAAGTGCTATTGGTCTTGCCGATAAAGCAAAAGGAGGACTCAATCGGTAAGACAAACGATGCCGGGAAGAGTTCATAAAAGTCTTACCGACCCCTCGGGTTACGCCAACATAATTGAGCATGTGGAGATAAAGGGTATCGATAAGACAATGCTCATTGTCTTGCCAAAGAAGAGGCGTATCGGTGAGACATGTCACCACGGGGAGATCTAAGAGACATCACAGTGATTATTATTCTGTCAGTAGAACAAATTACTTGGTCTCAGTGACATAAGTCGATAAAGTAAACATCTCGGTGAGACAAAGTACTTTCAGAGTAAGGCAAAGAACCATTGGCCCGATTTATTAAGTCTGAGCAATAGTTGTTTCGGTGAAAGTCATGGCGATATAAAAAGCAAAAGGAAATAAACTATCGGGGAGACTTGTGATGTCAGGGAAACTGCAAGACGTCTTGGTGGATGGGTGAATGTTGAACAGGTGGATCGGCTAGAGATTTGGAATGTCTTGCCGGTATGGGCCCTGATGTGACAGCGAGAATTTCAAAAAAAAAACTTGCAGCATTCATGTCTCAATCAGTAAAGACATTAATGGCGCCACGAAGCGTAGGAGATTTTGCATATCAGGGTATGATCAATTGAAATCATTGTCTCATAGAATTCAAAGTGAAGGAGAGCAAGGGAACCAGCAAAGCAATTAAGGCATTCACCTGGCTTGAATTTGGAAGAAGTTACAGTAAGTTTCTCGTCCTCTCAGAATTTGTAAAAATTTGAATTATGGAAGGCACTGGTTCAGGAAAACTAAAGGGAAGAAAACCCGCGGAGGGAAGCCAATCAAAAGCAAAAAAGAAAAAGACTGAGTTGCAACAAAAAGGTACTGAAAGGAAACTAAATCAAGACCTCATAGACCAGTTACCTGGTTCTGGACCTAAAGCTAGGCATTCTGTACAGCTCAAAGTGGAAGTTGACAAATTGGACGACAAATGCAAATTTATAGGTGATGTTTGGACTCCGATTAGAGGCTATGAGTTATTCCATTTCCATTACCATAGGAGAAATCGCTTTGAGCCAGTATGCAATCCATGGAGGCTCAATTTAGGGAAATTAGTGTGTCCTAATGTTTTTATTGACATCGAACTGCTAAAAATTTTTGTCGGACACTATGATTCAAAAAATAAAGCTATATGTGATTTGTTAGGGAATCCATTGATACATGTATCTGAGAATGCAATTGCTAAGGTTTTCAGAATAGAGGGAATATGCAGTGAGAAAGTAGTGAGTGAAGAGCTCGATAGTGAGTTCAGAAGGATGGACACCATTTATAAAGGGTGGAGGTTACCTCTGCACAAAATTAGGTGTCATGGCAAACCTACTCCAATGGAAGACAGTGAGGGGCTACCCTTTCATGTAGACCTCTTTGAACCTTACCTAAAATATACTTACTAATCAGTGGGATAGGTATTAGGGATGGAGGTACCTGAGCATATGGCGGTTGTGCCCATGGTGATTGCTGCAGACATTCAGTATCACAATTCCAGATCATTTGACTATGTTGCACATGTTTTTAAGGAGTTGGATGTAGGTTTGATGGTGATAAAGAGTGGTGCTTATGTTCTTCATCTCAGAAATTACTCACTGCTGATGCACTTAGTGTTGTATTTTTGACAAGAGTTAGGTTTATGGCCCCAGGAGCCGAGGATTTCACAATCCAACAAGGAAGGTAGGCCATTGCCTGTTCAATTATGGACTGTTGTTTGGGACAGCAGGTTTGCCAATTCAAATTTCTTGCATTTTGAAGAATTCTTTGTGAAACCCTTGTATAGATTTTTTAGCCATCCTTATGATTATTCTTTATCTGAACAAGTAAAAAGGTTTCTTAGGCCTAGAGATTACAATGGACCAATTAACCACAACTGGGGGGATTGGTATTTCTTAGAGAATGCCACAATGATTAGGGTTTATGGCTTTGAGGATACACATTTCATTCTACCCAGAACTGTCCCGGATAGAATTGCATACCTAGAAATTGTTAGGCAAATGGATTACTCTAGTGTTATGAACTTAAGTTCATATGGGAAACAGGCTTTTATGCCCAGTACATTGTGTTTTAGTGATTTCACTGTATTAGCCAAGGAAGGTTATGATCTGATTCTGGACAAATTATTGCACTACAACATGAGAAGAGACCCAGTGAGAAAGAACTTTGATCCAGAAGGGTATATCCACTTTGCCAAACAAAAAGTAAATCTCAGAGGGTACCATCATGTGCCCTTTAAATCCGATGACATAATTAGAAACCTGGAGGCAAAGGAAGCTGAAATTGTGATTGAAAAACATAATCAGGAGTTGGTGGATGTTGAGTTGTTATCCTCCATTAAGGGGATTTCAGAAATAGACAAGCCACAAAGCTCATCTGGGAAAGTTTCAAGAATGAAGACTCGAGAGTATGCCTATGTTGCCAGAGAAACAGATGTTGAGGAAACCATGGATGTAGATACAAGATATGAAGACTATAGGTCTTTCATATCAGATGATGAATTTATAAAGACCTCAGAGTTTAAGACATTTTTATATAAGCAAAAAGGGAAAGAGATAAAGGGACAGGTTGACAATGTCACCCCAGGGAATGAGGATCAACTGTTAAAAAGCTTAAAGCATGAAGTAAACAAAGAGATGATTGACATGACCCTTGAAAAGGGGAGGGAGCTGCTTGAAAAGGTAGGTGTTATGATTTTTCCAGGTTTGGATATGAATTTTGTATTAGTTTTTGATAGTTTCTTAAAAGATAATAATGCTACCCACAAGCTCAATATAGAGAAGGTGACGGAGGTATACATAGGATCAAGATACAATCCTGATGATGAAACATTGATGATTTGGGCCTTGTATCCTCCTCACAAGAAATCAATTGTTATTGGTACTAAAAAGGCATTCGGACATGTCATGACCCTGAAGGTTGGAAAGGTTGATCCTGTAGCGACTGCTGATATTGGGATAAATATAGCCAAGTTGAATAAAGCCCAAATCCAAGAATTGATAAGGGAAAGGGAGATGTACAAAACCAATAATGAGAGGATGTTGAGAGAGAATGAACGCTTGAAAGACTTGGTAGGTGGTGTAACAGAACCAACAAGGATGCTCACTCAAGGTGAGAGTTCACAGAAAAAAGACCATTGGGAAGGGTCAACTGCATACTCTCAAGGGAGAATGGATGCATTTTCTACAATAATAAAAAAAGGCAAGTTGTTTTAACCACTTGGTTAAATAAACTCTAGGGAAAACATTCACAGTACATAGATGCAATAAAGGAACACAGGAGAGTGGATAGCAGAATTCAGGAAAGAATTAAGGAATTGGAGCAGGACACTCCTAGTAATGAAGAGATTGAAATGCCAATTGTATTATGGATAGGCATAGGGATTTCTTTGAGGAGTTACAAGGGGATATGCAGGGATTGATAGAGGCTGCCAAAGATAGATTGACCAAGTTATGTGATGATCAAGGGAAAACGAAGGAAGTGACTACATGGAAAAGTGAGTGTGAAACAATACTCCAAGGGATGCTGGAGACAACCACTACAAAAGATGTGATATTGGATGCAGCATGTGAGCAAAATGAGTGAATGATAATGATGGAGATTGTGATCCACGATGCGTTGGGAGATGCCGACACTCATGAGCGCGAGGATTATATGGAGCATATGTCTGCAGTCCATTTGTGGCTTAAGAGAAATTAGTTAATAGTGGATTTGTTAAACCTTTTATGCTTTAAACCTTTTTGAAAAGGCACGTCCTTTTGCAAACTAATGTATAAGTATCCGTTGTTGGATAAATGTAAAGGGGTAGAAGATAGAATTAGAATAGGATAGACTATTGTAAGCATTAAATTTTCAGAAATGATGACATTCAAGGAGACTATGTTGCATGTATAAACTTTGAAGGAGATAATGAAAGACTGTTGATTTAGTGGCTTCATTCTGGTATCAATTGTTTGTTGGATTCTTGCGATTATTTGATTGTCTCCAATTTGATGTTTCTTGGTTGTTTAAATAGAAGTATCAAGTATATATTTGATTTATTAGTACACATTTGTTGTTTCTGTGTGATTTGGTTTATTGGATTCTTTAAAGAAGAATTAAAATTCCTTTCAATAAATTACAGTAATCTGGGAATGCCATTTGGATCAATAAGAAGAATTAGATAATTAGATTTGATATTCTGCCTCAAGTAGGGTTTATCAATTACACTCTTGCATGTTTATACCAGTTGTAAACTCATAGTTATATGCCAAACAATTAAAGGACCTGCTAGATAGAAACCATTCATTAAAGGCTTTCATTTGACTCCATTTTACCCAATAAGGCACTGGTCTCCCTTATTTACATTACATTAGTTTTATTCATTTCATTTAACATCTCTTAATTGAACATATTAATTCATACCTTGATATTGCATATACAATTTATACAAAAGTAGGATCATATCTTTCCACTGTTAAATTGCCATTTGTGGATAGTTAGATCAAGTAGGAAACATAAATTGAACATATTAATTTAGTATAAGAGTCAACCAATCATAAGGAAAACATAATATGAAGATGAATTTTCTCAAATCTTGTGGTTGTAGATGCCCTTTTGAAATCTATGCAAAATGTGGGAGGATAGACAAAGCTCATGAACTATTTGACACAATGCCTCGAATAATTGTAATCTCATGGAATACACTCTAA
The DNA here is from genome assembly GCA_007115665.2 of Sequoiadendron giganteum. NCBI lineage: Eukaryota > Viridiplantae > Streptophyta > Pinopsida > Cupressales > Cupressaceae > Sequoiadendron > Sequoiadendron giganteum. The sequence continues at coordinate 891,554,991 of CM021100.1, forward strand.
TTAGAAAAGTCTCATCACTGCCCTCATAACAATCTATCAATTTTGTTTTAGTGTCTATTGTGTTATACCCAATTTGGGACATGGGGTATAACAAAATAGACACTAAAATAAATTGAGAGATTACAATTCTTTGAGACATTTTGTCAAATAGTTCACAAGCTTTTTCTATCCTTCCACATTCTGTATAAATTTTAAAAGGGCATCTACAACCACAACATTTGAAAAAAATCATCTTCATATTATGCTTTGATGGATGTCTATACCTTGTTCCAAATCTCCCATATTAAGGAAACCAATAAGGATTTTGGTGAAGGTTGTGGAATTTTTCTTTGCATCTACCAATTGCATTTGTTTGAAAGTTTCTAAAACCTTTTCAACAAATCCATTATGTGTATATTCTAAAATCATTATAGTACACAATTTCACATTTATTTGGCTTTGCATCTACCAATTGTATTTTCTTGAATTTCCCTACAATATTTTCAATGTAGATCTCTTTTGTGGATATCTTATAGTCCTTGTAGTGCACATCAATTTGTTTTTTGAAGAAACTATTACCATATATTCCTTATTTATGTTCTAAATTGGATACATGTTTATAAGTTTGATATTACAATTAATAATATTAATTTTGGCAAGACATTAAAAGATTTTGTTGATTTTAAAAATGTATGCATCCCAATGTAAAAATGCCAACAATGGAAGCAATGATTGTAACACATAATTTTTGATGTAGTATCCAATTCAAAGGATCATGTTACAATTTAGGGTTATGATTGGGTATTTAATTAGGGTTAGGATTTAGTGTTCGGGTTAGTGTTAGGTTTAGAGTTAGGGTTAGGGTTAGGAAAAATAATGTTAGGATTAGGGTTAGATTAGGGTTTATGTTTTATGGTTAGGGTTAGATTTAGAGTTTTGGTTATGGTTGGGATTAGATATGAAATTAGGGTTAGGGTTTAGGATTACAATTAGGGATTATAGTATTAGGGTTATATCTAGAATTAAGTTTTAGGGTTATTGTAATTATGATTAAGGGTTGTTTTTATATTTGGCTTAGAGTTGGGGTTAGGATTAGGGCCAGGGATAGGGCTAGGGTTAAGTTTAGGGATAGGTTTAGGGTTATTAGAGTGAATGCAACTAATTAATAAAATAAATAATATTTAGGGTTAGGTAATTAGGGTTAGGGTTGGGGTTAGAGTTTTGGTTGTGGTTAGGGTTATAAAGATAGGATAAAGGTGAGGGTTAGGGTCAAGGTTAAGGTTTCGAGAGAAAGGGTTAGGTTATGATTTGGATTACCCTAAAATCTAACCATAACCATAAACCTAATCCCAAACCTAACCCTAAAGAAAACACATAACCTAACCCTAATTCTAGTGTTTGAGGCTAGGCTCAAACACTATATAACCTAACCCTATATAACCTAACACATAAACTAGCACTAGAAAAAAATCTTCTCCCAAACAATCTCCTCTACTTCTATTCACGCCTACTAGAGTTGCAACATTCAACATTGGTGCTTCAACCATTCATTCAAAGCTAAGAATTTGAAAGCAATGTTCATTTGTAATATAATTAATCATTTAACAATATTATAATTATTATTAATCTAATACAATATTAATATTATTAAATAATATACCAATAATATTAATAATCTAATATAATTACTATTAATCTATAGATTATATATAATCTTAATATATCAAATATATCATTATAATTCATATAATGTAATATAATATTGTTATATAATATATTAATATTATAACATTACTATTAATCAAAGTGCTTTAATATTTATGTCGAGTTTTAGTACATTATATGACAGGTTACTAAAGTGGCTCTGAGATACACGTGCTCAAAATCGACGATGATGTTATAATCTTGATGAAAAGTAGCTTGACGGTTGTGTTCAACGCTAGTGACTACTATGAATGAACACGATTGCCAATGGTGGAGATCAACGATTGCCCGCCCTCGCGTGATACAAAGATGCAAGGTGTTTATTGATTGTGATATCACAGACGAGCGCCACGTGTCTTTCCTTGGTGATGCATAATGTGGTGGGCCCTTGGTGTTGAGATGGGGATTACATCAGCCTTTTGAAGGTAATCGTTCGATAACTTCTCAAACACAAGAAGATTTGATTTTGGCCCTATTAGGAGAAGAATAAAGAACAATGGAAAAGATTTAAAAGTTGATTCTCAACATGAGAATGTATTATACTCATGAGGTAATAATAATTAAAAAATAAAAATGAATGTTATTATTGTAAGAAAAAGGATCACATAGTGTGGACTTGTATAACTCGAGCCAATGATGTTCTTGAGGGAGAACTTAAAGAAAAATAAAATGATGTTAGCTTAGACTATATATATTTGTTTGTTTCAATCAACATGTTTTATTGTGAGGAATGTAAAACTTAATGGAGGGTGTTGGAATATTAAGATTAACATTAATAAATTCACCTTACTAACTTATTAAAGGTGCTACTTTTCGTAACTCTATAGCCCAACTATTCAATGGTCATTTTTCTAATGACTCCTTTCTCACTCTCTTGGAGGACAAACATGACATTATTTAGGATATTCAATGCCTAGATATTTTCTGGAAAGCTTTAAGGTCAAATATATAGTGGCATAAAACTCAATGTTATAGGAAATCATTCTTAGCCAAGCCCAATTTGTTCAATTCCTATGGATAGAAGGGGGTTGATCATAAGGAAGTGTTGAGATTCCTAAGCATCTCTTTTACCTTTTAGGTTTCTCCTTCCTCTTTAAGGAAACATATCATTTCTAGAGCTAAGAAAAATTATCATATTAAATTATGAAGCCCCTTTCTTTGGCAAGGAGATTCCATGTGTGTTCAAAAATTCTTGTTGCACACATTTCCATTACTCATGTTGCTAAGAACCTTGCAAATCCTCATATTTGAAGATTGAAAAAATCCAAAGGTATATTTTATGGCCTCCCTTTAACCAAGGAAAATGGTTTCACAAAGTATCCTAGGAGTTTTATTATTTCCCTCATGACTATAATAGGCTTGGCTTACTTTATATTCACTACTCTAAATGGCACCATAATAGGCTTTTCTTGCTTTATATTCACTACTCTAAATGGCGCCATAATTTTTTAAAATTTAATTAACATACTCTAAAACCTAACTAAAGCAGGTTGTAGCTCGTCAAATTGGACAAGTGAAAGGTCAATACCAGCACTGAGGAAGACTTTGGAGGAGTGAAAACAAGGTCAATACCAGTGCCAAGGACCAGGTTGAGGGCACTCAAGGAAAATCGACGACCAAGGGACAATGAGTACTATAAGTTTGGCACCCCCATTCTCTTTAACCTGCAATTTTCATGCCTAGTTTCCAAAGATCTTCTCACACATTAGCCCCCCCATTCTCGTAAAATGGTATAAGATAAGACAGAAAAAATAAAATAGCTTAGTCTTTCACATTTTTACAGTGATTACTAGAGGCACAGACCAATTCTTCATAATAGAAGAATTTGATCATACTTTTCCAATGATGGCATTATGAGAAAACCTTAGGTTAAATGAATAATTCCTAGCTAAGTTCTTGAAATCATGTCCAACCGTATAAGAGAAGACCATTGCTATATGTACTTGGATAACATGGAGAAAGGCTCTCTGGGATCTTTCATCAATCTACGCATTGTTAAATTTTAACACCTAAAAGTGAGAATGAAGAATATTTCCTAGAATGGTAGCCAATTATGCTTCTCAACACCTAGATTACAAAATCCTTGTCAATATCATTGCCATCACAATTATACCTATTGCTTGAGATATAGTCATAGAGGTAAACAAATTGGATTTCCTGATGGTAGATACATTCTAGACTATTCAATCCTTGCATCGAAGATTGTTGAATGGGCCCAACAAACTACTCATGATGCCCTTACTATTAAGTTAAAAGTTTGACAAGGCATATGATTGCATCAAATGTTCTTTCATTTATAAAAGGCTCAATTGGATTTATTTTCAACCCTAAATTATTATCACACATTCAAAATTACAAAATACCAGTTAATGAAGAACCTTCATTTGAAGGTGATGTCGTAATGACCTTTGAATGAAGAACCTTCATTCAAAAATGATGCCATGTCAAGACTTTCAAATGAAGGTATTTTTTATTTTAAATATTTCATGTCCAAAATGCTTTATAAAAGGAACCTTGGCATGAAGGACCTTCAAATGAAGACCTTAATTCAAAACAATGAGACATAAGTCATTTTAATACCCACTCCAAAAAGGTAACGGCCGAATATATCTCACCCAAGGTTTTACATGGAACATTTGGATTTATATGAAAGCCAAGGTAAAACCCAACCTTAGGTTCCTCCCAAACAATGTAACAAGCCAAGACAAGGGAAAAACATAAATGAAATTTAAAAAACAAGATTTGAAACTCCATCAAATCCACCATGATGCACACCAATCCACCAATTTACAGTTCCAAGATAGTGGGTGGATTGGTAGATGTCATTTCTATTTAGCCCTCAAACCCTTACACAGGCACAACAGGGCAGTCCCTGTATTTGATTGTTTAATCCCACAAAACAGTGATTGAGAACTTCAAAACAAATGCAAATGAAAGGGAACACATATATTTATCTACACCAATGATCTCAGAGCATTTCAAGCTTGTATGGATCCATACAACACAAAAGAACTTCAGAAAAATTGTAAAAACATAGAAAATTGCTTCAAGAACGTGGTATTTGATATGAAATTTTGGTATCAACTCCTCCAACAATTGCAATGGGATGGGAATACAATATGATAGAAGTGGGATAAAAAATGCATCGTTTGAAGCATCAAACCAATATGCAAAGATGAAAGAAAGTGCTAAACCCTTAAACTGAAAAAGTTTCTTTTAACTTTAAGTTTGTTGTGTGGCCAATTATTTTAAGTTATCAAATCCTACCATCATACATAATCAAAATGTTGTTGCTTCAAAGACTATAAGCACTAACTTTCACTATTTGAAGATGTTGAAACCTTATCATAGAGAATTAGAACATTGATGCGACCACTCATCCTACCTTAAAACATACCAAAAATCTCCTAGCAATTAGACATAGGAAGATTTAAGATGACGTAAACAATTTTTATTGCCAAAGCATAAACTTATGATGACTTTACCAGGCCTAGTAGACACTCCCTCCCTGTTAACCACTTAGACATATGGAAATTAAATGTAAATTTGCTGCTATGTTTAGTCATGTAGGTGTCCAATAAACCACTTGGTGGTGTTTCCCTTCAAGTTTATCTACTTGAATGAGCAAAAGTCCTTTGATTACAATTAGAGAATACATTTGATGCCTTGGTTGTGTAACTAGTGGACCATAGTCACATTTAACACTTATTACAAAGTTAGGGAGTTAAAACGTTAAGTAGATTTGATTTGTGATGGACACATTTGGATGGTAGTAACAATAACTTGCAATCTATCAAGACTTGATAACCTTATAACCTGCCAATTTCTAGCGATGAAATGATAGATTAATCATAATGTCACTTTTGGATTAGATCACCATGAAAGAACTTCATCCAACATCCTTATGAGTGGAGGCACCACAAAATAGGTATTTGTCAGATTTGTCTTCCTCAAGCGAGGGAAATTCGGGAAGAGAAGAGGAAAGTGAGACATGTAGTAGGTCTAAAAGAGGGAGATCAACTAGAGGTCAAAATATTAGAAGAAAATTTCGTAAACGCATGGAATTTTTTCTTGTTGAAGGGGGGTCATGTTCTTATGATGACGAGAGCATAGGCAACATCGAGGTGCCCTTGAGGTACAAACATCTATAGAAACAATGGGTACCCAAGGAACTTCCTCCAATAAACACTGATCTTTGTGTCAACAAAAGGATATATCGCATAGCACCATCGTCATTACATGGTTTGGACCTATTTTGCATGGACGGCATAAAAGTCTGTTACGACAAAGTTACTGAGTTGATGGATTATGTTGGACCCTATTACAGTTACAGAGATTGGATGCAGCTAGTTCGATATACATGAAGTATGCGTAGGTATGCACTATCAACAAATTATATACAACTAAAAGATAAGGATCAAAATAAAGGAGTGGCTAGGTACATTGACGGGAGGCCAAAAGCATCAGGGAATATTGCAGGGTTTATAAATAGTACATGACCTGGGTCAACAAATAAGCAACCCAATTGTATATTCGAGGCGCGAGAGGGAAACTATGTATTCGTATGTGCGATAAAATGAATAACTGCAGGGGAAGAGTTGCTAATCGATTACAATTTGAATCGCTTAGATACAAACAAAATTACTGTGGGGGTGGTATGTACTATATATATACCATTTTACCCAACCTCCAATTAATGACTCCAATATACCATTTTATTATTATGTTTTTTTTCGTAAGTCTATTGGTTTCATTTCTGTAATGTTTTTTATATTTAATTTTTGTCACAGCGGGACATTGATCATATGAGGAAGGCTCCAGCCTAGAGTGCAGATCGCGATCCATCTTCAGGCACTTCTATCCAACAGGTTTACCTCATTGTAATTGTACAAATTAGATATGAGAAAAAAAAATTATTATTATGTTTTTTTCATGAGTTTATTGGGTTAATTTTGATAATGTTTTTAATATTCTTGTTGCAGTTGGCTGATCAGGGAAAGGCACCAGTAGTACAGGAGAGCATCCATATGGAGCTGCAGTCACTATTATGCGATGATGACATCGCATTTTCCACAAACCCTGTGGATATGATGAGGAAGGCCCAAAAAAAATGCAATCACGAAATCCTTCAGTTGGTATTCGTAGTGCCTCAAATAGATGAGAGAAGAGAAAGGGTTAAAATATTGTCTGAGAGAGCACAGAACTTGGAAGTAAGCTATCATGAGATCTTTAATTATAACATAAGTTAATTCATGGTTTTATATTTTGTACTCTTTTATGTCATGAACTAAAATATGTGTTGTTTTAACAGGATTATTTGCATCCTCATGATCATTTTGTTGACCGTGATCAAGGTACTGCAAGTGTTTCTCGGGAAGTAGGGGACGATACAAGTGTCAATCCTAATCTTCCTGCGCATACAACACATCATCCGACCCCATCATCTGTGCCTATATTGTCGTCTAAAATGTCGTTAACACATACCATGCAAGCATTCAACAGTCCACCCTCTGGCAGCGAACACATGCCACTACATGTGTCAGTACCTGCAGATGCAAAGGCCACTACTACTGGTGATGTTTTAGCAGCATTTCCTAGATCTTCCTATATTACTAGTACGGGAACATTGCTGGTCACATTTTTGGTGACCGAGGATTTCCTTCCCATAAAGATAGAGAAGATCCCAAGTACTTTAAAATGTTTTAATTATTATTATTATTATTTTTAAGTAAGTGCTAACAGTGGGGATAGCGCCCTATTATATTGATTTACAAAATGGCAATATTTGCCTACATTATAATTGCCTGTTTATAGCCACTATATATCCAACTGTATGTTTATCATGCTTTATGCTACTACATAGCTATATACTACTCCCAGTGCCTACCCTAGCTTTATTACATGTTTCATTCTCCTTTTGTTGAACCAATCCTCATTTTGAACAAACCTTGCAAAGGCATTCATGTCATTGTTGATTATGCCCGCCCGATATACATCCCATGCATTGCCTAGGAAGTAGCTCATTGCCTTGGTCTGGTGCTGCGAGCTACTAGTGCATTCCTCCCTAGCTTCAACCTCCACTTATTTCTCGTCTCACCCTACCCCATTTTCTCCAAAGATGTATTTCAGGGAGCTCAC